>JAJJWX010002237.1:600000-1031866 GCA_023529315.1 Papaver bracteatum | reverse complement strand
AAATGCTTCAAACTTTCCGCCAAACCCTTTGTTTCGCTTAAATACATCTTCAATACCGGGTCGCGGTGTGTATATACTCTTTATGAACTGCGCAAGTGGTTGAGAAAGATGTTATGAATTCTTTGGTAAACCAAACGCACTGAGCCTCTCCGGTCCATACTTGAAGCAAAATATTTGCATGTATCATGATTTTCCCACTGTATGCATCCTACCTTTCGCTTCATGTTGGAGTGCTGAGTTGTCCAAGTCAGAATGCTAGATTCATGCGGCAGTTACACTTTGAGGATGTCTTCCTCTATTATTTACTTCTTGTGTGGTCTGGAGTTCAGACTACTATAGCTTCATCAATTCTTCTGCCTCCTTCTTTTCTGTTATTTAGCATTCGTTCTTTTAGATTTGATCACATTTATTCAGGATTTTGGTTAAGTTGGTCTCTTTAATTAGCTTCTACTCTATGCGTTCATGTCTTGCTTTTGTCTTGAAATTTTGATCTTCTTCTTATTCAGCATATTAGGTCAACTACAGTGATCCTCTCCTCTTTCATCTCCTTCATGAATTCACACATACTGGTTGCCTTGCACCTCTCATTTTACCTCCTCAGCGATTTTAGTTCATTCCTTATCATTCTCTTTGTTTCCTTTCATCTCCTTTGTATTCTATCATATTCCTCATTGTCTTTACCCATTATTGCAAATTTGACGCACTATCTTCTCGATTATCATGGTCAGCTACGGCATATTTCCTCTTGGGCTCTTGTTCCGCCACTTCTTCTCTCAACCTTTCCCTTTACAAGCGCGTGCTTGTTCCGGCATAATATCTCGATTTTGCTCTTGATTGCCCATTTAGATTCCTTTGGAAATTTCCTCTCCCATGTAATATTCTCCTTCCTTCTTCCTAATGCAACATATCCATCTTGATTATTTCGTTCCGTCAGTCCATTATCCTGATTCCTGTTTTTGTCATTTTGGAGAATTAGCCGTTGGGATCATAACGATCTTATTATTTTAATCCTTTCATGACGTTTCTTCATTTAGATTTTATAATTTCTTTTATAATTTCCTTCCTCAAATATTTGTTATAGTAATTTCATCTCTTCACTTCTAATGATCCGAGCTTGATCTTCGTAGTACTTCTTGACCTTCTATTCTGGTAATCATGTTTTCCATCCATAATTCATGATTTTACCTTGTCAGATTGCACGATTTTATAACTACTTCTAATCTTCTTTACTGTCTTAACCTTTTTTCCCCTAATGCCTCTAGTGCTCCAATTTCTTCATTTTTGCAGGTTAGCTCTTCCAAGCAGTTAAGTTTCTTTCTTCTTGTCTACTGTTTCTTAATTGTTGCTCTTCTTCCACACATGCTGAATATTCCCAAGATTGTGTATCTCTCTCTTCCATAATCTATAGTTCTGTTGGCGTTCGTGCTTCCTTCAATTGATTGTTGACCTTGATCTCCATTGTTTCTTGTGTTCATTCTTGAAGAACTCTTTATTTGTTTCTTCTTTCTACAATGACACTCACTCTTTTCTCTTAATAGTTGTCAGTTGTCTTGAAACTTTTCTTACTTTTCTACCCATCTTTTCAATCTTAATGAACTATTGAAAACTTTCATCTTGAATGCTCACCAATGCCAATTCTGCCAAATCACAATTCAATCTTACTCCATGTTTCTAGCACATTATGTAGTTGCAGGAAATCTACAATACATCCCTCATAAAGTTCAATAATCAGCATCTTATGATCAAAAACAACACTTTTTATTATTATGTTAAATGTTACAAGAAGGAAATGAAAATCAAGAATACAACAACTTGTTTTTGGACTTTCTCTCCTCAAAACTCTCAACACTCAAAATTGATCCATATTCTTTTGTGATCAAACCTTATATAGTCTTTTCCGCATAATTGGATGAGCAACTAATGTCCTTTTATTTTCAGATCCTCTTTTGCGGTATCAATTCACAAGTATACAAATCGTTAGAATTATGAAAACACATCTAAATTCCAGCTAGAGTCATCACACTTTTCTAGGTGTTTAAGATGTGATCATTCAGACGAATCATTTCATAGATTAATCTCTGGCTTGTTTCATGAGTGTACTTTTTTGATGAACGATTTCGCAAGATCATTTCTATTGTGATATTTTGATCCTACAATTTTGAATCCTAACTTTACTTTCAGCTGGTAATTTTAGCGTAAAATGGGTTTCCTAAATATCCACAAATTCTGCAATGGGCGCCGTGTAAATTAGACACAAGAAAATGATTGATTTGGGGTAACGACATTCTATTATTGCATTCAAACCATGAAGTTTTCTTTACGTAGAAGAATCTCTGAGGAGTGTATTCGGCAATATTCTTTGAACATTACAGCTCTTGCCTCCAGCGAGAACATCTAGCCAATTAACAAGCATACCCATGATTGGAAATCGTTAGCTGACGCATATCATTTCTATAAAGTGATTGAGCCATCGAAACTGTTGGTACGTTTATTGGGATAACACCTCTGTCGCACAAGTGGATATTACAAGCTCATTATGTAGGTCATGAAGATTGTTTTGCCTTCTCACGATTGTGAAAAATGAGTGTCTAACAACCTCACCCAATATTTCGATTAGCAATCTGTATGGACAACTCCGAGTTGTTTTCTAGAGAATCAACTAGACTCAATCAATAGAAAATACTCAAGGAGTTATTATCTCAATCTCTCGATTTGATTTACTCAAGCAAATATGATTCGAAGTCTAATCAAAGAGAGATAACTTGGATGGTACCAAAGACCAATATCCAAGTGTCAATCAATTTAAATCAACAACCAATAAGGTCGGATATTCTAATTGATTGAACAACGCACAACCTGTATTATTTCAATTATATAACAAAATATAATGCGGAAAAGAAATAACACAGACAGAATTTTGTTAACGAGGAAACCGCAAATGCAGAAAAACCCGGGACCTAGTCCAGATTAAACATACATTGTATTAAGCCGCTACAGACACTAGCCTACTCCAAATTAACTTCGGTCTGGACTGTAGTTGAACCCCAATCAATCTCACACTGATCCAAGGTACAATTATGCTCCTACGCCTCTGATCCCAGCAGGATACTACGCACTTGATTCCCTTAGATGATCTCACCCACAACCAAGAGTTGCTACGACCCAAAGTCGAAGACTTTAATAAACAAATCTGTCTCACACAGAAAAGTCTACAAGATAGATAAATTCGTCTCCCACGAATAAACCTATGAGTTTTGTTCCGTCTTTTGATAAATCAAGGTGAACAGGAACCAATCAATAAAACCAGACTTATATTCCGAAGAACAACTCAGTTTATCAATCACCTCACAATAGTCTTAATCGACGCATGAAAAAAGATATTGTGGAATCACAAACGATGAGACGAAGATGTTTGTGATTACTTTTATATCTTGCCTATCGGAGATAGAAATCTCAAGCCAATTATTACAATTGTACTCATACGATAGAAACAACAAGATCAGATCACACAACTACAAGAAAAGTAGTATCGGTCGGCTTCACAATCCCAATGAAGTCTTTAAGTCGTTAACCTGGTTTTAGAAGAAGAAAACCAAAGGTTAAAGGAGAATCGACTCTAGCTTAGCAAACTAGTATCACACAGAATGTGTGGGGATTAGGTTTGCCAGTTGCTAGAGTTCTCCCTTATATAGTCTTTCAAATCAGGGTTTGCAATCAATGTTAGCTTAGTAACAAATCATTCAATATTCACCGTTAGATGAAAACAGATTAGATACAAGCTAATATCTCTCAACCGTTAGATCGAAAACTTAGCTTGTCATACACACATGTACTTGACGATTTTGGGTTTGTGTAACCGTACCCAAACTTGTACAATAGTTGGTTCAATATTAGTTAACCAAATGGTTAGCCAAATGATAACTTTCATATCAACCATATTCTTCTTCACCATAACTAGTCCAAATGACTCAAATGAACTAGTTAGAGAGTTGTTCAATTGCTATGAGATCTCATGTACTACACAAGACACAATTGAAGCAAAAACGATGTGATTCACTCGAATCGATTCATGAACTATAAAGCCACGGTTTGCAATAGCATTCCTTAGTTAATTTAGATAAGTTCACGAACATCGTTTTTAGACATAACCACTCAAGTTCGCGGACTCAAGTTAACCGGTTGGAGTTCACAAACTCAGAGAAATTCTCGGGTTCGAGAACTTCCGTCAGTTCGCGGACTGAAACTGAGCTTCAACTCAGAGAAATTCTCGGTTCGAGAACTACGCTGTTCATGGATTGAGTTGATTGCTCAAGTTCGGTTTCACTTGATCAACAAAGTTCGCAAACTTCGGTTCAAGTGCTAAGGACTTATACATATATGTGTTACCACAACAATGTTTATATCCCCAATGGTTATATTGTCTAAACTCTCATTTCAATCATTGAAACATTCTCAGAGGACGTTATATAGTTGTTATTCACAAACTATTTTTCGTCAGAGCAATTTCCAAAGTGATTGAAACATAACATGACTTTCGTCACTAGGTAAAGATGAACTTGGCTAAAGCGAAAGCTTTACCAACACATATTTCGAGAAATAGATAAGCGAGATATACTCAGCTCGAAATATCACATGTGTATATTCTTAGTCTATATAGTAAAACGACTTTTGTCTCAAGATAGGAGATAGAGTAGATAGACTTTTGAGTGATAGATAAGTTCAAGTCTCCACATACCTTTTAGTCGATGAAGATCCACTGGTTCCTTGAGTAGTCCTTCGTCTTGTATGATGATTTCCATGGAGTTCTTGAGCTCAACTACACTTTCTATCCTAGTCCGAGACCTTAGCTATAGTAGACTAGAAATCAAGACTTTATAGTTTTGATTTCTAGTCTGGACTGTAATTGAACCCCAACCAATCTCACACTGATCCAAGGTACAATTATGCTCCTACGCCTCGATCCCGCAGATACTACGACTTGGTTCCTTTAGTTGATCTCACCCACAACCAAGAGTTGCTACGACCCAAAGTCGAAGACTTACTAAACAAATTTGTCTCACAAAGAAAAGTTTACAAGGATAGATAAATTCGTCTCCCACGAATAAACCTATGACTTTTGTTCCGTCTTTTGATAAATCAAGGTGAACAAGAACCAATTGATAAAACCAGACTTATATTCCCGAAGAACAGCTCAGCTTTATCAATCACCTCACAATAAACTTAATCGACGCAGCGAAGAAGATTATTGAGGAAACACAAACGATGAGACGACATGTTTGTGACTAATTTTATATCTTGCCTATCGAAGATATAAATATCAAGCCAATTATTACAATTGAACTCGTACGATAGAAGATGCAAGATCAGATCACACAACTACGATAAAAGTAGTATCGGTCTGGCTTCACAATCCCAATGAAGTCTTTAAGTCGTTAACCTGGTTTTAGAAGAAGAAAACCAAAGGTTAAAGGAGAATCGACTCTAGCTTAGCAAACTAGTATCACACATAATATGTGGGGATTAGGTTTCCCAGTTGCTAGAGTTCTTACTTATATAGTCTTCAAATCAGGGTTTGCAATCAATGTTAGCTTAGTAACAAAGCATTCAATATTCACCGTTAGAAAACCTGATTAGATACAAGCTAATATTTATCAACCATTAGATCGAAAACATAGATTGTTATACAAACATAATTGCACGTTTGTAGGCTTGTGAAAACCGTACCCAAACTTGTACATTAGTTGGTTCAGCACTAGTTAACCAAATGGTTAGCCAAATGATAACTTTTATATTAACCATATTCTTCTTCACCATAACTAGTCCAAATGACTCAAATGAACTAGTTAGAGAGTTTTTCAATTGCTTAGATCTTTATGTACTACACAAGACACAATTGAAGAAAAAATTATGTGATTCGCTCGAATCGATTCATGAACTATATAGCCACAGTTTGCAATAACATTCCTTAGTTTATTAAGATAAGTTCACAAACATTGTTTTTAGACATAACCTACTCAAGTTCGCGGACTGGGTTCATGGACTTAACTTCCTGACGGAGTTCACAAACTCAGCGAAATTCTCGGTTTGAGAACTTTGCCAGTTCGTAGACTGATTTTGTATGCTGAGTTCGCGAACTAAGCTCACGCACTACTCCGGTTTCACTTGATCAACAAAGTTCGCAAACTTCGGTTCAAGCACTAAGGACTTATACATATATGTGTTTCCACAATAATGCTTATATCCTCCAATGGTTATATTGTCTAAACTCTCATTTCAATCATTGAAACATTCTTAGAGGGCATTATAAAGTTGTTATTCACAAACTATTTTTCGTCAGAGTAATTTCCAAAATGATTGAAACATAACATGACTTTCGTCACTAGGTAAAGATAAACTTGGCTAAAGCGAAAGCTTTACCAACACATATTTCGAGAAATAGATAAGCGAGATATACTCAGCTCGAAATATCATATGTGTATATTCTTAGTCTATATAGTAATACGACTTTTGTCTCAAGATAAGAGATAGAATAGATAGACTTTTGAGTGATCGATAAGTTCAAGTCTCCACATACCTTTTAGACGTTGAAGATCTACTGCTTCCTTGAGTAGTCCTTCGTCTTGTATGATGATCGCCATGGAATTCTTGAGCTCAACTACACTTTCTATCCTAGTCCGAGACCTTAGCTATAGTAGACTAGAAATCAATGACTTTATAGTTTTGATCACTAATATTGACAAACATGCTTGAGATAGCAAAACGCATGCGAGTTCGACCGAGCAATGCTCTAACAATCTCCCCCTTTGTCAATTTTAGTGGCAAAACTATTAATACATATGGAATACAAAAAATATATAAATAAACTTTGTAGATCCTATTCCACATGTCGTCTAATCTTCAACAATACTCGAAATCTTCGTAACTTCCAAGTAATCCAATGATCCCAAAGGTTGTAAGTTTAGCACTATCGTTGTTGAAAATCCATAGCTATAACAATGAGAAAAGAAGAGTTCTCAATCATTGTTATACAGTGTCATAGTATCATTACACAGCGTCAAAGTCCAAATGCATCACAACTTTAACATGGTGATACTTCACTCCCCCTTAGTTAACACTCCATCTCACATGGAAACCACTCCCCCTTATAATGATCCGAAAACCATATGTATTTGTAGTGTGACTACATATTAATTCTCCCCCTTTTTGTCAATAAAATTGGCAAAGGTACAAGAACGGGATCCTAATAAAATTTCCATAAGAGACACTTCATGACCAAAGGTAAATGTATATCATCTTGTTTAGATGCAATCATAAAGCCGAAGATAAATGCATTCATCAAGGATTTCATAAAGATACAAGATAATCCCTCTAATATTCCACAGCCGCACTCCCCACAAAGATTTGGCAATTAAGCACAAGTTCAAAAGAACTCTCCCCCATAATATGTCATTCCCAAGGGAACAACAAGAGCGACCTTAATTTCAAGAGAAAATAAGTATTTATTTAGACTCAACAAATCACATACAAGTATGAATTTGGAATCCAAAAAGAAATATTCAATCATATTAACCAAAGCGAACCAAGATTAATTTGACTAAATATGCTCGACACAAGTAAACTTATGGAGACTTAAGAGATCAACTAGATTAATCACAAGAAAACTCGCAAATAATCTAATTGTCATACACAACCAAACTAATTACAAAAGTAATCAATTTTGTTGGTCACACTCGACATAAGAAAATCTATGGAGCAATGACTAAGTTAATCATGAATAACCAACTCAGTCGAAGAAATGCTCAAATATAAGAAAACTTATGGAGTGCTAACTAAATAATCACACAAGATTATTAATTTAGTTTAATCATGTTCCACATAAAGTACCTTACGGAACAACAACTAAGCTAATCACAAAAGCAATCAACTTTTGTTGTTTTAGTGCTCAACATAAGACACTTCATGGAACAACACAATATTTACACAAAAATTGTGGATTGGAGAATCGACCTTATACCGTGGAATAAGTAAGGATTCATTCTATTTTCATCATTAATTGCATAATGACATACAATAGACATAATCCTTGAATCACAAAAGATTTTAACCTATCTTACATCAATAATTGACAATATAGGCTTAACTTTTCTGTTTGTCAAAAGTTTATTCATTCTTTTATCAATATTTGCATATCAATTCACGAACGACTTTACTTTTGACAAAATATGGGACAATCAAGTTCACGGACGTAAACACACATATCCCATAAAAATATTGCAATATATAAAATCAAAAAGATTAATACTACAAAAATTATTTTCCAAACAAGTTTAGAATTAAAGCCAATAAATCTAAAAATAAGAAGATGAAAAATTTGGATATAGCTATGTGTAATCACAATAATGGATATTCCAAAACACTAGTTATTCTTCTAAATAAAATAAAAACAATAGAAGATTTACTAGAGAATAAGACCTTTGAAGAATTCTATATCGTCCCCGAACTCCTTGTTGTCAACAGCCATTGGAACATAAGGTTCATTAAGGTAAGAGTTTATATCAATAAACCTTTTAGGTTGATGTTGCCGAACCAGGGCCTTCTGAATCTCGTGAGTCTTATACACAAAAGCATTTATTTTTTGAATCTCCTTACGCAACTCCTTTATTAATTCAAGAACATTAGAAAACTTCTGAGAATTTGAAGGAACGACTCTTGGCTTCCTCACATTCCTTCTTTTCCTTTTCAATGTAGGAGGCAATGGAGATTGTTCTTTTTCCTTCATGATTAATGGCTTAACAATCATATTACCGTCCTTTCCATCTTAAGACATCATTCTTGGAGCGTCCATGAACGTATGGGGTTGTGAGAGGAATTCACAATTAGCTCAACAAGTAGTCTTGAGATAAAAAGAGGTTTTAGAGAAGGAAAAGGAATATAGGGTTTGAAACCTTTAAACAGGTTCGTAAATGACCAACTCTTAACCTTATAAACAGTAGAATTGTCGATAGTACGTACCCTTTCTTTTGTTTGAAAGAAAAAAGAAAAAAAAACCTAAGAAAATAAAGAAGAAAAACTTTTCCTAAAGCCTGAGAGGTACAAAATCATTGTCTCTTTTGATCAGGCACATGAGACAAGATTTTAAAAACAACACAATCAAGTTGCGCTGTGGTGAACAACAATTTTTCCACCAATTTCCTCTTGGGAGGAATTCACAGACCTCTGTCTACGAAAACTATTTGACTATAATTTCTTCTCTAATGGTCTTAGTTTATCCTTGGAAACTAACTTCTTAGACGAAGATAAAATCTTACATACCTCAGCGGTCTTCTAAGCAAGTTTAAGCTTTCTTGCTAGATGATTTTCTCTTCGTTGAAGTTTGTTGATATGCATTTGTTGGTGTTTGAACTTGTAACACTTTGAGAGTTCATGACCTTTTAATGAACAATATGAGCACGTTAGACTTGGATAAAAATCAGGATTCTAGAATGTGCAAGCATCTAAGCACAAATTGGGACCTGAACCATTATAAGCTGAGTTTCTAAAGAATGGGTCAACTTTATCTCCAGAATAGTTGGAATATCTTCTGAAAAAATATCAAGATTGATATGTGTATTGCTACAATTATCAAAATCAATATTTTCACAAAGAAGTGCAACACTTGATTTCTTGTCTTCATTAGAATCATAATTTTCAGACATTTCATCAAGATTTGCAGCAAGACCTTTGTTCCCAGTGTATTTTCTCCGATTTGGACACTCATTCGCAAAATGACCAAAAACCTTACACTTAAAGCACTGAGGCATATCCTCATCATCAGTTTCATCAATATCTCTGTTTTTAGGAGGAACACGATTATGAGGTTTGACTAATGCCTTAGGCTTATCCCTGGAGAACCGTGTACTTCTCTTCAACAGAAGATCCCTAAACTGTCTTGTGATCATCGAGACTGATTTGTCAAGATCTTCATCTGATGAATCTGTCTCAGAGTGATCATCTTCAGATATATACACTTATTTACTTTTATCAAGTAATTTAGTGTCCTTTAGTGCTTTGAACGCAACATCCTTAGATTTGGACGAATGTTCATGATCAAAGATCTTAAGCTTTCCAACCAGCGTATTTCTGGAGAGAGTATCAAGGTTATTTCCCTCAACAATGGCATGCTTCTTAGAATCGTATTTAGATGGCAGCGATCTGAGAATTTTCATCACAATATCCTTTTCAGGAATAGTCTTACCCAATGCAAAATATGCATTAACAATTTCATACACTTTGTGATTAAACTCATCAAATGTTTCTTCATCTTCCATATGAAGGTTTTCCCAATCGGAATTAAGATTTTGAAGTCTAGCTTCCTTTTCACTGGAATTACCTTTGAATACGGTTGCTAAGATATCCCAAGATTCTTGCGACTTAGTGCAATTAGACATATGGTGCTGAAGATTTGGGGTAATGGCATGTATGATCGCATTCAAACCGTCAGATATTTGCTTTGTAGCAAGAATCTCGGCAGGAGTGTATTCACCAATATTATTTGGAACGTTTACACCTCTAACTGCCTCAACAGGAGCATCATAGCCATTAACAACATATACTCATGATTGGAAATCACGTGCTTGAAGAAAAGCTCGCATAGCAATTTTCCACCATAAGTAATTAGAGCCATCGAAGACTGGTGGTATGTTAATTGAGATAGCACCTCTGTCCATAGATTCAGATCGCTACAAACACAGACTTGTAATGTCTTGAACGTGTTGGCCTGCTCTGATACCAATTGAAAAAGTGGGGGTCTAACAACCACACCCAATATTTCGATTAGCAATATGTATGGAAAAACTTCGTGTTACTTTACTTGAGAATCAACTAGACAGTCAGACTCAATCTAGATAAAAATATCTCAAGGAGTTATTATCTCTATATCTCAATTTGATATTACTCAAGAAAATATAATATGCGAGTCTTTATCAAAGAGGGATAACTTGGATGGTACCAAATACCAATATCCAGGTGTCAATCAATTTAAATTAACAACCAATAAGGTCGGATATTCTGATTGATTAAACAACGCACAACCTGTATTATTTCAATTATATAACAAAATATAACGCGGAAAAGAAATAACACAGACATCAGAATTTTGTTAACGAGGAAACCGCAAATGCAGAAAAACCCCGGGACCTAGTCCAGATTAAACATACACTGTATTAAGTCGCTAGAGACACTAGCCTACTCCAAGCTAACTTCGGTCTGGACTGTAGTTGAACCCCAACCAATCTCACACTGATCCAAGGTACAATTATGCTCCTACACCTCTGATCCCAGTAGAATACTGCGCAATTGATTCCCTTAGTTGATCTCACCCACAACCAAGAGTTGCTACGACCTAAAGTCGAAAACTTTAATAAACAAATATGTCTCACGCAGAAAAGTCTACAAGGTTCCGTCTTTTGATAAATCAAGGTGAAAATGAACCAATTGATAAAACCAGACTTATCTTCCCGAAGAACAGCTCAGCTTTATCAATCACCTCACAATAAACTTAATCGACGCAACGAAGAAGATTATTGAGGAATCACAAACGATGAGACGAAGTGTTTGTGACTACTTTTATATCTTGCCTATCAGAGATAGAAATCTCAAGACAATTATTACAATTGTACTCGTATGATAGAAGATGCAAGATCAGATCACACAACTACGATAAAAGTAGTATCGGTCTGGCTTCACAATCCCAATGAAGTCTTTAAGTCGTTAACCTGGTTTTAGAAGAAGAAAACCAAAGGTTAAAGGAGAATCGACTCTAGCTTAGCAAACTAGTATCACACAGAATGTGTGGGGATTAGGTTTAACAGTTGCTAGAGTTCTCCCTTATATAGTCTTCAAATAAGGGTTTGCAATCAATGTTAGCTTAGTACCAAAGCATTCAAAATTCACCGTTAGATGAAAACCTGATTAGATACAAGCTAATATTTATCAACCGTTAGATCGAAAACATAGCTTGTTATACGCACATGTACTGCACATTTGTAGGCTTGTAAAAACCGTACCCAAACTTGTACATTAGTTGGTTCAACACTAGTTAACCAAGTGGTTAGCCAAATGATAACTTTCATATCAACCATATTCTTCTTCACCATAAATAGTCCAAATGACTCAAATGAACTAGTTAGAGAGTTGTTCAATTGCTTAGATCTTTATGTACTACACAAGACACATTCACTCGAATTGATTTATGAACTATAAAGCCACGGTTTGCAATAACATTCCTTAGTTTATTAAGATAAGTTCACAAATATCGTTTTTAGATACAACCTATTCAAGTTCGCGGACTTAAGTTCTCGAACGGAGTTCACAAACTCCAGCAAAAATTCTCGGGTTTGATAACTTCGCCAGTTCGCGGACTGGGTTCACGGACTGAGTTTGTATGCTGAGTTGGCGGACTGAGCTCACGCACTACTCCGGTTTCACTTGATCAACAAAGTTCGCAAACTTCGGTTCAAGCACTAAGGACTTATACATTTATGTGTTGCCACAACAATGCTTATATCCTCCAATGGTTATATTATCTAAACTCTCATTTCAATCATTGAAACATTCTCAGAGGGCGTTATATAGTTGTTATTCACAAACTATTTTTCATCAGAGCAATTTCCAAAATGATTGAAACATAACATGACTTTCGTCACTAGGTAAAGATGAACTTGGATAAAGCGAAAGCTTTACCAACAAATATTTCGATAAATAGATAAACGAGATATACTCAGCTCAAAATATCATATGTGTATATTCTTAGTTATATAATAATACGACTTTTTTCTCAAGATAGGAGATAGAATAGATAGACTTTTGAGTGATAGATAAGTTCAAGTCTCCACATACCTTTTAGTCAATGAAGATCCACTGGTTCCTTGAGTAGTCCTTCGTCTTGTATGATGATCGACATTGAGTTCTTGAGCTCAACTACACTTTCTATAGTAGACTAGAAATCAAAAACTTTATAGTTTTGATCACTAATATTGACAAACATGCATGCGAGTTCGACCGAGCAATGCTCTAACAATGTTTGTAACATGATGAAGTCTACGGGACTCCCTTGACACCATATAATAGTTAACTATAAAATGACCTAATCCCTTTAAGAGACATAAATCTATATTGGAAACAAGTAAGTTTTGTCCCTCCTCCAAAGGGAGATACCAGAGTAAAGTTCGGTGTTAACGAAATGGAAAGAACCGTACTCGAGATGTACCGAAACATGAACAAACTTGAATGGAAAATCTTTTGGGATGACATTAGGACAATCGTTTATCCACATACTTCAGAGTATGTCCACGAACCGGAAAAAGGCAAGCGCAAAGGTAGGCTAAGCACCAAAGAAACGAAAAAACAACTAAGACAATATGCGAAGGTGTTGATTGGAAAGGAAAGTGAAATGCATGCTACTACTAGAGATCCTTCGGCGCATGAGCATACCGATGTGAAGTACCAAAAGGACTATAATAAATGGGATAGGAATAGTATGGAAAAGGCGAATCAAGTGAACGAGATTTGAACAAAAAGGGTACGATATTACCTCGCCACCAACCCAACCACCTTCATCGGCACCGAGCCAACCAAATCCACGAGACGAGAATCTTAAGGATCCAATGTGCCATATCCAACAAAGAGTCGACCAATTGATGATAATCCACCACTTATTAAGAAAGCTACTTGGAAGAACTACCTCCATACATTAGAGAGTACGTCATATCCATCGACGACGTCCTTCGGGATGGTAATTACAGTTTTCAAGTTGTCTTACAAAAACTAGGTCCCCTCACTCAAGGTGCCAATCTATATAATGGGTGTGCAGTCAATTATGTTCATCAAAGGTTGTTAGCAAAACTAAAGGAGAAACCGGAATTTTACAAGACAATGATGTACGATGGGGATATATAGTAGTCTCACCGAACAGTTTATTAGTGAAATTGACGAGGGTATCCAGGTACACCACAATATTTTTGTTTCAACCTATAAGTCTGATACCTTGAGTGATCATCTATTGATAAGTCGAGACAGTACAACTTCAAGATATTCACTTGATAATAGTTACGGTTCAAAACCGATTTACTATGTTTTAGACTGGCAATAGTGTGACAAAAAGTGGGAATCCAACTCAAAACCAATTAACAATAATTAGAGTGGTCCCTTCAGCCGAACCATTACTGACCGACAAAATTACCATTTCATGTTTAAAAAATATGAATGTTTTTTATTTACAATAGTGATAGAATGTGGGCATCTAACTCAAAACCAATTAGCAATGATTGGAGTGGTCCCTTCAACTTTACGAAGAATCTAGACAAGGGATTTGGTTTATGTGGGATTAAGGACTACTATCCTAAACATACCCTTCCACGTGTAGGGCGTGAGTTTGGAGACCCTAGATCATGTAGAGGCTAGCTCTCCACGGTAGGGCACGAGTCTGGGGCCTTTAAGTCGTGGGAGAAACAAATGTAAATATAACTGTTAGGCTTACTGTAACTGTTGGGCTTACTATTATACGGGCTAGCTCTGATACTATGATAGAGTGTAGGCATCCAACTCAAAACCAATTGGCAATGAGTAGAGTGTTCCCTTCAACTATATGAAGTAAGGCTCCCCGTGGTTCGGTTTGGCTTGGTCTTGTGCCAAACCCAAGAACCAAACCAATGCCTCTTACGGAAAACCAAAAACCAAGCCTGACCATGCTTGGTTTATATATTAAAAACCAAAACCGTCTCACCGGTTTTTTGGTTTTTTTCCCCCCGTTTTTTTCTAGTTTTTAATATAACTTTTGATTTTCAACTAGAATTTAAAATTTGATTATTAATTTCTATTTATTATAATTAATAATTAAACAAAATCATTATACCTGGAAGGAAAGACTAAAACAAATCATATCCCATTGAACTATATATATTTATATAATTCAATAATAGCTTTGATTTTAACTAAATTTTCTTTATATATAAATATTCTCATTGAAGTTTATATACATTATAATATGATGGAAAGTTGGTTATACATTGTTCTGATTTTTATTGGTTTTTTTGGTACATACACTCGATTATTATTTTTTATTTTTTATGGATTTTGGTTCTTTTATAACGTCAAACCAAAAACAACTATCTAGACTTGGTTTTTCTGGTTTTTTTATTTTTCGGTCTCGGGTTTTTTTGGTTTTTTTGTCGGTTTAAACAAATTTTGTCAAGTTTGAAAACCGAACCATGGGCAGTCCTAATATGGAGGTTCTAGGTTAGGGGTTTGATGGGGGACTATTATCCTCAACAAATAGCTGCTCAATTAGTAAACTAAATCAAAGGAGTTGGGCTTTGGAATTGGATTGCCAAATCAAAGGAGCTGCAAACCATCCTCGATAAATTATCAGCAGCTTTTTTCACATCTGGAACTGGAGTCATGTTTTCAATTAGGGGTGAGCATGGGCGGGTATGGACCGGTTTTCACCTCATACGCATCCAATCAATTCTCTACGGATTTTAAATTTGGCATCCGCATCCAATCCACATCCAATGGATGCACGGATGAACGGATTGGGTGCGGATAATCCAATGGACTTGTGTTAGTTAAAATTTATAATGAAAAACTAAAACCAATATAGATGGCTTCTTATAGATCTTACACATTTTATATATGTATATAAAATAGAAGTGCCGCGGTCAACACTCCAAGCAAACACTATAAAAATTCCAAAACTATTCATATATGTTCTGAAAATTATATAAATTTCCTTAATCTAACGGGTATGAATGTCCAACGGATTTTCAAGGTTGCATCCGGGTCCAATCCATAATTCGTTGAATTTCAAAAATCTCATCCACGTCCAACCCATTATCGAACGATCCGGACATCCATCCGCACAAGAACGGTTGGTCCCGGTTAAATCAGCGGATGACGGATAAAATGCTCACCCCTATATTTCAATATGGCTAAGAATGGAGTTCCATAGTTAATTGCAGACAAAAGGACATTCTTCTATGCAGTGGTTGATAAGAGAATGTTAGAGTGCAGTTACCAACAAACAAACAAAAGTCTTGGATTAAATATATGCTTTAATGAGCGGAAAATCTATTTACTAAATAAAGACGGAAAATAACAAAATTCATTAGACGAAAATCTATTTCAGTATGAAATAGAAATGAGCGGAAAATAAAGACGGGGATAGGGCCACGCCATGTGCACAATGGGGTCAAGGAGTAATGCTCAAAAGTTTTTCCTTTAGAAAAATATAAGCAGTGGCAAATGAAAGGTAGCTAGAATGCCATGAAAATGAGGAAGAAACCTTTCACAATCTAGTCTGCAGCAGAGAAGAATGAAACGAATTGGCGTTACTGGAATGAAAGCTCTAAAGCATACAAAAGCCATCAGTATTAGTCGTGAAGTACAACTTGATTGAGTTCAAGTCTATGGACAAGGAGGCTTTTGGTGCATTCTTGGACCACCTTGGAGAGAAAGACATTGTATCGATGATCTCTGCTGGAATGTAATCCTGAGGGACTAAATCGTCTGTATTACGTGGAACAAAAACGACCAAGCCTTGAACTATTAGGGGATAACGATGCGATTAAACGTGATTGGCCTGAGAAGTTGCCTGTCACCAATCAAAACAGTAAAAACAACTTGAAGTAGGATATGGAATTAGAATGTTTCAAAAACTGAGTTCCTAGCAGTACTAATTGAGTAAACATAACACTAAGGGGCCAAAAACTTGGCTGAAAACAGACAACAACAGCGCTAAATGTGTAGTTTTTGTGTTCAGCTAGACCATTCTAGCTCTTGGTTTTGATTGTAAACTTTTTTGATCCATTGTTTTTTTGTGCCTCCTTGGCATTGTGTTGTCAATTTTAACCTATCTTCAGCACCAAAAAATTGGTACATATCTGTCACAAGAAGACACAAGTTGAGTGTGAGCAGCAAATTGAGGGAAACCAACTAACTTATTACATGAAAGAATTGGCAAAATCTGATCCACAACATATGGACCCATGCAATTAGTATTGTTCCCATCGGCAGGTCTTTATATATTGAACACCTTCTCAAGAACTCCACTATAAGCCAAAACCACTGTTGCAAATTGCAAACATTCTCATTCTTCTCTCCTTTCCATCTTCTAAAAAGTTCTTAGATTTACTCCCTCCACTCTTTCCATCTTCAAACTTTTCTCTTCTTGGGTCTCTTTTGTTCTCCATTTCTTGTTTTTCATTTGAATAAACCAATTTTTCCTTCTCTTGTGGGTCTCTTTTCTTTTTCTTCACTCCAGTTTGGAATATTTTCCTTGTTTTTCTCCCTTGTTTCAAGTATACACTAAAGACTCTCAATATTGTACTCATAGCTAGTCCACAAGTAAGCTCATAAAAAAAATTGTCATTCCTACAAGATATGAAGTCACGTTGAAATCTTCTCACCTAATCCGATTCGTTGTGTTTTCTTCGATCTTCAAAGAATTTTCATTCTGTTGAAACAGTTCCATGGCAACAGTTACTATAACACCAGCTTGCAAAGCAACTTTATCTTTCCAAAACAATAATCCGGAACTTCGTGATCCGTCATTCTCTTCTTATCTTAGTAATGCTGCTGAGGAACCTTTCGTACTAAAACTTTCTGAGGCAAGCTATAAACCAGATACCAAGAGCATTAGTATTCCCCGAGAGTCTATGTATCAAGTAAATGCAGGCAGGAAGAAGAGTGAAGATGGTGAAATTGGCATTTTCGGTGCTGAAAAATACTTTGATGGTGTAATGGATGTGGATAAAACTAGAATCAAAGAGAACGACGGTGCAAGGAAAAATCATAATGCGAAAGGAGACAGAATGAATTTACGCCGCGGCCCCAAATCTAAGTATGGAATTCCAAGTACATGTTCAGAGTTGAGTTCAAACAGCCAAAAAGCATTATTAAGAACTCCCAGTCGTCTAGACAGGTCCAACAGCAAGAATATTTTCGCGGCACTTGGTTGCAACTGCTATTGTTCTGACAAGAAATCTGTTGATGTTGATGAAAGCATTGGAGATTACAATAATAATGACCCGCCAAGCTTCTTAGAAAACAAACGGTTGGATTCTTCGAAAGCTAACAGCATCGCTTTACGGAAACTACCAACGAAAGTTGAGCAGCAACCAATTGGTTTTTCTCAAAGAATACAAACTTCACCAGAGTGGTTTAAGGAAGAACTTCAGTCTCAGAAGTTCGATAAGTTGGGTCTTCAGTTTAACAAACAAGAATTGCTTCCTCTACCAAATTTTAGTGCTGGAGTACTGGAGAATGTCATAAACAAAGAAGAGAATAAACCACGAAAATCTTTGGATGTGTTCAGGTCTCCTATCTTCAGCAAGGAAGAAATGACGCTGAACCTGCAAAGTAAGTTAACTCTGCTGAATTGGGATGACAGCAGTCCAAAAGCAGAGAGAATTCCAGCAGTGTTGACACGCATCGAAATGGACGACGACACTGCCAGTGATACAAGTTCTGACCTATTCGAGATCAAGACCTTGTCAGGAAACGCTAACCACCCGTTTTTTCAGTCTAGTCAAGAATCGGACGATGAATCAACTTGTATGTCTCCCACTACATGTTACGAACCTAGCGAAGCGAGTATTGAATGGAGTGTTGTCACTGCAAGTGCTGCAAATCTCTCAGTAGTTTCCTATTCTGGTGAGCAAAAGCCAGTAACTGAAACCAAAACGCCGAATGTGTCAACCAAGAATGTAATACGCAAGGAGGTGCCAAAACGTTCGCTGATAGGATGCAAGAGTAACAAAGCCGTGAAGGTGGTGACAGATGCACATCGCATTCCTAATAGACTGAACTCTGAGAAACAAATGCAACATGCTACTAGGTTTCAAGCTGAGAGCGCTAAGGTGAAGGAGTCTGACTCTATAAGCCAGCAACATTCTACTCTGCCACGGTCTGCGCGTGTTTCACATTCTCTGTACATGAACTAGGCACTGTTCTATTTCTCGCCATCACCGGATTCAGGAGTTCAATGTCAGTTTATTGTATGTGTGAATGGTGAAACCCCATTCTTTTACCTTCTAGTTAAATTATCTGTACTCTTGTGTATTGGATGTATTGTTTTATCTGTAGCAAGTCTGTAGTGTTTTCCTGCATTAAATTTGAGCCCACCAAATATAGGTGGTATAGCTTGGTACTGAAAGTTATGATATTCATCTAAGAATTTCTATCACCATGTGAAGAAATTTCTGTGTATCAAAATTTTAATTTCAGCCACAAATCAAGTTGATCTGATGGAATGCGACATTCTAATGGACCCATTCACTGTTAAATGCTCCTTTATTTTGCAAAAAAAAAAAAAAAAAAAATATTTATTCTGATCAAAGAATTTTCAGGAGTCTATTTGCTGGGTCAGGATCTCGTGAAGAATATGTGTTGTTCACCTTGCAACCAAATGTCAGCAGTGTCAGACAAAAATTGCCTTTCCCTTCAAAGAAAAACATAAAAGTTTGTGCCGACAACAGCTGCTCAACTACACCTAGTAGGGTTTGCACATTACAGATCTTTTGTCCGGTTTATGTACGTAACTGGGGATTAAATTCTGAACAGTGTTTTTGAGATGCTTAAGGATGGAAGTCCATAATTCATTGCAGACAAAATGACATTCTTCTAAGTTGTGGTTAATTAGAGAATCGTCAACGACCAAAAACAGTCTTTGAATGGTTTTAATGAGAATCATTATTACATTTCAGTATTGAATGGATAATAAAGAGGGGGAGAGGGCCAATCCATGTGCACAATGGGGTCAAGGAGTAATACTGTAGAGTTGTTTTCATTTAGAAAATAAGTAGTGAAAAGTGGAAGGTAGATGAACCATGAATGCAATGAAAATGAGGAAGAAACCTTTCACAATCTAGCCTAGTTAAGCAGGAGCAGCAGCAGCAGCGAATGAAACGAATTGGCGTTACTGGAATGAAAGCTCTAACGCATACCAAAGCCATCAATATTAGTCCTGAAGTAGATCGACGTACTTGATTGAGTTGAAGTCTACGGACAAGGAGGAATCTTGGACCACCTTGGAGAGAAAGACGTTGTATCAATGATCTTCTGGCATGTACTCCTGAGGATGTAAATCGTGTTACGTGGAACAAACACGAGCCTCTGAACTGGCCGGGATAACGATGCGATTGAACATGATTGGCCCGAGAAGTCGCCTGTCATCAATCAAAGCAGTAAACAGCTACAAGTAGGATATCAAAGAGACAAGACTATGCCTATGGGTATGACTGAACAGAAATTATTATAACACTATAATGCTATAACTGAATCTGCAGCTTCTAAAGAAACAAGACTATGAGTATGAATTGCTCCGTGACAAAATTTCCTTTCTATATTTACTTTCTTGAATACTACTAATTGCTTTCTTCTCAGATGATTTAATATGAGAAATCATATGATGAAAAACTAGCTTCCAAGAATTTTCACCAATCAAAAGATCTGAATGTCCCAAGTTTTCGATAACCACTCTTGTATGTCTATAACCAGGCTGATGTAGTTTCATATACCCACAGTCAAAAATGAAGTTTCCGGTGTAACTAGTAAACTTTATCCCACAGAAATGTATGTTGTATGAGGCTTCATTCTCTCTGGATGTATCAGTTATGTGTTGTTACCGATAGAATCCACCAGATATCTCTTTTATGACGACTATTGATTACACCGCGGTTTCCAACTTCTTCCGCATCCTCAATTTCTGGTTTCAGTATCTGACTTGCAACTGCAGTGCTGGGAAATTGAGGAGGGTGAGTAGACTTCTTGTGCCTGAGAACATCCTGAACTAGGTTTTGGCTTATATGCTCGGCAGCCGCAGCAATAGTAAGACGCGGATTAATGCCAATAGAACATGCAATCAAAGATGTATCACAGACGTTGAGGCCTGGATGCACTGTTGAAGGACAAGTAGGATTAAAAACTTGACCTTTGGTGTTGCAAACACCTTGGGAAGGATCTGTTGACACATTGCAACCACCTAAGAGATGAACAGATGTGCTTCAATACCTGGAGATGAAAAGAATCCCTCCTAATATCTTAGAGAGTTTTTGAAGAGCTTGGATCTTTCGATTGAGTGGTGGATCAAGGGGTGGACAAAAGTAAATTTTATCTGAATTCTCTTCAAGTATAATTCTCCCATCACTTTCGTCATGTCCCATAACAGTAAGCACCATCGCATGACTACCTTTTTACACACATCATGTGCTTCATTTTGTCTATCAACCCGTGTAAGAACTAGTAACCCATCGGCCATCCATAAGTTGTTACTCCCTTGAATAGCAGCGATGGAAAGATGCTGGATTGCTGGTAGTACTGCGCTCTAGAAATATAGAGAGAGACAGGGATTCAGGTAGTCATGTCATAGAAAAGTTTTCAGTATTATGTATGCAAGAATGAAAGAATATTCAATGATGTATAGAAAGAAGATTATACCTGGATGGTGAACCCCAATGAAGAGATGTCTGGTGAGGAAATTGATGGTCCCGGTCGACCAGGAAAAGGCATCTTCGAGAATTGCTCTTTAATAACTTCCTCAACATTTTTAGTGGAGCTGCACTACCAGCAAGATAAGCCACATTATTCCCATTACAGATAAACACCAAGGCAATCCGAGACTGTTAGTCCTCTTCTTTCTGACTGAAAAAAATATATTCACTGTACCAAAGACTCCAGCTGAACAAGCACATTCTTATTCTTTTGCTGTATCTCACAGTAACACAAAGGCATTCTTCCCTTGTTATTGGTTGGCATCAGTTAGAAGACAATCTTCTGGAGTTTGATCACGCACGTTTAAGATTACGGTTTA
This sequence comes from Papaver bracteatum, assembly GCA_023529315.1. Classification (NCBI taxonomy): domain Eukaryota; kingdom Viridiplantae; phylum Streptophyta; class Magnoliopsida; order Ranunculales; family Papaveraceae; genus Papaver; species Papaver bracteatum. Next base: position 1,010,022 of record JAJJWX010002237.1, on the reverse strand, counting down.
GTTCATCACTTCTTGGCAGGCGGACAGCTTGTGTGCCATTGTAAGCTAGTTCTTCGGCATAGCTGTAACTGAATGCCTCCCTTGTGTTTAGGTTTGCATTTTCCTTTCAATAAGTGCCAATATGGCACTGCACCCATGGTACTAATTGCCAGTTTCCTTGTTTCAGTTCCAGATTAATTGGGAAAATTTAAATTTTCAATCTTTTCCTAATATACATCTAATTTGGGTAGGAAAATGCTAACCTCAATTGGCCATCCAGTTCAGCCAACACTTCACAAACTTCATCAGACAAAGGATGAGATTTATCAGAAGCTACAAACTCTTCAACCTTGCCGTCTATTTCAATTGAACTTGCACCAGGAACTTTCTTTTGAACTCCTTGTTCTTTCATCATCCCCCTAATTTTTTCAGCTTCACCCCATTGATTTGCTTCCACATACATACTGATAAGAAGACCATAAAGCCCACTGTTATCTAGTTCCAAAGATATCAATTTTTCTGCTGCAACTTTAGCAATTTCTAAGTCTCCATGGAGTTTACACCCACCAAGAATCGCACCCCATATCACATAATTTGGTTCAAATTTCATATTTCTAACTAGAACTAATGCATCTTCAATTAACCCAGCTTTGCTTAGAAGATCGATGACACAACCATAATGTTCAATAGTAGGAGATATTGAATAATCTTGAGTCATGCTTAGGAAAATTTCCCGTGCTTCTTCTACTAAACCGGAATGAGTACAAGCACTAAGAACACTGACAAAGGTAACCTCATTAGGTTTAATTTTCTCCTTTTCCATTCTCCTATACATATCCAACGCAGCTTCGCCATATCCATGAACCGCAAGCCCTTCTATGATAGAATTCCAACAATACAGATTCTTCTCTCGTAATTTGAAGAATATCACTAAGGATTTGTCTAAATTTCCACACTTAGAATACATATCAACCAACGCTGAACCAATATAAACATCAAGACTGAATCCATTATTCATTACGTAACGATGTAATTCCTTTCCTAATTCAAGAGCTCCTATATGTGCACAAGCCGAAATAACACTAGCCATTGTCACTTCATCTGGCCTAAACCCTGCATTTTTCATATCTTGGAATACTTGTATTGCTTCCCTACACCTTTTATTCCGCGCATAGCAAGTGATCATGGTTGTCCATGATATAAGATCCCTGGCTGGCATTTGGCCAAACAAACTGGCAGCAGAGTCAACCTCCCCTAACTTTGAATAACCATCGATCAATGTATTCCACGAAGCCGTATTCCTTTCTGGCATCTCATCAAACAATTTCCTTGCAGAACTCAAATCTCTTATCCGGACATAAACTTTAATCATACTAGTCCATGCAACAACATCTCTTTCAGTCATTTCATCAAACACGTTCTGAGAATCATTAATCCTGTGCAAACTTAAATAAAAACCGATCAATCCAGTTTGTACAAACACATGAGATGAAAACCCAGTCTTCCATATCTGACTATGAACTGCTTCTCCATACTTGACAGATTGCAATAAACTACAAGCTTTTATCAAAGCCGAAAAAGTAAAACTAGTCTGCGAAACCTGATTTTCTAACATCTTTAAGTACAACTCTAAAGCTAAAATAGGTGAAGAACACTGACTATAAGTTCTTAACAATGCATTGTATACAAAAGTATTTGGTTCTTCCATTTGATCAAAAGCTAAAGTAGCACAATCTATTCGATCAAATGTCCCACAGACACTAATGAATTGGTTAACTAAGAAACAATCTTGATGAACACTAGTTTTTATCATTGATGCATAGATAGGTTCTAAAATATACTGATTTGAGCATCTCTTAAGGTGAGTTTCGATTTGATGAAATGGGTTGGGTCTTGATGTTGTTAGTATTGAAGTGGAAAAGGAATGGACCAAGAACTTGGTTACGTTTCTTCTGACACTAAAGCTTATCATTGTAGACGAGAAACAGAGTGAAGTTCTAACACAGAAAGTCGGACACCGTTAAATTTTCTTCTTCTTTTTCGAGCAAAAAAATCCGGAACCCGGATTTCACCTGTATCCATCGCAAAATTGCGGGTCAAACCCAATCCGCAAAATTTATAGACCGGACACGGGTGGGATTCTCAAATCCGAACTTTTAGCGGTTTGGTCGCGGTTGTATTTTGAAAACCGTGAATTTACCCGCGCCGTACGGCATATAATGATCCTTCTGTTTAATCTTTAAAAAAAACAAGTGCTAAATAGGAGTACTAGGGAACTAACCTTATAATTTCCGGATGAAAAAAGTGATAGTTTGATAACTGTTACTAGTGCGTTAGATAGATGTAATTGTTTTAAACATCAGATTGAACTTATTGATTATGGTAATATGCAAATTAGTGGAGTAGAAAGTAGAATTCCAATGGATCTGTGTGTTTATAACCAAAGATGGTCTTAACTACCTATCGTTAAGGTACATGAGCATGATACCATATTAATATGTTAGGTCTTAGGGAAGTGTTTTAGATGCCGATTAATAGTGGATTGCAGTACTTATTTTCAGGTCAAGGGCATTTGAAGTGGACTGATGTAAGTTCTCGGACCTACAAATCAAGGTATTTGTATCATACTGCAGAGTATTAGTCTTCAGTTGGATGCTTGGGTGATTTTGGTTAATGCAGTAGCTTAAGAAGTTTGCAATACTTATTTTCAATCCAAGGGTCTTTGAATTGGTATGCAGTAAGTTTTTTTTTTACTAAATCTGCGGTTAATCCGCATCCGGCTCGTATCACCCGTTGATCCGCGGGTGATTGGGCCGGACACGATTGAATTTTCCAAATTCGCAACTTTGACGGATTGGACACGGATGATCCCTAATCCGCATCTATCCGTCCGTTGCTCACCAAAGCTAGGCCTGACCTCTGGCCGGACCTAACCATATGGGCCTGGTCCGACTACCAAGCCCAACCACCTAACTTCCTGAAATACTAACACTACACAACCATCATTTATCAGTTGAGAAAATCCATCTTCAATTGATTAATATTGAATTGAAATGGTGAAGGCGTCTCCAACGACTTGTTTGTGAAGTCCTATATCAGCGATATGCATGGCCTATATTACGAGTGATATCCATTTTAAGCGAAAAACCAGGCGTTAGAGCTTCTCCAATAGAATGTATGTGAAAATAAATGTCTATCCGTAAAAATTTATCTAACCCCAACTTCTTAAATCAATGCGAAGATGACATGAGTTAAATTTTGGTAGACATTCTCAAGGTGAATGTCCTAGTAAACTTTTACTTGACTAACGGATGAGAAGACGAGTCGGCTACACGGTTAATTTGGTGGTAGTCTTTGGGACATGAAAAACCTAAAATGTCCTCCCTTTTAGTCTAATTATTGTAACTCCTTGTAGATCCTATTTTTTCATGGGTATAATCGGAAACCAAACTTTAATATAACATATTTAAAAATTTGCGCCTTGGAATTTTACAAATTTTATGTCATTGGAAAGGATTTTAAAAAATCTACACAACAAGTACAAATAACAATATAAAATTTAGTGTTTTTACGAAAAATTTGATGATGACTTTTGAAATTTAATGCATAGCCACTATGCAAAGCACCACAAAGGATGCATAATACATGGGGAAATTGAGGCAAACCACCACAATAAATACATAGCACATGGGATAAATTGATGCAAACCACCACAAAAGATGCATAAAAAATGGGGAAAATTTATGTAACTATAAATTGGATGCATATCAATTTTAACCTTATAACACCATCACTCATAATGGTGTTTTTTTTTCCTCCGGTCGGCCCTCCCACCGTGAAAGTGGTGATCTAGTTTAATTTTTGAAGGCAGTATCGGCATGATAAGTACCTGAATTGCAAAAGCCAAATGATTCTTATTTGTTGAATTCTGGGCATTATAAGGACAAGTTGCACAAGCTAAACAACTTAGCTTTAGGAGACAGAAATACTAAATATTTTCATCATAACAAGGAAAAACAGAGATTTAGAAGATGGAAGAAATAGGATAGAGATTCTAACAAATGAAAAGGATGAGTGGCTGGATAATAGGAAAGATATCTCTGAATGTATCATTAGTTATTTTCGCTAAATAACTACCTCTGTCAATCCTGATATTGATCAAAACATGATAAACTTAATTCATACTTGTGTTACTTTGAGTGATAATAAAATGTTGTGTAAAACTCCTTTGGAGTCTGAAATAAAACACGTGTTGTTTTCGATGAATCCCGAAAAAAGTCCAGGTCATGATGGTTTCCTGCCGAATTGTTTTCAACAAAATTGGGAATCATAGGGCCAGATTTAGTCAAAATGATCCAAATTTTTTTCACTTCTAGTAATATTTCTAAAGAGATGAATGCCTCGTTCATCTCTTTAATTGTGGAAACTCTAAATCGTATCACTCCGGCGAAGTTCAAGCCAATAGCTTTGGCTAATACAATATATAAAGTTATGTTTAAACTCATGGCAGGTAGAATGAAAAGCCTGCTTGACAAAATGATTTCACCTTATCAATCTGCCTTCGCTCCAGGAAGGCAGATCTCCGAAGATATTACTGTAGCGCATGAAATCATACATAAAACGAAAAACTCTAAGTCAAAATAAGGATTTATGGAATTAAAATCGATATGTCGAAGGCATTCGACAGAGTTGAATGGACCTTCTTGTTACAAATAATGACTAAATTCGGGTTTAATGAGAAATGGTACTTCCTTGTTCACCAGTGTACCTCGACAACGACCTTATATGTTCTAATCAATGGGTATCCCACTAAATTCTTTAAACCGACAAGGGACTGAGACAGAAAATCCAATCTCTACCTTTTTTTTTTTTCTGTATGAAGGCTTTCTCCAGAACAATTTTGTTTCCGAAAGCAAAGGTTTGATAAAAGGTATTAAAATTGTTCAACAAGATCCTTTGATTAGCCATTTATCGTTTGTAGACGTTCGCTTATTGTTTTGCAAGATAAATGAAAAAACATTTCATAATTTGGCCAAAATTTTTAAAGAATTTGGTTCAGCCTTGGGCCAACTAATAAACCTGAATAAATAAGGATTTTTCTTTTAGTTCGAAAACTTAAACCAATATTAGAAAAATTGTTAAACAGATTCTTGGAGTCAATGCAATTCCCCTAATCAATAAATATCTAGGGTCCCTTGATTTTAATAATAGATCAAAGATAACTTGTTTTGAACCATAGATTGAAAACAAAAATAGGTTGCTTAGTTGAAAATGTTCCCATCTTAATAATGCTGGAAAAACCATGATGGTTAAAAATATTACTTCTTCCTCGTACATCTACCGAACGGTTTAAATGTTTAAGGTAAGAAAGGGGTTTACGGGATTCTATAGCTAAATCCCTTGAAAAGGGGGGTTGAGAATCAAAAATGTTAAAAATTCCAACTTAGTTATGATATTACCCAAATATATATATATATTCTTACTACGTTCCAAATAGAAATAATAGTTGGATATAGAAAGGCTTACTAACATGTATTAATCAAATAAAAAGAATTTGTTTCTGGGTCCTTGGAAATGGCACAAATATTAACATTTGGGAAGATTTTTGGAATCCAGACATAAAACCTCCTTATCAAAAACATACTCTGGAAACTGAAAATCTTATTAAGGTAATTGATCTCTATATAGAAACTAAAGAGTGGGGCGTGAACAATCTTGCTAAATGTTTTGAAAGTTGTATTCTTGATAAGATTAAGGAAATTGAATTCCTATTGTGGAAATAGGAAGACTCTCCACTTTGGAATCTAAGCAAAATAGGTATATTCATTGTGAAATTTCTTCACAATCACATAAATTCTTCGGGATAATTAAATCAAAACTGGAATACCATTTGGAGCATGAATATCACTCCATCTGTTAAAAAATTCATATGGAAAGCTGCACACTCTATACTTCCTAATAGTATGAGAGTTGCAGTTGTTATCCCAAATATTAATACCACTTTTAACCTTTGTCAGAATGGTTAAAAACCTCTAACTCATCTTTGTTTAGAATGCAATTTCGCTTGTCAAGTTTGGATGCACTTTAACTTTGATATGTTTTTTTTACTAATGGAACGAACTCTTTTCATGAATGGTAAACAACTGTGAAAAGGTGAAGGTACCCAAATATACATCAAGCTATTACTCTTCCTTCCTATAAGTCCTTGATCCGAAAGTGATTGTCTACCGACTGAGTCGAGACAATACAACTAATTGGTTCACACTTCGTGTGATCGTCTATGGATACGAGATCGAGACAATACAACAACGAAGTATGTTTAATTGATACAAAGGTTCGGACTTAACCAAACACAATATGATTCACGTATCAAGTAAATATGAATTAACGTTTGTGAAATTTACTTTAATTATAATAAAAAAATTATAATGCGGAAATATAAAGTAAATGACACAACAAGATTTTGTTAACGAGGAAACCACAAATGCAGATAAAACCCGGGACCTTGTCCAGAATTGAATACTTTAGGATTAAGCCGATATACAAAATAAACCAACTTCGTATAGTTGAGACCAAACAACTAAACCTATAGTTCACCTAGTTCCGTATGTATTCCCCCGCCTCCAACCTGTAAACAAGTCACGTACTTGGACCAATTCCTTTGGTTCGTATTCCAAACAGTAAAGGAACAACAAATCTGTTTGGTATCAACTCTCTTCAACCAAATGATATGAGTTGCACAAAGGCTCTTCTGTTTATCTTAACATAAACTCCTATGCAAGGTTCCAAGATATATCTTATGTTCAATCACTAAAAGGTAATCGTTAAGATTAATCCAATAGCACTTTTAATCCAAAGAACTGTGTTGATTCCGATCTTCTCAATTAATCAATCCAATCTACCATAAGGATAAACCGATTATTAATTGGATCCTCTTTTACCAAAACAAGTATTGTGCACACCAAAGATTATAAAACCAAGTCTGAAATCTTCTATCTCTTCTTTGTCTTCAAATCATCTTAGATCTTAAATAATTACCTGCACACAACTACTTGAATCGCTTGTGATCAATCACACACAGAACTGAGTCTGTTAATAATGGATTATCACAAGATCGTCTTTAGATCTAACAACAGTCTAAAGATCCCTGTCGAAACCTTGGACTAGTTTGAGTGAATCTTATATCAGAAGAGAAGATTCTCAAGCATAAACAAACTAGGTGCAATCAAAGTTCAACCACTGTTATTCAATCAAATCAATATGAAAACTAAAGATAAACCGCAATATAAAGTTTCCCACCAATGGGTCGCGCTAGAGCTTCTCCATCGTAAAGAAGACTTTAAATTGAGCGGTCGTAAGAGATTTCACCTAATTAGATTACTCTCTTATCCGATAAGCGGCTTCACCTTAACAAAGACAAAAGAGGAAGTCTATTGTTATGAAGGATTAGTTTGCTAGAAATGCAAACTCAAAATATTTTTAGACAAGGAAGTTTGGACACCAAGGAATTTCCAAAACCGAAAATATTCTCAAGATATTTTTTCATTACTACACCAAATTCAGTTTCCATAATTCCTGTGAATGCGTTGTCCAAAAATATGATCGAAATCTCCTTGGAAAATCTTTAATTAGCAAATGCACATTACTAATTCTTATTTTCCATATATAATCAAAAACCCTTAATTAAAAAGATTCTTAACTTATTTAAATTCGATCTTTGGATTTACTACCTTCTTAGCCTTTAAGGAATATATTTGAACAAAGAGAATAAGCATTAATGCACCGTGTTCAAAGTGTTTCGACATCTTACTCTTGCAAGTCCTTTTTCATACTTACTCACTTGAAACCGATTTACCACACTTCCAAACAAGTTTAGAATTGGTTCATCTGACTTTCAAGAACTATGTAATTGATCAAGTAACACTCAATCACAAACCATGGGTTTAATGGTTCTACCAAAACAAGTTTCGGTTCTACCTCCATGTGAGTATTGTGCATAGTTACACTAGCTTACCAAAATTTGGCTGACTAGGTACTAGGATCGGTTTCCTACATATATTTGGTATCTAACTGTATGCACTGCACATGTCCATAGGATCGGTTCTTCTTGCCCAAAAACGTGTTGCACATGTTCATAGAATCGGTTCCCCTTTCTTTTATAAATCTTGTTGCACCTCATACAAGAATCGGTTCCCCTTGTGATGTACTGCACCTCTTACTAGGATCGGTTCCCCTTTCTCAATATTTTTCAGACACTCACAAACTCGATCATACACCAGGTGATTACTTAAGATAAGTTTCACTAATAAAAGTAATACCAATACATAAGTCAGGCCTCATGTGAATAGTTTTACCAAGAACACAAACAAGTCATGAACGGTTATACTAATCACACATATTGGTCATTCATAAATAAAGAACAGCCCCAATAACTCCTGGCGATTTCCTTTTCGGTTCACAACACATATCATGAACTTAATTCCTTAGAACACATGTAAACATTGTTCCCTAGGATGAAATCCTCACCTCATACCCATACATAATCACAATAGCATTCATACGATTATGTTGATGTCTTATTGTTTGTGGGTGAAAATGGTTTCTGCTGATTTCGGTAATTTCGGGTGTGTGGGTGAGAAACGAATTTAAACCCTAAATAATGCACTACAAGGGAGTACATTAGATTCGAGAGATTAATCTGTACAAGTCCGGCCTAAACTAAGAAATGGATGTTCCAGAATTTCTTCAATCACAATGTAGAGGAGAATGGGTTGGTTTTGGAGAAGGATATAAGGAAAGTGATGAGACCAGAATAGTTGATTCTGGAAGAGTAGTTGTGTTACGACTTGTATCAGAAAGTGGGAATATAGCAGATGGAAAGCTAGTAAACGTTTTCTGAGTGGTATATGTTCCTGACCTGAACTTCTTGTTCGATGGAAATAGGTAAGACCTATCTATACAAGTCGAAGTGAAACGTACTCTGGTCTCATTAAGGAATAAAAAAATGGGTGAGTTAATGGGAGGAGGTGGTAACTGTTAACGCATGGAATTGATGTTCCATAAAATCGTTAACGTATGGAATTAATGTTCCATAAAACCGTTAATGCATGGAATTGATGTCCCATAAAAGAGTGTTTCACCAGTAACTCCCTGTATTTACTAACCACCTCATCTTTATGACACTTCCTTATGACGGGGGTAGTGTACGCCGCACGCTGTAAACCGCCAAACCAATACCCAAAGAGGATCCCCCAGTTTGTGATATGTGTTGATGTCTCGGATGTTTTTGTGGAAAACATGTAGCACGTTTGTTGTTGTATGGAAAGTTAATCTTGGGAGACTTGCTAGCTTGGTGACCTCCGATGGTGGAGATTTTGCATCTTAAGACGAAAGGTAGCCATTGATCATCGCATGCTTTCGCCTTTGGTGGCTGTATAGGGAAGGCCATCATGGTGGCGCGGCTAGGTCAGCATACAATTGGCATGGCATGCCTTGGCGCGGTTTGGCGTGGCCAAACTAGGGTTTCGGGTCAAAGGTTACCATGTGTTGTATGGTAATCTTGGACGGCTAGGATTTGCTTCTGGAATTGAAGGGCGACTGTATATTATCGTGCGCATTCATTTTGGTAGCCACGTATAGAAGGCCAGCATGGTGGCACGGCTAGGTTGGCATGCCGTTGGCATGGCATGGTTTGGCGTGGCCAAACTTAGGTTTTCGGGCCAAGGGTTACCATGCGTTGTCTGGTAACCTTGGATGGCTAGGATTTGCTCCTGGGATTGAAGGGGGGTCGTTGATTTTCGCACGCCTTCGTTTTGGTAGTCGCGTAGGGAAGGCCAGCAAGGTGGCGTGGCTAGGTGAGTTTGGCATGGTGGAGCTAAGGGCACGGTGGGGCGACTAGGATTGAAGGGAGACCGTAGATTATCGCACGCCTTCGTTTTGGTATCTGCGTAGGGAATGACAGCATGGTGGGGCGACTAGGTTGCCATGCCGATGGCATGGAATGGTTTGGCATGGCCAAACTTAGGTTTTAGGACCAATGGTTACCATGTGTTGTCTGGTAACCTTGGATCGCTAGGATTTGCTCATGGGATTGAAGGGGGACCGTAGATTGTTGCACGCCTCCGTTTTAGTAGCCGCATAGGGAAGGCCAGCACCGTAGTGTGTCTATGTGCGTTTGGCATGGTGGAGCTAAGGGCTTGGCATGCCGTTGGCACATGGTTCGGCTAGCATGGCTAGGGCCAAGGCAAGGTGCGGTTTGGTTTGGCATGGTGGGGCCAAGGGTTTGGCATACCGTTGGCACATTGTGTGGCTAGCATTGCTAGGGCCAAGGCAAGGTGCGGTTTGGGTCGGCATGGTGGGGCCAAGTGTTTGGCATGCCGTTGGCTCATAGTGCGACTAGCATGGATAGGGCCAAGGCAAGGTGCGGTTTGGCTTGGCATGGTGGGTCCAAGTGCTTGGCATGTTGTTGGCACATGTTGCGGCTAGCATGGCTAGGGCCAAGGAAAGGTGCGGTTTGGCTTGGCATGGTGGGGCCAAGGGTTTGGCATGTCGTTGGCATATGGTGCGGCTAGCATGGCTAGGGCCAAGGCAAGGCGCGGTTTGGCTTGGCATGGTGGGGCAAATGGTTTGGAATGTCGTTGGCATATGGTGCGGCTAGCATGGCTAGGGAAAGGCAAGGTGTGGTTTGGCTTGGCATGGTGGGTCCAAGGGTTTGGCATGATGTTGGCTTATGGTGCGGCTAGCATGGCTAGGGACAAGGCAAGGCGCGGTTTGGATTGGAATGGTGGGGTCAAGGGTTTGGCATGGCTAGGGCCAAGGCAAGGTGCTGTTTGGCTCGGCATGGTGCGGCCAAGGTTTTGGCATGCCGTTGGCACACGATGCGGCTAGAATGGCTAGGGCCAACGCAAGGTGCGATTTGGCTTGGCATGGTGGGGCCAAGGGTTTGGCATGCCGTTGGCATATGGTGCGTCTAGCATGGCTAGGGCCAAGGCAAGGCGCGGTTTGGCTTGGCATGGTGGGGTCAAGGGTTTGGCATGCCGTTGGCATATGCTGCGGCTTGCATGGCTAGGGCCAAGGCAAGGCGCGGTTTAGCTTGGCATGGTGGGGCCAAGGGTTTGGCATGCCATTTGCATATGGTGCATCTAGCATGGCTAGGGCCAAGGCAAGGCGCGGTTTGGCTCGGCGTGGTGGGGCCAAGGGTTTGGCATGCCGTTGGCACATGGTGCAGCTAGCATGGCTAGGTCCAAGGCAAGGTGGGTGTGGCTGGCATGGTTTGTGATGTAGTTTTACAAGTGGTAAGTAGAGATTCGTTTCTCGGAATTTTTAAAGACTTAGTTTTTGATTATTAAAAGAAAATACTAAGACAAATTAATTAAAATTGATTTTTGTTTACCAAGGAGAGAAGATTCTAGGGTTTTGGATTCCACTACTTCCAATATTTGTAAACTCAATAACAATTTATTTGACAAAATACCCCTAGTTTACTCAAAACAATTTCGAACCCAATCTCATGTTTTGGAAGATTAAATGTTACAAGCTCTTTTTTTATGACTCTTGTCACTATTCTAAGGCCTAATCCTTCTTCGCTTATAAAAGAACGGTAGAAACTACCCAAAACAATTACTATGAAGCATGTAAAAAGAAAGAATTTTTAGACAAATTAAAACACAATTTTGGAGTATTTGTTGTCAAGGAAAATAATTACTAAAGTTTACACATCGAAAATAGCTTCTTCCGAAATCCTAAAAAAGAAACTTAGCTACTCATGAAATCAAAAATGGAGAGAACTTGATTAATTATTGTATTAAATAATAGAAGTTTGCTTACAATGATTTTCAATGGTTAAATGTCTCCAGCCACCAAGATGATACAGCTAAAAAAGAGTATTGCAGCTGAAGATATAAACGGTAAAAGTATTATGTCGTGGAAGAGCGACAGTTCCTGCGACTGTCCTAAGAAGCTCAATGTTCTTCACATGTTCTTGGTTCACAGCAGCAACAGAGTTTTTGCAAACTATGATTTTATTATTTCTAGCTCTATGTTTCTTCTCCAAGCTCTCCGTATGCCCCTTGTGACTTCCCAGGACCCTATATATACACTTCAAACCCTTCAAATATCGTTTAATTCCTTTATTTTCTCCCCTCTTCTTTTCGTACAAGTCACGGATTTATTTCCTCTCCCTGAATCTTCTATACGCGTCTTCCTTAGTTGTAAACTTCTTCCAAAGATCGAACAGAATATACTCATTCCCTTGTCCACGTAACTTCCCAAATATTATCCAAAAATATCCTGTAACTTTCCCAAGCCCCTGTTTTTCCGAGAATAAGATAGATCTTCCTTTTTAATTGAAAACCTTCCATGTATCGATGCACTGGACAATTACCGACCAAATCTGCATAATATCCATCGCTCAAACCTTTCCCAGAAGCTCGCGTAATTTCCACAAATAATTCAACCGAAACCGAGAACTTTTATTTCCCTATTTTAATCCCAAACTCGATTAACTAACCCAATTTTGTTGAATCAATTCACTATACCAAGCTTGTTTACTCAGTTCACGCCCATCCCAACCGATTCTGGCGATTGAATCTCATTAAAAACCTCCACAAATACAAAACCCAATCTGTCTTGTGAAGAACACGTTTCCCGCCAATTTTGAAAATTCAAACCGTAGAAGATGACCTCCCCTATCTTGTGCGGGTCTGCCAATAGTACTTGCCTTGGAAATGGATGCCCCTTAGTAATTTGGGTACCCCTTATCCACTGTCGGGTTCCCTTTAGAAATTCTTCTGAGGTGTAACTATGACTTTTCTGGGGATTCTCCAGCATACTTCCGGGGTGCATGTAGTGTGTCTTTTGGGTGCCTTTAGTAATTTTCTCCCAGGATCACTTTCGAGCCAATTTCTCCGCAAGGACTTATTTCTCCAAAAATTCCTACAAAGACATAAAATACCAAAATAAGTATAAAAATGGGTACTTAACAATATAGAAAATCGAGATCAAAATAGACACATAAATGCATCTATCAGTTTTCCATTGGCACATGTGTGCGGCTAACATGGTTGGCATGCCTTGGCGCGGTAGGCGTGGCTGGCATGGTTTTCCATTGGCACGGGGGTGCGGCTAGCATGGTTTTCATGCCTTGGCGTGGTGGTTGTGGCTGGAATGGTTTTCCATTGGCACATGTGTACGGATAGCATGGTTGGCATGCCTTGGCGCGGTAGGTGTGGCTGGCATAGTTTGCCATTGACATGGGGGGTGCGGCTAGCACAGATGGCATGCCTTGGCGCGGTGGGCGTGACTGGCATGGTTTGCTATTGGCACAGGGGTGCGGCTAGCATGGTTGGAATTCCTTGGCGTGGTGGGTGTGGCGGGCATGGTTTGCCATTGGCACATGTGTGCGTCTAGCATGGTTGGCATGCCTTGGCCCGATAGGTGTGGCTGGCATGGTTTGCCATTGGCACGGGGGTGTGGCTAGCATGGATGGCATGCGTTGGCGTAGTGGGCATGGCTGTCACGGTTTTCCATTGGCACATGTGGCGTGGGAATTAAGGTTTTGGCCTGTCGAAACCCTAATTAGTAATTAATTAATAAAAAAAGGTACCCTTGTAATTTTATTGCATACATTTTAAAGGGTACAATAAATGCATTTATTGGAGCTATTATTACTCGAACCCTATGATGTCACTGTCTTGCCTAGGGTTTTACGACTTTAACCCTAAGCTAAAAACCACCATCAACAGTTATATACAAAGTTTAATGGTTAAGCAAGAAACTTCATATTGTATTCCTTAATACTATGTCTATATAGAGTGTTCATGTTTCGCAGTTTTATATTTTCAATATGCACGACTTGAAAGATACATTAGGGAATGAAACAGTTCAAGTCAAATATCACTAGCCTCAAGTGGAAGGATGATATTGTGGTTGTAGATCTGTTCTTCTTCACTTCTTCAAGTCTTCGCAATACTTGTAATGTCTCACCCTAATACTTTCAAGCTAACCTATACGAAGTTGACTCTAGTACATTTAAATCAAGTGACTCTTAAATGAGTTTTGGTTCACTACAATATGACAACCAAACTTGACATACCAACGCTTGGTGGTTTCAACCTAGCAATGCTCTAACAATCTCCCCCTTTGTCAATTTTAGTGACAAAACTCTTACAATCATATGGATAAACAAATTACAAAATTCATTACACATACGCTTGATTCCCGAATTCCATAGCACATAACCTGCATACATTCAATCCTCAAAAATGCAACAGTTGCACTATAATAACAAAGCTTATACTGCCCCTAAAGGTGAGATAGGTATATTTTCAATCCGCACGTCGTTGTTATCCCAATCATTTGATATGTTACTCCCCCTTAGTCTGTGTTTTTCCTCATTCATTAGATAAACGTTCAAGCACCATTATCCTCTTTCCTAATGACACCAATCAACATAAAATTGATACCAACATTACCTGTTTACTCCATATATTTCTCCCCTTTTTTGTCACAAAAATGACAAAGAAACGAAAAAATAAAAGACAACACGAAAAGGATCTTACAAATCTCAAAATAGACTTGCAACTTGTTGAGTCAAGCACGAAGGTTTCACATACCATTTTTGATAACCAATATCAAAACCGAAACTACAAGTAATTACGTTTTGATATGTTATCATGGAAATAATTTCCCGAAGAAAATTTCCCAACTAGTTTAGCAAACCAAAAATCAACTAAGAAACTTAGTTCCTTTGCTAAACCGATTGTATAAATACAACCGCTTCATTCGATAAGACAAAAACAAAGATAAACTCCATCTTTCTCATCAGGTTCTAATTATCCATATAACTTAGACCTTTAGATTTTAAACAAGCCAAATACTAGGTTAGTTAACTAGCATTTCCTTGTTTAGGCTTTCGTCTAGACTTGAATAACCGAAACCTCCACTTTGATAAGTCTAACTAAGATCAGAATTAACTTAGTTTATCTTATCTAGAATTGAGTTGGACTAAACAACTCATCCCGTAAACATATTCATTCGTTAAGCCATAAATAATTCATACAAACCAATAAATCAACTTAAATAATTATTCACCTCAACCGGAAGCAATTGAAACAACAAATATATCAATTTTCACTATTGCACCGAAATTTTGTAAGCCTAAACAATTGATACCATACAATAAACCAAAATAACAATTGTTTTACTTAACTAGAAGTAATTGAATTAACATAAACATTAAAGCACCGCAATTGCACCAAACTTTTGTAAGCCTAAACGATTGATATCACACAACAAAGCAAGATAACAATAGTTTTACTTAACCAGAACCAATTGAATCGCACATACATAATGGAATAAACACATCAATTTTACCAACAATTTCGTTTAAGCAAAAGCAATATATATATCAAATAAAAATATGATTTTCTTAAAATAGGAAAACAATTAACTAACAAGATTGTTACCTCAATTTCACATGCAACTTCTCCAAATATGATTGCATTGTTTTCTTCTTCCGAGAGAATTGATATCGAAATACCACTATGTTGTCATTCTCATGGCAAAAACAAAAGAATAGCAACAACCAACCTTTACTAGAGAAAGGTTGAAAATCGGTTTTAATAATTGCAAGCAAAAGTTGAAAACCGTCGAAACACATATGCTTTTATGCTAAACCAAAACCGATTCAACATATTGTGACTTTTTCACATATTGTTTCTACAGGAACCCCTCATGATCCTTTGATAAAGCCTACCAACATTGGCTAGAACTTAATCCTGCTAAATCAAAATGTCACCCAAACCACAAGGGTTAACAACATAATATGAGATCGAATATCAAGGTAATAAAACCGAAATCAAACATCCCATAAACATACATAGCAAATAAATAAAGCAATGAAACACCAGCTATGTAAATTAAAAAACTATCACAAGAAAAATTATAAATCAAATAACTTTATTCATAATAGTTTTTATTCAATAGACTTATGCAATCAATGAAAAAGATCAAAAATTGATGTCTATTTTTCCTTTCTCAATTCTCGTGACGATTGCTTTCAAAAACTATATTCAAATTCTTCTGAGCACTCCCCTTTTTAGTAGATGATTTCTTCATTTCAAACAGTTAGGAATGAAGATTAGCTAATATTTGTTTTGAATCCTTTATCATCAACTCATGATATCTAATGCAACCTTTAACAGAGAGAATCTGTTTTCTTAGAGAATCTTGAGAATTATCATGAAGAGAAACATCATGAGTTCTAGTGAACACTGATGCACAAAGTGCTACATCATCAAGAGATGTCTTTTCTTTAGTCGAATTCTCTATTGAAATCCAGTAAATCTTCTTTTAGACAAAGCAAAGATATAAAGGATTTGAAAAATATCAAGGAAAATTTTCGTTTAGGAAACCGAAACTATATTTTCCAAAAATAAAAGATATCTATTATTTTTCATAAACATAACCTCTTGCCCGGATTTATGCTTCCTCACACACAGAAATTGGGCAACAAGTGAGGATGCATATTTCAACACAATCAGTGTGTGTTGAGGTGAGAATTATTCCCACCATATTGAACAGAGACATCCTTATGATGACTTATGAACACAATAGATTGTGTTTCCCTTTGTTCCTTCTTACTCTTGTGATTGCAAGAGTTTGCAATTTCCTTTTGAGATCTCATAAACTTATCAGTCTTCAAAATCTTTATCCTTTTGTGAAGAGCCTTGATAAATTTATTTCCAAGGAGAGTTTTAGTATGATTATTTCTTCTACATGAATATCGCATCATATTGTCAGAAAACTTAGTTTCTGATTCTTACGGTTTTTCATCCAATTTCTGTTCAGATTTCACCATACTGGTTTTGTCCGAAAGATATTTCAAAAGGTTTTCAAGAACCAAGCTTAACCTTTTATTCTCCTTAATTTCCAACTCACGTTTTTCTAAGAGTTGTTTAGACTCACAGAATTTATCCTCATTAGAGTTGGCAAGAAGTGCATTACAATTAGATATTTCTTCATTAGATTCTTCCTCCGAAATATCATCAAGGGTGGAGACATATGCCTTGCTGCACTTCTGAGTTCTTCTGCTTGGACAGTGTTTTGCCATATGTCTGAAACCTCGGCACTTGAAGCATTGTACTTCATCGTTACCCTTTTTATGGCAAACCGAAACTATATCAGGAACATGTTCATCAATAAATAAGATGTTCTTAATTCGTTGCGCTAAAAGCACAATTGTTGAGTCAAGCTTTTTTTCAACATGAACCTTGTCCTTTTGGAAATGATTCTTAGTTTGATTTTTTAGCAGAATTTCTCTATCAAAGATCTTTAACTTTCCTACAAGAGAGCTTCGAGAAAGTATAGAAAGATAATTTCCTTCAATTATATCATGTTTCTTAGACTCGTATCTGGATGTTAACGATCTGATAATTATGCATATTATTTCTTTTTCAGGTATAACCTTTCCAAGGAAAAAATATGCATTAACAATCTCAGAAATTTAATAGTTAAACTCCTCAAAGGTGTCATTATCATCCATCTTGAGATGCTCCCATTCAGTTGAAAGGGAAAAAAATTCTAGCTTCCTTTTCAGAATCATCTCCTTCGAATACAGTCTCAAGAGTATCACATGCTTCTTTAGAAGTCCTGCAAGCCAGCATACGATGTAAAAGCTCATGGCTAACTGCATGTATGATGGCGTTCAAACCAATATAATTATGCATTGCACGAATTCTCATTTCATGAGTATAATCTGCTAAGCGTTTAAACTTTGTTTCCGAATAATCCATCGGTTGTTGATATCCGTCTTCGATTAATAACCAAATATTAAAATCTCGGGATTGAAGAAACGCTCTCATAGCAGATTTCCATAATGGATAGTTAGTCCCATAAAATCTTGGCGGTACGTTAACTGAATCATACATGGATTCAATTCTTATAGGATGGATCGCACCAAACACAGATTATTAGATCTTTTCGTGTTTGCCTGCTCTGATACCAATTGAAAAGGGGAGGGTACCCAAATATACCTCAACCTATTACTTTTCCTTCTTATAAGTCTTTTCTCCGAAAGTGATTGTCTATGGACTGAGTCGAGATAATACAACTAATCGGTTCGCACTTCGTGTGATCGTCTATGGATACTAGATCGAGACAATAAAACATCGAAGTATATTTACTTGATACAAAGGTTCGGACTTAACCAAACACAATAGGATTCACGTATCAAGTAAATAGGAATTAACGTTTGTGAAATTTACTTTAATTATAATAAACAATTATAATGCAGAAATATAAAGTAAATGACACATCAAGATTTTGTTAACGAGGAAACCGCAAATGCAGAAAAACCCCGGGACCTTGTCCAAAATTGAATAATCTCAAGATTAAGATGTTATACAAAATAAAATAACTTCGTATAGTTGAGACCAAGCAACTAAACCTATAGTTCACCTAGTTCTGGCTGTATTCCCATGCCTCCAACCTGTAAACAAGTCACGTACTTGGACCAATTCCTTTGGTTCGTATTCCAAATAGTAAAGGAACAACAAATCTGTTTGGTATCAACTCTCTTCAACCAAGTGATATGAATTGCACAAAGGCTCTTTGGTTTATCTTAACATAAACTCCTTTGCCAGGTTCCAAGATCTATCTTATGTTCAATCACCAAAAGGTAATCGTTAAGATTAAGCCAACAACACTCTTAATCCAAAGAACTGTGTTGATGTCGATCTTCTCAATTAATAAATCCAATCTACCACAAGGATAAACCGATTATTAATTGGATCATCTTTTACCAAAATAAGTATTGTGCACACCAAAGATTATAAAACCAAGTCTGAAATCTTCTATCTCTTCTTTGTCTTCAAATCATCTTAGATCTTAAATAATTACTTGCACACAACTACTTGAATCGCTTGTGATCAATCACACACAGAACTGAGTCTGTTAATAATGGATTATCACAAGATCGTCTTTAGATCTAACAACAGTCTAAAGATCCCTGTCGAAACCTTGAACTAGTTTGAGTGAATCTTATATCAAAAGAGAAGATTCTCAAGCATAAACAATGTAGGTGCAATCAAAGTTCAACCACCGTTAGTCAATCAAATCAATATGAAAACTAAAGATAAATCGCAAAATCAAGTTTCCCACCAACGGGTCGCGCTAGAGCTTCTCAATCCCAAAGAATACTTTAAATTGAGCGGACGTAATAGATTTCACCTAATTAGATTACTCTCCTCTCCGATAGGCGGCTTCACCAGTAACAAAGACAAAATAGGAAGTCTATTGTTACGAAGGATTAGTTTGCTAGAAATGCAAAATCAAAATATTTATAGATAAGGAAGTTTGGACACCAAGGAATTTCCAAAACCGAAAATATTCTCAAGTTATTTTTTCATTACTACACCAAATTCGGTTTCCATAATTCCTGTGAATGCACTGTCCAAAAATATGATCGAAATCTCCTTGGAAAATCGTTAATTAGCAAATGCACATTAATAATTCTTATTTTCCATATATAATTAAAAACCCTTAATTAAAAAGATTCTTAACTTATTTAAATTTGATCTTGGGATTTACTTCCTTCTTAGCCTTTAAGTAATATCATTGAACAAAAATAATAAGCATTAATGCACCGTGTTCAAAGTGTGTCGACATATTACTCTTGCAAGTCCTTTTTCATACTTACTCACTTGAAACCTATTTACCACACTTCCAAACAAGTTTAGAATTGGTTCATCTGACTTTCAAGAACTATGTGATTGATTAAGTAACACTTAATCACAAATCATGAGTTTAACGGTTCTACCAAAACAAGTTTCGGTTCTACCTCCGTGTGATTATTGTGCATAGTTACACTGTCTTACCAAATTTTGGCTGACTAGGTACTAGGATCGGTTCCCCACATATATTTGGTATCTAACTTGTATGCACTGCACATGTTCATAGGATCGGTTCCCCTTGCCCAAAAACGTGTTACACATGTTCATAGGATCGGTTCCCATTTCTTCTATAAACCTTGTTGCACCTCATAAAAGGATCGGTTCCCCTTGTGATGTGATGCACCTCTTACTAGGATCGGTTCCCCTTTCCCTATATTTGTCATACACTCACAAACCCGATCATACCCCAGGTCATTACTTAAGATCGGTTTCACTAATAAAAGTCATACCAATACATAAGTCAGGCCTCATGTGAATAGTTTTACCAAGAGCACAAACAAGTCATGAGCGTTTATACTAATCACACATATTGATCTTCATAAGATTTGCAATGAAGAATAGCCCCAATAACGCCTGGAGATTTCCTTTTCGGTTCACAATACATATCATGAACTTACTTCCTTAAAACAGTGTTCCTAAGATGAAATCCTCACCTCATACCCATACATAATCACAATAGCATTCATACGATTATGTCGATGTCTTACATACAAAGTTTAATGGTTAAGCAAGAAACCTCATATTGTATTCTTTAATACTATGTCTATCTAGAGTGTTCATGCTTCGCAGTTTTATGTTTTCAATATTCATGACTTGAAAGATATGTTAGGGAATGAAACAGTTCAAGTCAAATATCACTAACCTCAAGTGGAATGATGATGTTGTGGTTGTAGCTCCGTTCTTCTTCACTTCTTCAAGTCTTCGCAATACTTGTAATGTCTCACCCTAATGCTTTCAAGCTAACCTATAAAGCGACTCTTAAATGAGGTTTGGTTCACTAAAATATGTCAACCAAACTTGACATACCAACGCTTGGTGGGTTCAACCTAGCAATGCTCTAACAAACTGCTTTGAAAATCTAGATAGAGCGGGTTATGGGATAGAATGGAAAGTGTTGTGTAGTGTTATCATCTGGCATATTTGGAAAACGAGATGCAGCATAACTTTCAAGAAAAAAAGTCAGAACAATATCACCATAGCAAACAATATTGTAAAGTACGTAAACAGTTACCTGACAGTGAAAAATCCATGCTAAAATATAATGCAAAATCTTTTCTACAATTCTCTAAAAGATGAAACTTTGAGAATGACTACGCAACAGACGGGAGAGCAAACATGACAAATGGAACTAACAATCAACATTGCTCTAACAATGATAATTGCACTGCTAATTCAGAAATTGTTCTAACAATGTATGATCATAGTGGGAACATCAATGAAGCTAAAGGTCTCCGTTCGACCGCTACAATCAGAGATCAAATAGAGGAAGAAGGAGCAGATGCAGCTTTCAAATTGGGTCACAGAACAGAGTGGGTACATCATCAAATTCAAGTGATTCAGAACCTACTCTTTTGATACTTATAGACAAGTACGCAAAGGCAAGAGATCAAGGATACAAAATCAGTGGAGACTTCCGCAACAACATTACATTTGATATTAATTTCTCAGATAAGTCGTTTATTTTAGTAGTAAGATCAAACATAATTTAGGAAGCTAATTTATCTGTTTTTTATAACAAGTATGCTATTAAACATGCCTGGTCTGGAGATGTTTTTTGGGAAATACTAACTTATTTGAATATACGGACCTGGAATCAAGATGTAATGGTTTATCGAACCTCGAACTATGGAGGTTATGGTCCGTTTATATCCATAATATAATGAAGATAATTAATTGGGGGAAAGCCGTTTTTACGTTTATATCCATAATATAATGAAGATAATTAATTGGGGGAAAGCCATTTTTACTAGAGGGAAAGCCAATTTCGTGGTGGATTTAAAAAACCTTTCCCCCTATCAATAACCTTTTTAAGATTCCATCATGCCTAAGACTATGTATCATGTACTTGTATTACTACTCCAGAATCCGAATTACATATATATAAGTTTTTATTTTGTTACGGGTTAATGTATCGGTTTGTAGTATGTAATCAACGAAAAATATCAGAAACACTCACGGTTCATTCTCTATTTCATTTGGCCTTTCTTGTGTTCTCACATCTACAAAATGTGATTTTAGAATTTTTGAGCACATAGAGAGAAAATGAAATAGAAACGGAATTCAAGTCCTCA
This sequence comes from Papaver bracteatum, assembly GCA_023529315.1. Taxonomy (NCBI): domain Eukaryota; kingdom Viridiplantae; phylum Streptophyta; class Magnoliopsida; order Ranunculales; family Papaveraceae; genus Papaver; species Papaver bracteatum. The sequence continues at coordinate 988,022 of JAJJWX010002237.1, read as the reverse complement.
TCGCACAAATACCCATTATATGGACGGTCTACAAAGATAAGTGTTAAGTGTTGACCTCATCCGTGTAATGCAATTTAAAAAATGATGTTCATCGTTTCAATGTAAAGTTGTCCATCATGTAAGTGATGCAAGTCACGTATTGTCCAGACAAGCTAACAGCGGTTAGCTGCTCCTTGGTTTCATGTATGGAGCCGAGGTTCTCCCTCATTAATTATGTTCCATATATTATTTTTTTTGGAACGAAATTATGTTCCATATATTATCAGTGATAATGGTGAGCCTTATGCATATGAAGTATTTGATATGAAACTCAAAAGCACAATGATTATTAATAAGAGGAAAGTGTTTTCCACCCCAAAATTAGTTTTCCCCCTAGTAAAAGCAGTTTTCCCCCTAACAATTATCATAATGAAAACCTCCTTTCCTGTTGATAAAAAAAACCCCTTTCCTAAAAAATAGTAAAAAAATAAATTTAACTTGAACAAATTCAGGTAACATTCTTAAATGAACAATTGAATTACAATCAATAAACACAATATCAAAAACCAAAAGAGTATCAGTGGAGAAACTATAACTCCAAATGAACAATTTCTTTCTTCAAAAGGATCCTTGCTCTGTGACAATGTGTCCTTTCCATATTTACTTTCTTGAATACTGCTTGCTTCCTTTTCAGATGATTTAATATGGGACATTATATGAGGAAAAACTAGCTTCCAAGAATTTTCACCGATCAAAAGATCTGAATGTCCAAAATCTTCAATAACCACTCTTGTATGTTTATAACCAGGTTGGTGTAATTTCATATAGTTATTTGCTAGAAATGAAGTTTCTGGTGTAACTAGTAAACTTTTTCCGCCAGAAATGTATGTTGTATGAAGCTTCATTCTCTCTGGATGTATCAAATATGTGTTGTTACCGCTAGAATCCACGATAAAACCAGATAAACATATTTTGCGAAGGTGTGTGAACCCGGACATTGGAAATTTCAGTAAACTTTGTTTGTTTACCCATTGATGCATTGTTGGACTTATGTTGCTGTGCCAGAATGCATTACCAAAAATGCCTGAGATTACTTCACATTCGTCCAGTGTACATCTTTCGCACCGAGGAATGATTCGGGCAATTCGTTTCAGGAGTAGGTGCCGGAGACTGATTGACTTTGAAGTTTCAAAAGGTAGGATTGTGTTCTTGCCTAGTATTCTCATTGAGATCTGCAGGTTGGCAAAGAGATTAGTTTTTGAAAACAAGTTGGAGAGAGTGGCAGAGTTAGAGAATTACTGGGATAAGGGGAAGTCTCATCTTGACTAATGAAGAGATAGTGAGCTTGAAAAACATCGATGAGTTCGTGCAACAAAGCGATGCAATATGAGATGCGGAGACATAATCTCCCATGAGAGCAATATGAATTGCTAAGCCTCCAGCACAATGAGCAACTACATGAACTTTTACTGAATTTCCATGAAGCTCGAGTATCTTCGAGACCGCTGCAATATATACACCGAACAATGTTAGGTTCTGTAATCACAATTAGTAGGACAGCAAATTCATTCCGGAAAATCTAGGACAAATATTTTACCAGCAGGAATGTCAAACTTCCCAATATCTTCAATTGTGAAATTATTTGACGGATGAAGAGGATGTAATCTTGCTTGAAGTAACCATGTTTCATATCCCGCTTCAACTAAAGTTCTGACCAGATCATTCGGTTCAGTCGGTAAACAAAAACTATCAGTAATGTACCCATTAATCAGTAGAACAGGATTTCTCTGCTTCCCTTGATTCTGTTCGCATTTCCACTGTCTACAACTGATAGTACACCCATCCACTGGATAATTGACAGAAAGTACTCAATAAAAAACTACTTAAACATTACAGAAGAGGTTTTGAATTTCGCGAGACTCTACCTTTGGAAATGGGTGTGTGAATTACCTGTTTTTATCTCATGAAGATCACTGGGAGGATAAGGTTTGTGCTCTAATTCCGATGAAGGTAATAAGCATATAGGATTCCCTCGAGGTGTCTGTAAGATATAAGTTCTCCAGAAGGATTGTAATAGTAGATATACGAATCTTCCTTTCTTGTTACCTTCCAAGCTTATCAAGCTCTTTACGAGGTTGCCGAAAGTGATGCATAGCTCACCTTTTAAATCTACCATCTCCGCTTTTGAGTTGTTTCGATTAATTTCCGCAAGTGTCACACGTAGCGTTGTAGTTTCTTTCCACCCATACGACGCTAGAAGATATGGATTCATTATCTTCTTCCCTTCAAGAAGATACCTGCATTCATCAAGCCAGCTTTTATAAGAAAATTTAGAGAGTGGAAGGACAATGAATGCTAGCCTTGTTTTTTGTCATACCTTGAGCCGGATGATGATGCTAGGATGAGATGGTAGTACATGTACTGTGTGTAAGGAGTCTTGTTGTCAACTGTACACATATCAACTTCTCCATCAATAATATAAAGTTTATCCTTCTCCACAGCTTTGAATACAACATATCCACCAACCCTTCCTCTAAGAAGTAAATGAGATTCTTCCAAAGCTGAATTTGCTTCATGTGTTTCCTTGTTGTTTCCAGAACTCATTTTCATTGTCAGATAAGCCTTGCATGGCATACCACCCAAATAACCAGTCATTGTCTCTTTTATAATGACTGCTGATTTCACCGCAGTTTCCAATTTCCTCCGCATCCTCAATTCTGGCTTCAGTACAGTTTCAGTGCTGGGAAATTGAGGAGGGTGAGTAGAATTCTTGTGCCTAAGAACATCCTGAACTAGGCTTTGGCTTATATGCTCGGCAGCCGTAGCAATAGTAAGACACGGATTAATGCCAATAGAACATGGAATCAAGGATGCGTCACATACGTAGAGTCCTGGATGCACTGTTGAAAGACAACCAGGATTAAAAACTTGCCCCTTGAAGTTGCAAACGCCTCGGGAAGGATCTGTTGACGCATTGCATCCACCTAAGAGATGAACAGATGTGCTTCGATACCTAGACATGAAAAGAATTCCTCCTAATCTCTTAGTAAGTTTTTGAAGAGCTTGGATCTTTCGATTCAGTAGTGGATCATGTGGTGGACAAAAGGAAATATTATTTGTATTATCTTCAAGTGTAATTCTCCCATCACTTTCGTCATGTCCCATTACATTAAGCACCATTGCTTGACTATCTTTTGCACACATCATGTGCTTCACTTTGTCTAGTAAACCATGTAAGAACCAGTAACCAACTGGCCATCCATAAGTTATTACTCCCTTGAATAGCAGTGATGGGAAAGATGCTGGCAATACTGCACTCTAAAGATAGAGAGAGGGGGGGGATTCAGGTTGTCAAATCATCGAAACGCTTTCGGTTTTATGTCTACAAGAATGAAAAAAATTAAGAAAGAAGATTTATACCTGAATGGTGAACCCCAATGTAGAGGTGTACGATGAGGAAATTGATGGTCCCGGACGATCTTGAAAAGGTATCTTTGAGAATTGCTCTTTATTGACTCCCTGACCATTCAGTGGAGCTGCACTACCAGTAAGATAAGCCACATTATTCCCATTACAGCTGAACCCATAACCAAGACGATCTGAGACTGTCAGTCCTCTTCTTTCTGACTGAAAAAGAATCTTTGCTGTACCGAAGACTCCAGCTGAACAAAACACAATCTTATTCTTTTCTTCACATTAATTCAAAATTTAAAAGAAAAACTGAAACAATACGTACCTGATATAATTATGAAATCAGCAGTTACATAGTCGATGTCATTAGTGTAAACTCGCCATCTGCGCTTTTGTTTTCTGCTAATCTCACTTCTACATTCACAATTTTTTACTAAAAATTGAACTTCGCATTCGGTGTTGATTGTACAACCAGCCTGCATAAACAATGTCATAAGAAGGGAAAAAAAAACAGCAAGTGTAAACTAAACCCAGAGTGATCTAAGGATGAAGTACCTGAACTGCTAAAGCCAAATAATTCTTGTCTGTTGAGTTCTTAGCATTATAAGGACAGCCTGAAAGACAATTTCCACAAGCTAAACAGCTACCCATCTTCGTTGAAGACTCTGGTTCTTCAGCATTGAAGTTCATGCTTAGCTTGAACAAATTCGGGTAGAATTCTTCAATTTCTTCTTCTACTATTTCCTTCATGACTTTAGCATTTGAAAATTCATTTGGAATACTTTGGGCTCTCAACATAGATGAAGCAGCTGCTTCACAGATATCCCAATCCCGCTCCCATTCCTTTGGCCATTTTGGGTTCCGCCTTATACGAACTGGAGTTGAGATCATCACTCCAGCATTTATAAGTGAGCCTCCACCTAGACCACAGGCGACAGCCGCTACCGAATCATCTTGTACGTGTAACTACATGTTTGCATAAGATAATAATTTCTTTTTCAAATTGGTGAACTTTGAAAGATAATACCAACTGAAATAATAACAACAAAACCGATGAATGGAAGCTAGAATTAAAGAAAATGAAAACGAGAAGTACTAGAGCTAGAGTGCACCTGAAACAAAGCATCTTTTGGGCCAACATTGACACCCAAATTCCTATTTTCCATTCTTAGTTCAGAAATGAGCTTCAAAGTGTTAGTTGGAAAGTCCTGAGCTTCCCATTTTCGTCCTTTTTCAATCAAACAGACTTCAACTCCAGCCATGGATAACCGACAAGCGGCAACAGCACCACCATACCCTGACCCAATAACAACAGCATCATAACCGACTTCATCTCCATCCCCACACATCGTTATTTCACCATTACCACCCTCCATTTTGTATAACTGTGAAACTCGAAGAATTTTATCAAATTCAAATATAACAATTTAAGCAAAGCGATTCGGATTGAACAATAATATTCAACGGTCTGCTGTTGGTTAAAGAAGTTCCACGAGACAACAAACTTGACCATATATATTGTTGTTTGAATATTTTGCTTACATCAGAAAGATACAAGTTATGCTTGTATACTATAGCATTCATTCTTAAGACTGTCAAGTCTACATAATAAACACTATGATAGAGACATGAGAACTCCGTTGAATCTGTCCTCGGGTACACCCTGACTTCCAGAACTCGATGAAAGGGCTGGAGAAAAAGAAAGGAAAGTCAAACACGACAAATCCACGCTGAGGAAAACGCAGTAGAATGTTTCTGAATCTCAACCTAAGAATAACAAGAAAGCCCTGTGTCTCACCACCCTTTAAAAATCAAGAAAATTCAAAGCAACCAAGTCCATCTTAGAACTGCGTACATAAACAACAGTTGAACCATTATTAAACTGGCTGAAAGAATACACCCCAAGTAACCACTGACTGAGTAAAATCATCTCCAGAGTTTCGAAGAAAGGTTCCACACTGTGAGGCTTCTACTGTAACTGACAGTTTAACAGATTCGAAACTCTGAGTTTTATTAAACCTGTAATGAATTCAAAATTACAATGAGAACTGAAGTTTCTAAGACTATTAACTCGAGATTTGTGTTTCATTTGTTTTCATTACAATTCGTAAGTACTTTTATCACTGAAAATCATGTCTGTGTGGGAGAACAAGCTTCCAGCTTAGGTAGGAGACTACGCCAGCCATTAGCAATCTCATTTGCAAGATGCGCCTGGCCTTTAGCAAGTTCATGGAAAGCAAGGCCCAAATCTAACGTCTTTTGCTCTTGAAAACGAACAATCTCTTCACTCATTAGCCGCGCTATCGTCTCAAATTTTCTTGTTGCTTCTTCACCCTCTGCCTTCAACTGAAATAGATAATCCACATTAACCACATTTTTTTTTTTTTTGATTGGTAAAGAATGTTATGTTAATGTTAGTTTGTTAGTGTTTGAGCGGAGACTCGAACCGCTGACCTCTTGTTTGAGAGTCAGGCTCCTGGCCAACTGGGCTAACACCAGATGGTTGATAATCCACATTAACCACATTGTTAGGATGGAATAGGTATCACTGTGGAAAATCCATGATAACATAAAACTCAGTCTAGAAACTTACTTCGTGATATTCAATTTCTGCTTCTCCTACCTTGTCTGATCGAGTTAGCATCAGTTTGTCACTGCAAAGCACAATAGTGAAAATTATCATATAGGAATTCCAAAATTACTTTTAAAGAGTCAAGGTACTATTTGACTTGGGGATTACTATTTTCCTTTGCAAAGATGACATTTCTTTACAAAAATGAAAAGAAATAAAAGTTGAAGCAGAATTGTTAACCATACAGGTTTATCTCCTTCAGTTTTATTGTTTCAGCCAGTTCGCATTGGTGCTTGAAAGCACTGGCTCTCTCTGCCATGGTGGCCTGTTTAGGAAGCAGCATATGTATTATTAAATAAAAGAAAACCCAAGAACGAAACAGCTAAAGGATTTCAATCTGCTCCGACCAATCAACTGACATATCGATTGTTTAGATGGTCCGGTTTAAAGAAACTGAAAGAACCAATTCACCTTGATAGATTGGACTGATCGAACATATTCTTTTAAAGGTTCTTCAAAATTCATCAAGAGATTGTATGCCTGCAGCAAAACAAAATCAGAAAACTAAAAACTAGATGCACAAAATTACGGCAAGGACATCATTTTTGAGAGTGTTCCTACCTCTTTCTCCAGCTTAACTGACAGTGCTTCGGATTTTGTTCCAAGGTCTGTAAATGCCTTACCAAGTGCTTTTCCTTCACAAGCACCCAAAAGCTTGACCGCCTTGCCGAAGTCTGCCAGTGTCTCACCTAACTCTGGAACAATAAACACAAATAGATCATGTGAACACACAAACCAACCGGAACCATAAAATGGATTGCGTAGCATCCGAATAGGAAAAGAAAAGATAAGTCAACAAAATTGATGTGTACAGAACCTCTGTGCCTCTTTACTAAACGGTAAGCATGTTTTTGAGCTTCCGCCAAGTGATCTTCAAGCTCAAAGATGTATCGCTTAAGTTTCTCATATTCAGGGTTTGACTCTTCCACTGGTTTTTCCTTTCCCATAATAACATCACTGACTTTAGATTGCACATCCTGTATTACCAAAAATTATAACTCATCAGCTAAATGCAGAATCGAGTAAAGGACTGCAGTTTTTATTACAGTGGTTTCTCTATACAGTGGTTTCTCTATAAGATGTGCACTAAGAAATATCGCACGAAGAGATATTCTAATCAAGCAGAAAATGATTTTTCTGTACGTAATTTATGCACCAAGAGCAGAAGAAATATCAGAAATAGAAGGGGACGAAAAGAAAAAGGATTCTGAACAGATCTAGATAATTTGGCAATTCATATTGTCATATTTAGCAAAAACCTTAGGAAATCAGGGATATGAGGATATTGCCCACCCTATAAATACACTGGTCAGGCACATGTATTCAAAGTCGGTAAATCTGTCATTTTAAGTTATCTTTTCAATAAAGGAAAAAAAAACATATTTGTTTCACTCTGTTTATAATCTGAAATCACAAATTACTGTGACAAGTTACCTTGAAAATTTGCATCAAGTCAGCCGGCTTTTTTTTGAAAATTCCAATCTCTTGGGACCTAGCTCTCTCCATTCTCTGCACAAAAATGGGAAACGGAATACAAGATAACATCAAATAAGTACAAAAAAAAACATCGCAAAACACTAAAGATAACCATAGAGCGTCAAGCAAACAAGTCCCCTAGTAACTTGCACGTACTGAATGATTTATAATTTCGAAAAATAAAAATCACCACGACTGAGATATAATTTTTTGTATTTTTAACCACGCAAAAGATACATTATAATTGTAATTTTTGTTCAATTTGCATCCTACTGACTCCTAAATTCTTATCTAGCTCTTTTGGAATCGGCTTAAGGAAGTTAGTAACGAATAAACACGAGAGGAAAATTGAACAATGACAGATTTTCTTTCAATCATCTGTTTATCTCTTTCATGGAATATAAGCACATTTTAAGGTCAATGAATAGTAACTAGTTCCTTCATTTCCAACAAGCAGACTCATGATTAAAGGTTAAGTAGACAAGGCTAACACTTTTGAACTAGGGAAGACGATGTGAAAATAACTTGCTCTAATTCAGCTTTCCAGTTTTAGCATTTTACCTCTTCATCCACCTGCAAGAATGTCCTCAAATCTTCACTTTGCTGAAGATCAGGATGGGAAGCTATACGATTCACAAATATGTCTAAAGCTTGACGTCGCATCTCAATGAACTCCGCACTGAACCGAAACTTCTCTGAAAATGAAGAAAGAGCACATTCAGTCAGTGACATTGAAGAAAGGCATGCTCACTTCAAACTCCAGTCAACCCATGTTTCCAGTATGTTGTCTAACAAGAAAAAACATGTTGGGTGCCTAAGAGAAAACTGAGACTAGGCGTGCACAAGAGGCCGGAGGAAGAAACCAAGAAGCTATATCTGCTAACTTGGGTGCTTCCAGCAGACTATATGGTTATCAAAAGCATCAGATCATTATATTGGGAATATAACCCAAAAACAGAAATTGAGTCTATATAGTCAACAACAACCGTATGGCATCAGTACACCGGGTGGGGAAAGGACGGGGATCCTTTCCTGACTTCACCGTTGTTATGCAAGCATATGATATGGATACTGAAACAGATTGTTTTATAACCAAGGAATGTATTGTTTACTACTCGTGCCGGCTTAAATTTAAATTATCAGGGAACAGGAGCATTAAAGAAGCTTCAAGCATGTTACCTACAGCACTCTTCTCAGGGACTGGAGGAATGAAAATTCCCTTGTATCTTTCAAAAAGTCTATCATGCAACCACACAAAATCACTATAACGCCGGATAACAATCTTCTCTGGCCCTTGATAGTCAGGGAAATTAGTCTGCAAAAAGTCAAAATGTATTTCCAATATAGTCAATCAATCAGGGAATTTGTGTGAACAGCGTAACTGTTGTACAAATCCTTATTTGGAAGATCTGGTGAATGGTTGAACCTTTTAGATCTCCACAAGTTCTATTATTAACACTAATTTTTAATATGGCAGCTACATGCATAGCCAGCTGGGGAGGGAAGAATACTACTCCTATGTTTTGTGGAGTTCTTTCCATATGGTTGTTTCGAACCTTAGGAGGGAATCAATGAACTCTTTGTATCTTTAACATTTTGATTATCTAAAAAATGCAAATAACTAATAATGACTCCATAAGCACGAACCTAAAAGTAAAAAAGAACGCAAAGAAAGTGTATCTACAATCACCAATACAACAGAAAATATATGTTCCATCATTCAGTGGCAGGAATCTTTAAAGAAGTTATCATGCTGAATGGTGAACAATGTCCTGCACCTGATCTTGATCAGTATCATCTACTAAAACATGTTCTTGCTCTCTTTGGGTGCCTTCTTTCAACAAACAAGGGAAACTATAGTTCAAAGACCTGTATAGTTCTGACATTTCTACTCCTACTCAAGATCCCCAAAACTACAAAGAATCAAGGTTTTTTAATTCTTGGTAAGCAAGAATTCAATTGATTAACATAACACTAGTATAAACAGGATCTGATGATAATAAAATCAACTCAATAGTAGGTTCTAACTTAAAACCCTAATTTTACAAATACCGAGAAAGAAAAAGATTAAGTACCTTAGTAATGACTCTGTAAGAGATGTAAGCTTGAACTCCATTTCCTAATTTAACAGGATCAGTAACAAAGACTGATAAAAATGGATGTGAAGATGGAGATCTAGGGCTTTGAATACTCCCCGAATGACTTCTCTGCTGTAAATTTCAAGAAAATCAATCGCAAATCACAAAACAAAGTTGCATGTAATCGAAAGTAATATTAAATTTGATGAAATTTACCGTGGTATTCATGGTTCTGATGAAGAATTAGGGGAAGAAAAATTAGGGTAACGATTTTTTATTTAGATGGACTGGAAACTAAGCGACTTCGTGTCTGTGAAGACGTGGAAAAATAGATGAAACTCTCTAACTGATTAACACTGGAGAAGAAGACGAATAAACGAGAAAGGTTGGTGCTGAAGCCTTTTGTTTTGGTCTAGTTTGGGGCCTTTGGGCTAAAATACGCTGTTGTGTTTTAGCACGCACGAGATGATTCCGGTTTTCTGATGTGGCAAGGCGTCGTTGCAGCGAAATGGGATACCAGCCATGGTGGCCTGGGGTAAGTTAGGGCAACTTTTTCTAAATTGCAATATATCTGTGCCAAGAGCAAGCATATCCGTGGCAAGAGCAAGCATGGATCGCCCTGGTTTGGTCTGGGAGAAAATAATAACTATCGAGCTTGGTTATATTTAGGAGGATTCTCGATTTTCGTTCAGAAATATTTTATTGAAACTGAGTTTTCGACCGGTTAAAATTTGACCTTGACTGAGTTGGATATCCAATCTCGGAAGTTATCATTAAATTTGTGTAGGAACCCAGCTTGTTTTTTACCTATAACATCAAATATAAAAGCTGTTAATGTTGGTGTTAAATGTTAAAATGGTGTTGAATAATTTGACAAGTGCAACAAAATTGAATTTTGGGTTTCTAACTAAAATTGCGAGTTTATAAATAAAGACTTAACTAATTGCTAAAAACTAAACTAATAATTAGTACAAATTATTGTTTACAATTTAAATTTGAATTTAAGGTAATCAATTGAAACATGTAAGAACTTAGGATTCATTGATAGTAAGCTTTAAAACTCTTAAGATAGTGCACTCTAAATTAAATCTTCTTGTCTAATGTGGATTACTTCATCATCGGTTGAACCATCAATATCGATTATTCTTCTTTCGATAGACTCACTGAATTGTGTTAATCTTACTTCTTAAACAATGGATTTCTCATGAGTCTACCCATCTAATCCAGAAATACATGACACTCTTAAAAGCATGGAAAACTGGAGTGTCCTTGGTCCAGAGGGATTCCAAACAGGTTTTTACAAAAGTCAGTAAGATATAGTTGATGATTATTAGAGCACTGCTTGGTCGAACTCGCAAGCGTTGCTATCGTAAGCTTGTTGTCAAGTTTAGTTTCCAAAACTATAAGTCTTGATTTCTAGTCTACTTATAGCTAAGTCTCGGATTAGGATAAAAAGTGTAGTTGAGCTTTAGACTTCACGGCGTTCATCGATTGAAGACGAAGAACTACTAAGGGGAGCTTGTGGAACTTCATCAACAAGAGGTATGTGGAGACTTGAACTCGTCTATCACTCAAAAGTCTATCTACTTTATCTCTTATTTGAGACAAAAGTCGTATATCTATATAGACTTCGATTATACACATTTGATATTTCGAGATGAGTTTAACTCGCTTACATATTTCTCGAAATATGTGTTGGTAAGCCTTCACTTTAACAATTAGGGGTATATGGATTTACTAGTAACTGGTTATACCCGAACTGAGTTGGGCTCTGAGGATTGGCGACTAACTCGGTGAATTTTTCTTTTGTTTTTTTTTCCTTTTCAGTGTAACTCTCCATTAATTCAGGGGATTTCTTCAGGTGATTTTCTTCAGGTGATTTCTCATGATTGGTGTTTTTCTTCATCATTTCTCTTTAGTACTCTAGTTTTCTTATTAGGTTAATTAGAGCTTTTCCTTTTGGTTCAATGGAAAATAATTTGAATTCAGAAATGGGTTCGTCGGTGGTGGATTTGATTACTCCTGTAGAAAGTCCATCAATAGATCTTACTAATAATTCAGAAGAACGTTGTAATGCTTGGAAATTCTCTCTAATTGGTAGATTGGATCTTCAAAAATTGAAATTCTCTGATGTTGTTTTAAATCTGAAAAATCAATGGAAACTTGAAGGTCAGTGCAAAATAATTCCTTTGGGGAAAGTTTTTTTTACTATTAAACTTGACAATGAAAGAGATAAGATGAGTATCAAACCTGGTAAATGGGAGGTGTTTAATCAAGTTCTATGGACTCGCACCTGGATTCCAGATTTTAGGCCTGAAAATCATAGAACATCATCTGCAATGATATGGGTTCACCTTCCAGGACTAAGTTTAGAATACTGGGATGAAAAAACCCTTTTCACAATCTGCAGAGCTGTAGGTGATCCAGTAAAGGTTGATGAAGCTACTCTTTATTATGATAATGGTTACTATGCTAATTTGGCAAAAACAGTTCCAAGCAAGCTTTGGATTAAGACCAAGTTTGGTGGATTTATGCAAAGTGTGATTCTAACAAAACCTCCCAAGTTCTGTGATAAATGTAAAATTGTTGGTCACTTACTTATGAAATGCAAATTTAAAAATCCTCAGGAAACAACAGCTCATTCTCCAAGCATCCCAAAAGTGAATGGTCAAGAAAATGTCAGTCCATCAACTTCAACAGTAGTGAAGAAAATTACTCCAAGGAAATTTGATATTTGTAATACTCCTATTATACATATTCTGATTAATGAGCCTCTTCAACAGGATGCAAATATTGCTAATTCAAGTGGTGCTTTTGATACTATTGGAGGCTTAGATGATCCAGAAAAACTAAGCACACCTCAACATGTTCCTTTGGAGCCTGAAAAAGTTTTACAAATTGCTGAGGATAATGTAATAGAAAAAAGTATGATTAATTGTATTGATGGAAAGAATGGTACTACTTCTGTTCAACAAGTTCCAGTCACTTCTTGGTTCAGATTTGTTCAAAGACCATCTCCTGCATCAGCATCTAATCAACCTGAAATCCCTAAAGAAACTACTGAGGTTAAGGTAACTACTACACAAAATCTTATCAAGTATAATTTTAGAAAAAATCCAGGAAATGGAGGTACTAAAAACCTCCAATCCAAACCATGAAAGTCTTATATTGGAATTTAAGGGGCCTTAGAAGACCAAGGACTCAAAATAAATTATGGTCTCTAGTTAATAATTTTTCTCCTTCTCTTGTTTGGGTTGCTGAACCTAAAATAAAATGCAGTGCTTCTTTCTGTAATAAGTTAAATCTTCCTGGTATGCAAAAAATGGTGATTCATAACTCTGTTTTAAATAATAAAGGCAATTTATGGTTATTCTGGAATCAAGCTTTATCTACTCCAACAGTCATCTCCATGTCTAGCCAAATGATAATAGTAGAAGTGGGAGGTAGTTTAATTTCTGGTGTTCATGCTCATGTTGGTTATATTCAAAGAAGAAGTCTCTGGGATGAAATGGAAGCTATTAGTGGAATGAATAAACCTTGGCTAATTTTGGGTGATTTTAATGATGTGGTCTCACCTGATGAAAAGATGGGCGGTAGAATTCCAAATAGAAGAGCTATTTTAGACTTTACTTCTTGTTTAGACAATTGTGATCTTTTACAGGCTCTTAAATCTGGGTTGCAATTTTCTTGGTCTAACTGTCAATATGGTAAGAAAATAATATTATGCTGCTTAAATAGAGCTCTGTTCAATAATATGTGGCTTCAAAAATATACTGATTGGGGTTACAAGGTTGGTTTAAGAGTGGCTTCAGATCATGCTCCCCTTCTTGGTGGTTGTGCACACATTCCCAAGCCTAAGAATGTTCCTCAAAAATTTCAAAAAATGTGGTTAGAGCACCCTTCCTTTATGCAAGTAATTCAAGATTGCTGGTCTGAATTGGTTGAGGGAGATCCTGCATTTGTTTTTCAAAGTAAGCTCAAAAAATTGAAAAGTGTTTTAAGGGAGTGGAATTGGAGTGTTTTTGGTAATGTGCATTCAAAGATTAAAGAAGCTGAGGCTAAAGTAAATGAGGCCATGCATAATTCTGATAATAATCCTCATGATGTTGATGTATTAGCAAAATTGTTTGAAGCTCAAAACCTACACAACTCTCATGAATTTCATTTAAGCTCATTGTTAAAAAGTAAATCTAGAGTTAAATGGATTAAAGAGGGAGCCGCTAATACCAACTTCTTTCACACAAGGCTCAAAATCAGGCAAGCAAAGAACTGTATTAGTGAGTTGAAGACTGAAAATGGTGAAATTATTTTTAATCAAGGAAAAATTGCTGAGGAGTTGGTTAAGTTTTATGAAAATAAATTTAAATTTCAGGCTGTGAAAGTTGATGATTCTTTGTTAAAACACATTCCTCAGGTTATTATAGAGGAAGATCAAAAAATGCTAGATGCCATCCCTGAAGAAGAGGAAATTAAAGCAACCATATTTGGTATGGATCCAGATAGCTCTCCTGGACCAGATGGTTTTTCAGGTTGTTTCTACAGAGCATGCTGGCATATCATAAAAGAAGGTGTGGTTCATTCTGTTCAATTTTGCTGGAGAAGAAGGTATATTCCCAAAGGATTAAATTCTAACTTCTTAGTTTTACTTCCTAAAGTTGATGGTGCAAAAACTCCCAATCAGTTCAGACCTATTGGTTTAAGCAATGTGAGTTTTAAAATCTTTACAAAGCTTATTACCAATAGAATGAGTAGTTTAATGTCTAAGCTAATTTCTCCTCAACAAGCAGCATATGTTAAAGGAAGAAGCATTCAAGAACAAATTCTCCTAGCTTCATAACTAGTTAATGAAATGGCAAAGAAGAGAAGGGGGGGGGTAATGTGGCTCTCAAATTAGATATCTCTCAAGCCTATAATTCAGTAAGCTGGAATTTGTTGTTCCAAGTTCTTCAGAAATTTGGTTTTACTGATTCATGGTGTGAATGGTTACATACCCTTTTCAAATCTGCAAAAATTTCTGTCATGGTTAATGGTGGTCCATGTGGCTTTTTTTTTCTGTGGGTAGAGGATTAAAACAAGGAGATCCTTTATCTCCAATTCTCTTTGTTCTAGTGGAAGATGCTTTGAGCAGGAGTTTATCTGCTTATGTCCAGGAAAAGAAAATTTCTCCAATGGTTATCAGAAACGGAATCCATCCTACTCATCTGTTTTTTGCAGATGATGTTTTTATCTTCTTAAATGGTGCTAAAAAGAGTATAGAAAATCTTACCAAGCTATCGGATACCTATCAAAGATGCTCTGGTCAAATCATCAATATAAGCAAAAGTAAGTGCTTTATTCAAGGTACCTCTAGTCAAAGGAAAAATTTGATTAAAGAATGGTTACAAATGAAAGTTAGTGAGTTCCCTAATAAATATATAGGAGTCATTTTAGCTCCTGGAAGAGTTAAGACCTCTACTGTTTGGCCCATAGTTGAAATGTTGCAAAAAAAAACTTGCAGGTTGGAAGGGGAGAATGTTATCATTTCAAGATAGATTGGTTTTAATTAAATCAGTTCTATGTAGCTTGCCAATGTATAACATGGCAGTTTATAAATGGCCAGCTTCAATCATAAAAATTTGTGAAAAGATCATCAGAAATTTTCTTTGGTCAGGTGAGGAAGATATCAAAAAATATAATATTATGGCTTGGAAAAAAGTGTGCTCTCCTTATAGTGAAGGTGTCCTTGGCATTCAGAGGCTTGAAGTTCTAAATAAATCTCTTTTGATGAAGATGATGTGGAGAATAATGAGATCAAATGAGGACTGGGCTCTATTTTTTAAAGCAAAATACATGAATAAAAATGGAGTTTGGAGAGATAATTGGCAGCTTTCCTCTGTTTGGCCTGGACTCAGATGGGCTTGGAGTTTTTTAAAGAATGATCTGAAATGGTGCATTGGTGATGGGAATCATATCTCAGTTTGGTTTGATACATGGATTGGGGACTCTCCATTAATTGAGAAGATTGGTTATATTCAATTTTTTAAAGATAATTTGCACATGAAGGTGTCTGAGTTACTATCTAATGGCAATTGGAACAATATTCCTACAGTTATTCAAAATACTATTGTTAATCTCAGCCTTCCAGTTGTAGGTGAACATGATGAACTCATTTGGCAGGTGAATCTTAAAGGGATATTCTCAGTTTCAGAAGCATTCAATCAGTTGAGGGGGAGAGAACCTACAGTTCATTGGTCTAAACATATTTGGAATAACTTTTTGCATCCTAGCATTGCCAGCAATGTCTGGTAACTCATTCAGGGATTATATATTGATGATGTGAAAATGATCAGCTATGGATATGATGAAATGGTTTCAAAGTGTTGTATATGTGAGGAAGCTGAGGATAGTATGGACCATCTTCTCTGGCACTGTAAGTTCAATTTACATATTTGGAATTGGATGTGTTCTCAATTTAACATTGCAGTTCCTAAGTGTTTTGATGACATTTGGAGAGGAGTATCAAATAAAAGCCCCATTATTCAGTAAACTTGGATTACTGCTGCTTGTGCTTGCCTTAAAGAACTCTGGTTTCAAAAAAATAAAAGATTCTTTGAAGGTATTGCTCCTAGCATTCAAAGTTTAAAAAGCAGAATATTGAAGTTAGTTAATGAAGGTGGTCTTAGAATGAATGACACCAAATGGAATCAAACTTATGATCAGCAGATTATCTCTTTCTTCAATTTAGGCCCAGGAACTCAAGATTTCAACTTATAAAAGTGTGTCAGTGGTATCCTCCAAGCAGTGAATTTTTTTTTTTTTGCTGTGATGGAGCTTCTATTGGTAATCCTGGTGTTGCTGGTTTTGGGGTTGTAGTTAGGGATTATTCATGCCAAGTTAAGGGTACTTTGACTGGTGGCCTTGGCATAACAACAAATTATATTGCTGAAGTGTGTGTTGTGGTTTGTGCAGCTGAACTTGCAGTGTTCTGGAAATGCCAAAAAATGATTATCAGGTCAGATTCTCAAACTGTCATTAAATAGTTTAAAAATCATCAGGTTCCATGGTTTCTTAAAGCCAGGTGGGTGAAGGCTCTTAAACTTCTGCAAGAAATCAAGTTTGAGCATTGTTTTAGAGAATCTAATTTCTCTGCTGATACAACAGCCAAAAGAGGATCTCTTTTGTTAGCAGGTGAAATACAATGTCATATGGGGAGGCCTGACTTTCTCAAAAGGATTGAAATGCCTGGAGTAGATTACTTTAGATTTTGCTAATTTCTTGAATTGTTAAGATGCGTTTCTCTTTTATTCTTCAGTCATTGTAATTCTTGTAATTGAATTTTTTTTCATAATTAATATAATTGATGTGATTCAAAAAAAAAAAAAAAAAAACCTTCACTTTAACCAAGTTCATCTTATATTCTTGACGAAAGTCAAAATATGATCATGTGAAAATTATCTTGTAACATCTTACATGATTTGTGTGAGACACTCATTTGATGTAGACTCAGAATGTTTCGTATTGATCATTCTATCACTTGAAAATTTCTTTGAAGCTAATAGTTTGTGTGAGACAGCTATTGTCGTCTTCTAAGAATGTTTCAATGATTGAAATGGGAGTTTAGAACAAATAACCATGATTGGATATAGAACAGTATGCGTACTTGTATGCTAACTATTGCAAGATATTCCAAGTCCAGGAACCATAACATGCATGCTCGTATGCGTACTAGTTGGTTTATGAAAGTCCAGGAACTTGGTATGCGTACTGGCATGAGGTTCAAGTTCCGGGATTTAACTGAGTTTGGATGGTATGCATACCCGTTCGCATACTTGAGTAGGTTATGTTCTAAAATCGGTTTGTTCATGAACTAATACATTAATATAATACGGAATGCAATCTTTTGCAAACCATGGCTATAATGTTCATGAAATTATTTGAGTGAATCAAAATCAAATTTGCTTCAATTGTGTCTTATATACTTCTATGCGAATATAAACAATTGAACAACTCTAGAACTAGTTTCATTTGAGTCATTTGAACTAGTTATGGTTAAGATGAATAAGGTTGATATGAAAGTGTTCATATGGATAATTTCGGTTAACTATTGTTGAGACAACAAGGTGCACACGTTTAGGTACGGTTACTCATATCTAAATGAAGTCACTTTTCATTTGTGTGTAACAAGCTGAGTTCGATCTAACGGTTGAAAGATATTATCTTGAGTCTAATCAGGTTTTCATCTAACGGTGGATACTGAATGTTTTATTACCAAGGTAACATTAATTGCAAACCCTGAATTAAAGACTATATAAGGGAGAACTCTAGCAATTGGGAAACCTAATCCCCACACCTCATGTGTGATATTAGTTGCGACTAGAGTCGATTCTCCTTTAACCTTAGGTTTTTTCCAAAACCATGTAGTTAACGACTTAAAGACTTCATTGGGATTGTGAAGCCAGGCCCAACTATTTCTCTGTAATTGTGTGTTCTGATCTTGCTATTTTATATCGTGATTGAGTACTATTTTTTCTAAGATTTTCTCCAGATTTAATATCTGATAGGCAAGATAAAATAGTAGTCACAAACATCTTCGTCTCATCGTTTGTGATTCCACAATATCTTGTTTCTCTACCATACGATGAATATTATTGTGAGGTGATTGATATTACTAGGATGTTCTTCAGGAATATCAGTCTGGTGTATCAATTGGTTCATGTTCACCTTGATTTATCAAAAGACAGAACAAAACTTCTAGGTATTTCTGTGGGATACAAGTTTATCTATTCAGCATACTTTTCTGTGAGAGACATATTGGTTTATCAAGTCTTCGACTTTTGGTTGTAGAAACTCTTAGTTGTGGATGATATCGTCTAAGTGAATCAAGTGCGCAGAGTCCTACTGGGATTCATAGGCGTAAGGAACGCGACTATACCTTGATCAGTGTGAAATTGGTTAGGGCTCAACTACATTCCAGTTCGAAGTTAACTTGTAGTAGGATAGTGTCTGTAACGGCTTAATACAATGTGGTGTTCAAATATGGACTAGGTCCCGGGGTTTTTCTGCATTTGCAGTTTTCTCGTTAACAAATTTTTTGTTGTCTGTGTTATTTCTTTTCAGCATTATATTTTCCATATATATAATTGAAATATCACAGGTTGTGTGTAAGTTCAATCAGTTTGTGAATCCGACCTTTGGGTTATTGATTAAATTGATTGACACTTGGATATATTTTTTTTGATACCGTCCAAGTTATTTATTATATTCAATCGGGCTCGCAAATTCCTATTTGTTTGATTGCATATTGAGTTGAGAAATTGAGATATAACTCTTGTATATACTTTTCTTAAGATTAAATCTGGCTGTCTAGTTGATTCTCTTGAAAGTATATTAAAGTTAGTCCATACATGTTACTAAGTGAAATATTGGGTGTGATTGTTAGGCCCCCACTTTTCAGTGATGATATCTGCATGATGGAGACAAAGTTCTTTGAAACTAAACACATTCTAAAGTAGATAAATAAGGCATGCATATATCTCTCCTAAAAAGAAAAAGTTCATTTGTGCAACTGATTACAAACCAATTGGTTTGTGTAATACTTCATATAAGATCATTTCAAATGTAATTGTCAAGCGAATGAAGCAATTAATGGTGAAATTTGTTTCACGTCATCGAATTGCCTATGTCTCAGGTAGGTTAATAAGTGATAGAGCGGTTATTACTGAAGAAATTCTTCACTCATGAATAATAAAAGAGTACATATTGAATGGATGGCCTTAAATTGGACATGTCAAAAGTTTTTGACAAGTTAGAGTGGTCATTCTTAATAAATGTTTTTGAATATTTTGGTTTTTGTGATGAATTCATCAGCACTACTTCATTATCAAATATGCCTTACGGTTTACCATGTTAATAATTTTCACTTAAGAGAGACATCATACAAGATGATCTACTTTCACCTTATCTCTCTATTCTTGCCATGGAATTTATTTCAAAGCATCTAACTCCTGCTCAACAAAACAACTCTATAGAAAACATTAAAGTGGTTGAACATTCTCCAGCTATCAATCACTTGCTTTTTGTAGATAACTGCTTGATTTTCATTCAGGAAAACCTTACTTCAATCAACAATCTGCTGGAGTTACTTCACATCTTAAGCAATCAATCAGGTCAAGAAATAAGTTTTGAATAGTCTGTAGTCCATTTTAGCAAACACACTAAACGTAAGATAGCTAAAACTCTAACTCACATCCTTGGAGTCAAAACTATGAGTTATAGAGAGAAGTATCGTGGATCCCCACTTATTCTTGGTCACTCAAAGCAAGAAAAATTCAAAACCATCAGAGAAAATTTGAAAACAGATTATCTACTTGGTCTTCCACTTCACTTACTCAAGCATGGAGAGGTACTATGATCAAGCATGTTCTTAATTCAGTTCCAATTTATCAACTGGACACTTTCAAGTTACCTAATAATCTCATCAAACAACTTACATTTATTGAGTGGAAATTCTTCTGGGGTCATAACTCTAACACAAGTACTGGTCTTATTATTTGGCACAAAGTGTGCAAAACAAAAGATATAAAAGGTTCAACATTCAAAGATCTGGAAAATCTTAACTTAGCCTTACTCACTAAGTTAGATTGGAGAATATGTATTGAATCAAGTTATCCCATGGTTTAAGTTCTTAGCACTAAATCTTAGAGCATTTCTAGGTTGAATCCACAAATTTTGTTATCTCAATATTGTTGTCAGTATTAGATGATCAAAACTATATCTTGATTTCTAGTCTACTAAGTAAAGTCTCTGACTAGGTTAGAATTTGGTAGTTGAGTATCAAACATCACCCTTGAAGACTGAATATCGACGAAGACATTTGGAAAAATTCTGTATCATGTATATGTGAAGACTAAACCATTATATTTTACTCACTATCTTACCATTATATCTTTTTTTGAGACGATGTCGTATGACTTCTAGTAGATTTACAAAGAAGAAGTTTCGAGTCGAGCTTGTCTTGTTAAAAATCTCGAAATATGATTCTAAGCAAAGATGTTCAACGATCCTTAACAATATTAATTCTAAAAAAATTATTGTGTGAATTAATTTATGGATCAATTGAAAATTTCCCACACAAATGATTCCATCATGCGGGAATATTTCAAATATCATAAGAGAGAAATATTGAACTTACTGATATTTCTACTCAAGGTAGGTTGGCGAACTAGTTCGCAAACCATAGATAACTGAGTTTCAGAAATACATGAGGGTTGGTGAAAAAGCGGGGGTCTAACAAC
This sequence comes from Papaver bracteatum, assembly GCA_023529315.1. NCBI lineage: Eukaryota > Viridiplantae > Streptophyta > Magnoliopsida > Ranunculales > Papaveraceae > Papaver > Papaver bracteatum. Next base: position 967,173 of record JAJJWX010002237.1, on the reverse strand, counting down.
CTCACCCAATATTTCGATTAGCAATCTGTATGGACTAACTCTAATATACTTTTAAGAGAATCAATTCTAGACAGTCAGACTCAATCTTAATAAAAAGTATATTAAGGAGTTAATATCTCTATCTCTCGATTTGATCTATACTCAAGCAAATAGAAATTTGCGAGTCTTTATCAAATATAAACTTGGATGGTACCAAAGACCAATATCTAAGTATCAATCAATTTCCAATCAACAACCAAATATTGGATTTCACAATTAATCGATACAACGCACAACCTGTGACATTTCAATTATATAACAAAATATAATGCGGAACATAAATAACACAGACACCAGAAATTTTGTTAACGAGGATACCGCAAATGCAGAAAACCCCCGGGACCTAGTACTGATAGAACACCACATTGTATTAAACCGCTACAGACACTAGCCTACTACAAACTAACTTCGGTCTGGACTATAGTTGAACCCTAATCAATATCACACTGATTCAAGGTACAGTTGCGCTCCTTATGTCTCTGATCCCAGCAGGATACTACGCACTTGATTCCCTTATCTGATCTCACCCACAACTAAGAGTTGCTATGATCCAAAGTCGAAGACTTTAATAAACAAACCTGTATCACACAGAAAAGTCTACAATAATAGATAAATTTGTCTCCCACAGATAAACCTACAAGTTTTGTTCCATCTTTTGATAAAATTAAGGTGAACAGGAACCAATCAATAAGTCGGACTTATATTCCCGAAAAACATCCTAGAATTATTGATCACCTCACGATAATATAAATCGTATGGTAGCGAAACTAGATATTGCGGAATCACAAACGATGAGACGAAGATGTTTGTGATTTCTTTTTATCTTGCCCTATCGGAGATATAATCTCAAGCCAATTATTTAATTGAACTCGTATGATAGAAAATTGTAAGATCAGATTGCTCAACTACAAGAGAAGTGGTTTCGTCTGGCTTCACAATCCCAATGAAGTCTTTAAGTCGTTAACCGACAAGGTCTCGAGAAGAAACCTACGGTTAAAGGAGAATCAACTCTAGCAAACCAACTAGTATCACATAAGAAGTGTGGGGATTAGTTTTCCCAGTTGCTAGATGTCTCCTTTATATAGTTTTCAAATCAGGGTTTGCAATCTAAGTTACCTTGGTAACAAAGTATTCAATATTCACCGTTAGATGAAAAACCTGATTTATCCAAGCTAATATATTTCAACCTTTAGATCCAAACTTAGCTTGTTACACACACATGAAATGTATTTCATTTAGGTTTGAGTAACCGTGCCTAAACGTGTACATTTGGTTGGTTCACAAATAGTTAACCATTGGTTATCCATATGAGCACTTTCATATCAACCATATTCATCTTCTTCATAACTAGTTCAAATGACTCATAAGAACTAGTTCAAGAGTTATTCAATTACTTATATCTTTATACATAGACACAATTGAAACAAAATCGGTTTGATTCACTCGAATCAATTCATGAACAATATATCCACGGTTTGCAAAGATTGCATTCCTTATTGATTTACTATTTTTAGTTCATGAGCTAACCGATTTGAGAAATATAACTAGCTTGGGTACGCGTAAGGGTATGCATACCTTAGCTATCGGATTTGAGTTGGTTTTAGTTTCCAAACTCAGTAGAATTTCTTGGGTAGAAAATTTCCGCCAGTACGCATACCTAAGGTGACTGGTTTGTAAGTTCGTAAACTCCAAACTCAACAGAAATTCACGGACGTGAACTTCCACCAGTACGCATATGGGTATGCGTACCCAACCTATCTCCTTCACCAATACCGCATGCACACATATGCACGCACTTGGTTTCCGGTACATGGGTTTATACACTAATGTGCGAACACACTATATATGCTTATATCCATAGGTGGTTACGTAATCTCAACTCTACATTTCAATCATTGAAACATTCTTCTATAATGTTATAATAGTCGTTAGACATAAAGAATCGACTATCGTCATCAAAGTTATTTTCAAGATTGAAACGTAATCATGACTTTCATCACGGGTAAAGATGAAAGGTGGTTAAAGTGAAGGCTTACCAAGTGTTAGAGCATTGCTTGGTTGAACCCACCAAGCGTTGGTATGTCAAGTTTGGTTGTCATATTTTAGTGAAGCAAAACTCATTTAAGAGTCGCTTGATTTAAATGTACTAGAGTCAACTTCGTATAGGTTATCTTGAAAGTATTAGGGTGAGACATTACAAGTATTGCGAAGACTTGAAGAAGTGCGGAGCTACAACGACAACATCATCCTTCCACTTGAGGTTAATGATATTTGACTTGAACTGTTTCATTCCCTAACGTATCTTTCAAGTCGTGCATATTGAAAACATAAAACTGCGAAGCATGAACACTCTAGATAGACATAGTATTAAGGAATACACTATGAAGTTTCTTGCTTAACCATTAAACTTTATATATAAGACATCGACATAATCGTATGAATGCTATTGTGATTATGTATGGGTATAAGGTGAGGATTTAATCCTAGGGAAAAATGTTTACATGTGTTCTAAGGAAGTAAGATCATGATATGTGTTGTGAACCGAAAAGGAAATCACCAGACGTTATTGGGGCTGTTCTTCATTGCATATCTTATGAACGACCAATATGTGTGATTAGTATAACCGCTCATGACTTGTTTGTGTTCTTGGTAAAACTATTCACATGAGGCCTGACTTATGTATTGGTATGACTTTTATTAGTGAAACCTATCTTAAGTAATCACCTAGGGTATGATCGGGTTGTGTATGTATGAACTTATTACTGGGAAGAGGGGAACCGATCCTAGTAAGAGGTGCAGTGCATCACAAGGGGAACCGATCCTTGTATGAGGTGCAACAAGGTTTATTGAAGAAAGGGGAACCGATCCTATGAACATGTGCAACAAGTTTTTGGGAAGGGGGAACCGATCCTATGGACATGTGCAGTGCATACAAGTTAGATACAAAATATATGTGGGGAACCGATCCTAGTACCTATTCAGACGTATATTTGGTAAGCTAGTGTAACTATGCAGAGTACTCACATGGAGGTAGAACCGAAACTTGTTTTGGTAGAACCGTAAACCCATGAGTTGTGATTGAGTGGAACTTGATCAATCACATAGTTCTTGAAAGTCATATGAACCAAAAAACTTGTTTGGAAGTGTGGTAAATCGGTTTCAAGTGAGCAAGCATGGTAAAGACTTGCAAGAGTAAGATATCGTCACTCTTTGAACACGGTGCATTAATGCTTATTCTATTTTGTTCAAAGATATTCCTTAAAGGCTAAGAAGGAAGTAAATCCCAAGATCGAATTTAAATAAGTTAAGAATATTTTTAATTAAGGGTTTTTAATTATATATGGAAAATAAGAATAAGTAATGTGCATTTGCTAATTAAAGATTTTCCAAGGATATTTCGATCATTATTTTTGGACAGTGCATTCACAGGAATTATGAAAATCGAATTTGGTGGAGTAATGAAAAATATCTTGAGAATATTTTTCAGTTTTGGAAATTCCTTGGTTTCCAAACTTCCTTGTCTATAAATACTTTGAGTTTTCATTTCTAGCAAACTAATCCTACGTAACCTAGACTTACTCTTTTGTCTTTGTTACTGGTGAAGCCGCCTATCGGAGAGGAGAGTAATCTAATTGGGTGAAATCTTTTACGGCCGCTCAATTTAAAGTCTTCTTTGGGATTGAGAAGCTCTAGCGCGACCCGTTGGTGGGAAACAAGATATTACGGTTTATCTTTAATTTTTGTATTGATTTGATTGACTAACGGTGGTTGAACTTTGATTGCACCTAGTTTATTTATGCTTGTGAATCTTCTCTTCTGATATAAGATTCAGTTAAACTAGTTCAAGGTTTCGACAAGGATATTTAGACTATTGTTAGATCTAAAGACGATCTTGTGATAATCCATTATTAAACGACTCCGTTCTGTGTGTGACTGATCACAAGAAGATTCAAGTGATTGTGTGCCGGTATTTATTGAAGATCTAAGAAGATTTGAAGATAAATAAGATATTGAAGATTTCTTACTTGGTGTTTTTATAATCTTTGGTGTGCACAATACTTGTTTGGGAAAAAGAGGATCCAATTAATAATCGGTTTATCCTTGTGGTAGATTGGATTGATTAATTGAGGAAGATCGGCATCAACACTTATCACTTGGTTGAAGAGTGGTGTTGGCTTAATCTTAACGATTACCTTTGGGTGGTTGAACATAAGATAGATCTTGGAACCTGGCAAAGGAGTTTATGTTAAGATAAACAAGGGAACCTTTGCACAACTCATATCACTTGGTTGATACCAAACAGATTTGTTGTTCCTTTATTGTTTAGAATACGAACCAAAAGAATTGGTCCAAGTACCTGACTTTCTTACAGGTTGGAGGCGTGGGAATACAGACGGAACTAGGTGAACTATAGGTTTAGTTGCTTGGTTTCAACTATAGGAAGTTGTATTATTTTGTATAGCGGCTTAATCCTGAGAGTATTCAATTCTGGACTAGGTCCCGGGGTTTTTCTGCATTTGTGGTTTCCTCGTTAACAAAATATTGATGTGTCATTTACTTTATATTTCCGCATTATAATTGTTTTATTATAATTAAAGTAAATTGCACAAACGTTAATTCATATTTACTTGATACGTGAATCCTATTGAGTTTGATTAAGTCTGAACCTTTGTATCAAGTAAACACACTTTGTTGTTGTATTGTCCTGATCTCGTATCCATAGACGATCACACAAAGTATGAACTGATTTGTTGTATTGTCTCGACTCAGTCCATAGACAATCACTTTCGGGTAAATGACTTATAGGAAGGAAAAGTTATAGATTGAGGTATATTTGGGGTACCCTCGCCTTTTCACCAACACATATTTCGTTAAAAAGATAGGCGAGTAAACTCGGCTCGAAATAACAAATGTGTATGTATGAAAACTATCATACTTATACGAGTGTTGTCTCAAGAGTAGGAGATAGATAGACTTTTGAGTGCTAGATAAGTTCATGTCTCCACATACCTTTTTGGTTGGATGAAGTTCTACTGGTTCATTGAGTAGTTCTTCATTTTCGTAAGATAATCACCATGGAGTCTGGAGCTCAACTATACTTAACTATCCTAGACCGAGACTTAGTCATAAGTAAACTAGAAATCAAGACGTATAGTTTTGATCACTAATATTTACAAACATGCTTAAGATAGCAACGCATGCGAGTTCGACCGAGCAATGATCTAACAGTTGGCAAACCAGTTCACAAACCCCAAGTTCAGTTGGGGACTATTCACGAGACGGTGTGAACTGAAAATTAAAAGTTGGTATTAAAGGCTAGCAGTTGACAAACGCGGTTCACGATATGTGGTCAACTGAGTTTGGGTAGTCTTGTTGGGTTGGCGAACCCGATTCAAGAATTGTTGCACCCTAAATTGTGAACAAGCCCAACGGTTCATGAACTGTTGTACCAACTGTCCCAGTTTAAGATTTTAGTATATGCTCAAAGACTTATATTTTAAATATGCTTATCATTACTAGATTTCTCTCAAACAATTCTAAGACCTCATTGATCACTCAAATATTTATGTGTGTGCGCTATGATTAAATTCTTAGGTGTTTAAATAAACATCAAATTGGTTTAGTTATTTGGCATACTTTTCAAACCGAACAATCATTATACACGGTTCCAAAATCGGTTCCTATTGTTTATTATTTTATTGTATTTTCAAGACCTAAAAGTGTTTGCTTGATTCTCAAGTTATCTTAGCTTGAATTCTAAGCAACCCCTGGTCCTTGAAAATATATAAATAGAGATGTTCTTTTAACTGGGAAAATTAATCCCTGACACTTTGTGTCCTAGTTGATTCCAGAGCCGTCCTCTATAAACCTAGGTTTCCTCTGAGAAATATAATTAGGTCTACGACTAAAAGACTTCTCTTTGGGGATTCATAAAGCCAGGTCCGACTATCTTTACCTTTATAGTTCGTATATCCTGATCTTTCTATTCTATTATCGAGGTTTTCGTAATCTCTTTCAGGCAAGATACATATATAGTAATCACAAAGTTCTCTTTGTCTCAGAATTTGTAATTCCTCAATATAGATATCCGAAAACTGATATTTTGAAGATTGTTCTTAAGAGATGGTAAAGCTAAACAAAAATCAAATAGGCTTATATGTTAGAGGCAGATTGGTAGAGCATTGCGAGGTTCAAGAGACTAAGGAGCGCGACTGTAACTGAGTCATTTGGAGGGTGGATTCGGTCTCAACTACATTCCAATCCGAAGTCTAATAGTCGTCTAGTGTTTGTAGAGGCTTAATACAGTCTCGTGTTCAAATCTGGACGAGATCCTAGGGATTTTCTACTATTGCAGTTTCCTTATTAACAAAACTTATGGTGTCTTATGTTTTTCCTTTTAAGCATTATATTGTTTATCATTATAATTGGATTTACATAGGTTAGTATGTATTCAATCTAGTAGATACGTCCTCTTAATGGTAATCGATTGCGATACTAGTTTCTTGTAGAATTCGTATATTGAAAGATATATAGCAAGTTTAATTACTTGGAAGAATTCCGATTGAATTATTTGGATACGACTATATTGATCCTGGATATTGATTTTTGAGATCGTCCAAGTACTCTTCTTAACAATCAGGTTCATGAACTCTGTGTCTATATACATACTGATTGAGTAAATGTTAGAGGAATAAACTCTATATAGATATTGTCAAGGATCATTTTGTTGGTCTACTTGCAATTGTATTAAGTTTTGTCCATACAGGTTGTCGAACGAAAAAGTTGGGTGTGTACATGGTACCCACGCGTTTTCAGTAAATACTTAAAAATTGGAGATATGATTCATCAAAAAATTGCAACAAAGAACTGTTCTTATACTTGGAATGGTATTACAAATGGTCTTCAAACTGTACAATATCATTATTTCATGGAGATTAATAATGGCAAGAAGACGAAAATTTAGTAGGATAGATGGATACCTGGCACTAATTTATGAAATGTTAGTCTCTTAAACCAATTTGTTGATGCTGATACTCTGGCATAATAAAAAATTTGTATGTGACAATACCAAAGAGGATGTCATTCTCTGGATGCATGTAAAAGATGGGAAATTCTCAGTCAAAAGTATGTACAAGATGTTAACTTCATGCACCAGTGAGGTTCAAGTCAATGGGATAACTACCAATTCATTAATATGAAAAACTTTATGGAGATTTAACACTTCACATAGAATAAAACACTTTGCTTAGAATACATCAAAGATTTGAATTTTACTAAAAGCAGATTGTTGTTATACAATGGCACCATTGACACTCAATATGACATATATGGCAACAATGAAGAAACCATGTAGCATTTGATGTTTGAATGTAAACATGCAAGAGCAGTTTGGAGAGGCATCAACATTGACGTTGTCAAAAATAACTGTAGTTTTGTTTCAGAATGGTTCATTTGGTTCTCATCAAACAACAACAAAGATGAAGATAAGTGGTCATACTCTTTGATGATTGGAGCATATGTTATATGGAAAGACAGATGTGATGTGATATTTCAGAGAGTATCTCATAATCCATATAATTATGTACATAAAATTATATTCATTGTCACTTAGCTTCTCATATGCATGATGGTGAGTAGCAATAACATAAATTCACAGTGGAATCCACCTTTAGAGGGCATTCTTAAGCTTAATGTAGATGCATATTTTGATCATGCAACCAATCAACTTGATACTGGCATTGTTTTACACAGGTGCATGTCATGGATCAAAGGATGTTACGCAAACGGATTATCGAGTCCAGAAGCAGAGGAATACATGGTTGTGTGTGAAGCCTTATCGTGAGTAAAGGAAAAGCAACTTTCAAGGTTTCATGTTAGAGATGATTCAAAAGTGGTTATATAATCCATTACAAGAGATTTTATGTCCATTTAATGAGAGAATCGAAATATAATAAAAGAGATAAAATACTTAGTCTTTAGTTTTATTTATTGTAATATTTCCTTTGTTAGTCGATATGACAATCAAGTTGTTGATGCTATATCTAAGTCAATTAGGGAGAAATTAAGATTTAACAGTATAAACTTATGATAACTTTTTCCCCCTCCCCCTAACTTTTTTATTAGCTTCATACTAAGCTACTAGAAGATTGTGTAGGGTGTCTTTGTGGGACCACCGTGAATCATGTTTTGTGACAACATAGTCCTAAAGATATGTGGTAACCCGAGGTGATTTACTTTTTTTTTCATTGAGTTGCATAGGCATGAGTTGTCGGGTTTATGCCACACCTATTTTTATCATATTATCAACAGTTAGTATTGCATTTTAAATGACAGGCCAAGTAAGAATTTTTACTTTAGTATGAACATATGACGAACCCATACGCATTCCAAAGAAATAAATATTGGAGTTGATCGATTCTTACACATTCGTTAATAAAATCTTATATAGTAAATCCAGAGGGAAAATTGCATATTACTTGGTGTTCTGCTTGTTTCATTAGAGTAGTTGGATATTGTAATTGAAAACGTGGGGGTAACAAAATACACCACCAAATTATTCTTAGGCAAACTGTATGGACTAAACTCGACATAATTCAAGCTCAACTAAATGAATCTCAATGAAGGAATTATATGAAGAGCTTATATCTATTTCTCCCACAATCAGAAAGTTTATAGAACCAAGTCTGTGAACCTGACTATGTGTGAGAGTACTTGGACAATCTCAAAAATCAATATCCAAAAATCAATCAAGTCGTATCCAACAAACAAGGATGGATGTATCTACTTTGATTGATTTGCATACAACCTGTGATATTTCAATTATAAATATTAAACAATATAATACGGAAAAGAAATAACACAAACAACATAAATTTTGTTAATGAGGAAACCGCAAATGCAGAAAAAACCCGGGATCCAAACTTGAACACCAAATTGTATTAAACCGCTACAAACACTAGCCTACTACCAATTAAATTCAGACTTGAATGTAGTTGAGACCGAATTAAACTCTCACAACAATTTACTTACAGTCGCGCTCCTTAAGCCTCTTGAGTCCCAGCAGGACTCCGCGAAAATGATTACCTTAGGTGACATCCTTTACATCCTAAGAGTTGTTTCAACTCAATTGAAGACTTTAAACCAATCTGCCTCCCACAGATAAGCCTATATGTGTGATTTCCTTTCTGATCATAAATCAAGGTGAGACTGGAAATCGATAGCAATAGACAAAGTCTAGCTAATCTCAAAACCCAGACTTATGCTTCCCGAAGAGCAGCCTAGATTATTATTCACCTCATAAGTTTTAAACTTGTGAAATCAACAAAGTTTGAGACGAAGAGAACTTTGATGATTTCTATCTATCTTGATTGATGTAGAAAGCTCAACAATCAATCAAGATCAGGATACTCAAACTATCAATATAAAAAATAGCTAGACATGGCTTCACGAATCCCTATGAAGTCTTTTTAGTCGTTAATCCCTAAAAAAAATATTTTAGGAAGCGAACGACTCTAGTTTACAACTAGGACACACAAAGATAGTGTCGGGATTCAAAGATCCAGTTGTTTGAGGTTCCCCATTTATAGACTTTCTAAGAATAAGTTGCTTTAGGTTTAAGCTAAGATAGCTCTGGAACCAAGCAAAAAATATCCACCATTAGATGAATCTTTGAAATGAGATTAATATCACAAGATATACACTCTGGTTAGGATGAACCGTAACCGAACTGCATATAAATAAATTGTTCATGGATGGTTAGCCGAGACTAGCCGATTGAACCATAAGCTTAATCATTTTCATATAACACTCATGACTTTATACTTGAATCACAACCATAGGTTATAATGTTATCAATCATGTTTATATAATGTTCTTATAGATTTATTCAAATGCTAATTATCTCACATAAATAATATTCGACAGGGAAAGTACCAGGTACGTGTACTTCAACCATGTTCATGACTATATTTTGTCATGGTACATTTACCGAGTATGTGTACCCTCAAGAAAATATAAGTTCCGGAACATACAAAACTTTTCCGGTATGCATACCGGGTTTGGATACCACAACGGTACTAAAACCGACAGTTTGCGTACCGTTTCAGGTTCACGAGTTCACAGAATTTTTGTGGTATGGATACCAGGTATGCGTACCACTAAGTCGCTTCCAAACTATAGCTACGTCGGTACATGTTCTGAGTATCCGGACCTATAACAATTTTCCCAGTTTGTGAAACTGGTATGCATACTGTCATGTATCCATATTTTTAGTAGTTCTATATTTCTCTCTAGATCAATTGAAAACATTCCCAAATAACATCAATGACACACATCACTATTTCACGTTATTTTTGAATGATAATCTTGAATCATGATTAGATTACGAACAATAAATTGTCCTTAACGAAAATTCATCAAGTATGAACAAACGTTCATTAAGGTTAGTCATATATATTTCGAGAACTAATTACCAAGATAAACTTGACTCGAAATTCTTGATATGCTTACGATAGTCTAATTAGTTATGCGACAACATCCCATAGATGTAGAAAGATGAATATAACTTGAGATATAAGTGGTTTAGTCTTCACTTAACTTTTGTTTAAGAAGTTCTCCAAAAGCTTCGGTTGATCTTCGCCTTCAAATAGTAAAACGCAATGATGAACGTCGTGATGTACGTTTCTTAACTACACTTCTCTCCTAATCCGAGACTTAACTAATTATAGACTAGAAATCAAGATATAACTTTGACAACTAAATTTGACAACAATCTTGAGATAGCAATACTTGTGAGTTCGACCGAGTAATGCTCTAACACTAATGTTGTCAAAAGAGCATTAAATTTCCTTTTTCTTATTCGCGTGGATATTTTTTAAACTGAGTTTTCCACTGCCCACTAAAAATGAAACTTCCCTCCTTGTCAAATTTGTTTTTTATCAAGTTTGAATGTTCTACGAAAGAGAGACGTGATAATATATTTGATTTCTAGTTGTCATACCGGAACTTAACTACAAACCCATTATTTTTTTGAATACTGTTCACATATCTGTTTCTTTGAGGTTCCATCAGCTCCTTAGGCCATAAATCATTCGCCCCTGACATTATATTTAGTTGCATTATAGTTCTCCATGGAGTTATTCACTCCATATCTTCAATTCCATTTTGCAATAATAACTTTATATGTGAGTCGTAAATTTCTGAGAAACACCAACCATTTCCTTAGATCTATACATCTTATCTCATGCTACTCAAAAATATTTTTCTTTTGATTGGTACTGAGATCCCAAAAAAAAAAAAAAAAAACTCATCATCTTGATCATTTTCTTTTCAAACCCCAATGACATTTGGAATAAAGACATAAAATACACTGGAAACCTAGCTAAAACATTATTGATTAGTAAAATCCTCCATGCTTTTATGACAAATGTTTTCCTCTAAATAACAAGCTACTTCTAGAACTTTTGAAGTACCACATCTCGGATTAAAGTTTGTCTCGTTGTTTGACCAAGAGGCATACTCAAGTATTTCATGGGAAACTTCTCCACTCCGCAGCTTAATATGTTTGCAAGATCCAAAATCTTGTGATCAACGCCAATGCTCACCTGAGTTTTTTTTTCCACACTGACCTTGAGCCCTGTAACTTCATAGATTTAATGAACCAACATCAGATTTTTAACAATTTTTTTTCTGCATCCAAAAAAATCAAGGTATCATCAACAAAGTGAAGGCGTGGCATTTTTTTTAACAAGCTTTCTTGAGTAATTTGGTTAACACTTCTGTAACTATGAAGAATAAAAAATTGGGATAAGGAGTCACATTGTCTTAAATCTCTTTTGATGTCTAATATTTTCAATAAAACTTTTATCGAGTAAAATAGAGGATTGAGCATTAAATATCCACCATTGGATCCATGATGTCCACCAGCTACCACACCCTATACATTTTAGCAATTCGTCAACACAACCCCAATTGACATTATCAAATTCCTTCTTGATATCTCATTTTACCAACACCCTAGACAATTTGGATGTTAATCTTGCATCAATCAGTTCAATTAATATCCCTTCTTGAAACAATATCTCTTATCAATAGAGTAAGTTGTTGATATAATATTTCAGTAGAGTAAGTTGTTGATATAATTTTTTATGTTAGTCATTTGATCAACAAAAATTAGTCTGCTTTCGAACCGATACATCAGTCGTAACTAGTAATGGATAATGAATTATCATTTCCACTCAGACATGAGGAATGGATGACTAGTCACGATAGCTACCTAAACAGAAGATATACATAAGATCGTGGCCATTTTTTCCTTACAAATTCACGTGTTATAATTTTTTAAAATATAAGGATGAAAATTCAGTAATTAATCTAATTACGTTTCCTACTAATAAAAAGGTAATCTGATCAAGATGAAATTTTATTCATTAATCAAATCAAGGTGAAATTTTGTTGGAGAAAATGAGTTTAATAAATAAATTATTGATCTTGGTATAGTTTAATCTTAAGACCGAAGGGTTTTCATGGATACTTGCTCATTTCATGAGTTAATGAAATAGATAGCCTTTAGTTCCACATTGGGTAAAACTGTAGAGGAACTCTACTATATAACTACAGTATAACCCCTATAAAATACAATAGCATAGGGACCGACAAAATTTATCAATTTATCGCGATATTAGATAATCACATAAATTAATAATTACTAAATTACATATCAATTAATAATTTATTAATTTATCAAAATATTGTTTAATTCTAAAAAAAAATGAACGAATACACCTTATTCCATTGCAAATTATTTTCGTCATTGTAAGATTCGTTCAATGAATGACATCGCATCAGAGAATCCAAGTGAAGCATTAGATAATGAAGGAACTAGAGAATTGCAAAATTTAATCAATGGATTGAATTATCACAGTGGAATGAATGTTGAATTTCTTTTAAACTACCCTCAAAAGGATATAATTTCAGATTTGTTGACTGAAGAAGAAATAATTGAGAGTGTCATGGGAAAACACGAAAGTGATGATGTGGAAGTCGAATATGATAGTGTAGTTACAAATCCACCTTCTCATATAGAAGCTATCAAAGATGCAAAGATGTTGAATAGATTTTATTGCACCATGAAACGACAATACCAAAAACTTTTCTAATGTTAAGAAAAATCCATGATGAAATTCAATGTGACATCAATTTTAAGAAAAACCTAGTCACAATTGAATCATTTTTTTACCAAATTGGCATAAATGTAAAACTTTTATGTAAATCAGAAAGTTATTAATTTATATATTCGAAGGGACCAATACAAAGATAAAAAAAATTATTTTATAAATTTATCGAATTATTAATTTAGCACGTTGGTGCCGACTCGGGACCGGCAAAATTTATTAATTTATCGTGATTATTAATTTATTGCAGATTAATTTATAGGGGTTCTACTGTATACTCTTACTGATAGCTATATGGGCGAGCAAATAATTCCTTGGGTCTGCACGCTGGTGAATACTTGCCTTGTGCTCGTGGGTGTATCAACCAAGATCTATTTATTCACTATATTGAGAATATTTTTAACTCTTTTTCATAAATAAATAAATTATAAAATGTGTTCTCTTGGTATTTATTTTTGGGAGAATTTTTTTTTCGTGTTTATCTTGAAAAACTTGCTTTAGAAGAAATCTGAAACCCCAAAGGTTTCTTTCTCCTATAAATATAAAACGTTTTCGCAGTTGAATATTGTATCAGAAACGACTATTATCCCGCCTTATTTTCGTTATTTTCTCACTTTGTTTTGCGTATTGCTTGTTTATATCCGTTTCAATCCTTGTTGCTAAGTTGAAAGTGTAGGATCAGAATATCGCCACAACAATATTCTTATGAAATTATTAACAACATTTATGTGAGTTCCTCAACAACACACTGCGAGTGTCGCAGAATAATTCAAAGAATGACGTAATAGACAACGACAACATAAAACATGAGAAAGATGTGAAAATTTTGTAGTTGGAGAGAATGCTCGCGAGAACAAGGCGGGATCTCGCGAGAACAAGGAAGGAAATGAAAATTTTGTAGTTGGAGAGAATGCTCGCGAGAACAAGGCGGGATCTCGCGAGAGCAAGGAAGGAAATGAAGATTTTGTGGTTGTAGAGAAATTTCGCGAGAAGCATAACAGAGCCTGCGAGAAGCATAGCAGAGATCCTAAAATATGGGAAATATGAGTTGAATGTGAGCTATCAACCACTATGAATATACCTATATAAAGAGAAGAGCAGGAGAGAGAAAGGGAGGACACAATTTTTGGTGAGAGAGATATTTTGCAGAGAGATTTTATGAGAGAAAATGTATTTTTCTTTATCATCTTCTTCCCCAAAACTAGATTTAGAACTCCATTAATGGAGATTATCAATGTAAATCAAAATGTAAATTCAAACAATCATAGTGAAGAATCATGGATGTAGATCAAATTGATCGAACCATGTAAAAACTTGTGTGTCTATTTACAATTTTTGGTATTTTAATCATTATTATAATATCAAATGAGTTTAGATCAAGAAATTATTATCAAGATATTAAAAGGGGTGTGTTGTGGGATTTCCTGCAACTACATTTTGGCGCTAGAAACACTACCTGCTTGTTAGGGTTGAAGAAGATCCAAAGAAATTAGCAATTGTTGATGACGAATTCAGTTGGATCTATGAGATATAAGGGAAAATATGGAAGTTCTGGGCGAGAACTTAACATCCTCCATTAACAAACGACATCTGCATTTCAGAGATGTGATGAGAAACGAATGGTTTACAACAGCCAACGAAATTTAAAAGAAATGTATACAGAGAAAGAGAAACAGAAATGTTGGGAAGCAGGAGCAGATTCGAAGAAATCTTTAAATAAAATGAAACGACATCAATTGATTGTTCAAACAGGACAAATTCATATTTGTTTTTCACAAAAAATTGTTGTTTAGTTGATATTTTGAATTAACAAGAGTTTTGATCATTAATTTACATCCATAAACCTTGAACTTAATCGTAATTTTGATCGTATAAATAACTAATGTGAACATACTTTTTGTGATTGAAGTCAAAGATGAAGGAATCAAAAGTTCCAGTGAAATTTCTCTTTTAGGATAAGATGCATCCACCAACTTATCAATACACAACGTCAGCGAATAAATGGATTAAACCAATACCAACATTTTAACAGAAAATTAAGATTCCAACGGAGGAGAAAGCACAAAGGACAAAGACAGCACAGTGGATAAAGGAAGAAGACTAATGATTTATTCGCAAAGTACTTCATCAACAATCGCGAAGAAATCAAATGAAGTTACACCAACAAATAATTCTACAGGACAAAATCTCTCCTCTTTTCTAATTTTATATTCAAAAATTACGTTTAAAAAAAAGGGGTTGGAGCCCAGCTTGTTGCTAGGCTCCCGACAAGTTTCTTGTCCGATGAGTATCCTTTTGAATAATTCTTTACTAAAAAAAAAAACGTATGAAAAAATGTAGGCCATGCGAATTTCAAATTTTTTAGATTGTGCGAGTTTCTCGAATTTCAGAGCATCAAAAAATTTCGTACTTTTTAGGTTATGCGATTTTAAAAATAAAATAAAATTGATGATTATCCTTGTTTTCAATTTTATGAAGTTGATATAAAACTTGCATTACACGTGGTGATTCCTCGCAGGGAATGAACTCTCACAAGAAAGAAAGATAAAATTGCATGGCTAGAAAAGAATATAGAAAGGGACAAAGAGAAAGCTTATACAAAGGACAACTAAAAAGAATATGTCATGTGAATCTCGCCACTGTTTCACAAGTTGAAGACAGTACAGTTGGTCAATCCAGAAGCGTACAAGTTTAAGGTCGCGGAATCGATTCTCCCTAACTGCGATATTTTTGCAGATTTTTGATGAAATACCAAGGACAAATAAAAGAACAAGTAATAAGTGTTATGCGAAGATATCGCAAAGAAATATTAGAACAGATGGTTTAAGGTTCAAAGAACAAACAAAAGGTCACGGGTTCGAATTCGCAGAGAGGTTCTTGAACAGATGGTCCAGAGAACAGTATGGGAGATTTTAGTCACATGTTCGAATTTGCCTGCAAGCGTAATTTTCTTCTTTTTATAGAAGGTGAAAAAATAGATAATCTCTTAGCATTGTTTCATTATTTCGTAAGCAAGAGGCAACACAGTTGGTGATCTACGAAGTTAATGAGTTCATGGTCGCGAGTTCAAGCCCCAACACATGCATATTTTTTCGCGAAATCCTTGATAATTTCGTAGGTATATTTCACACAGAAGAGAGTTCATGATAATTTCGCAGAGAAATCTCGCAAGCAAGAGAACTATCACAGTTGGTTGAGAGGCTTGAACGCAAGCAGCAGGTCGCGGGATCAATTCTTGCTTCTCGCAAGTTTATTTTTGTTATGTGAAATTCGCAAGTCAGGTTTTGATTATTTCGCAGATAAATTTCGCAAGAAAGAGAACTAGCACAGTTGGTTGGGAGGCATGAATGTAAGCAGCAGATCGCGGGATCAATTCTTGCTTCTTGCAAGTTTATTTTTGATATGCAAAATTTCTACATAATTGTCTCTCGCACAGTGAAACTTTGATTAATTCGGAAGAGAGGTCTAGCACGGTTGGTTTGTTGCGAGAAAATGCAAGAGGCAGGTCAAGGGTTCAAGTCTCATCTCTCACTCTTCTTTTTGCTGCGAGACGTTCATACAACTCACATAAGAGCTAAGTACCCTTTCCTAGAACATTTTACTTACCGCAAATAAAAGATTTTTGATTTATTTTACAAAAAATGATACCATCGCAAGACTTCAAAGATTTCACATTTTCAAAAAAACGAGAAAATTTGATTTATATATTTCTCTAGAATATTTCTATTATAGAAAAAGATTTTTGATTTAACAACGCGATACAATCGCAAGATTTCAAATAAGATTTCTAAGATTTCTTTAGAATATTTCTTTTATAGAAAAAGATTTTTGATTTAACAACGCGATACAATCGCAAGATTTCAAATAAGATTTCAAAGATTTCTTTTACAGAAAAATATTTTTTTATTTAACAACGCGATACAATCGCAAGTTTTCAAAGAAGATTTCTAAGATTTTAAAGAATATATAATTCAAATATGATGTTATGAGAATGAAAGAAATGAAACAATTGACAGAAATGCAAGAATAAAGAAACGCGAATAAAATTTCGCAGAGACATAAGAATGGGACGAACCTTTATGGCGTACACCCTAGTTCGCGGATATAATTTCGCAAGAGGAAAATGTAAGACCTAAAGTGCGTCATATTAGGGGGTAACTGTTTGCATGGATCATGGATAAGGTTATACCACTGCTGAAACCTGAGTCATGGAGAGCTGGGGTCCATCTCTTTGAGATACCTATCCAGGAGAGGTACATTGAATTTCCAACTATATAAGGTTATACCCTAGTTGGACGACCGAGGGTCTCTTCTAAGGGGTGCAGAGTATGACCAAGGCGCCGAGGTACACGGTTGAGCCAAGAGTGCCCGGGACGGATGAACCTACCCTGGCCATTTTTGGAAAGTCTTGGCTATGATGTACTCGGCCCGAAGAAAACCCCACTTAGGGTGAAGACTTGTTACTATAAGCCATATAGGCATAAAGGACAAGAGGATGCGAAAACAACTGGTTGTTGGTAAATCCGGATGGGAGGAGCTAGTCTTGTATGGCCGATGTGCCCTCCTTGAAGGGGCCACCAGGGGGAAGATAAGGGAGGCACCCTCCATTAGGGAGCTGATAAGTATCTAAAGACGGTAATGTCATGGGGATTTATGATCGCAAGAACATTTAGGCCTGTCATATTGTCGCGTGACAAAAATTTTACAGAGGCAACAAGCCATGAGAAAAAGTTAAGATGAGATCAATGGGTCTTTACATGAAAGTGTAAAGACGTCCTGAGATTTCATCGCAAGACGGCAATGTCATATGGCTTTGTTCTCGCAAGGGAGCTTAGTCTTGTCATATTGTCGCAGAGAAATTGACAAAACAAAGATAAGGCAAGATCAATGGGTTTTTGCATATAAATGTGAGAACGTCCTGCGATTTTGTCGCAAAAAGAAAAATTGGAAAATAAAGACCTTTAACTAGGAAGGCAAATTAAGACCAATAGAATAATCTCAAACATTAACTATTATGAATAGTGCTTATGAATGCAGGAAAGATTTGTTCATCGCAAGAGAGATATCAAGTACTATTTAGAATCTCTCATAAATACTATTCAGAAACTCGCAGAAGTATTGTTCAGAATTTCTCAGAAGTATTATTCAGCGTCTCTCGCAACACTATTTCAGGAGTACCATTTCATAATCTCGCAGCACTATTCATAAGCTCGCAGCACTATTCACGTCACTATTTCAGAAACTCGCAGAAACATTCAGAATCTTGCAGACTCATTCGGAAACTTACAAACTCATTTAGCATCTCGCAGACTCTTCCAGAATTTCGTAGGAGATGTGATTATTTCGCAGAATGTGCTAATTTTCTAAAAAATATTATCGCATGAGGCAGAGGCAAGATAAGAATAAAGAAACAATTCGCTCATTCAACATTTTTTCAAGGATTCTACCTTCATAGATAAAGAACAGAGGCAACTATGGATTACCAAGCAAATATTTTATGTTCTTTATCTTCTCGGCAAGAATCATTTCCAAAATGGACAAGAATTTTCCACAAAAATGAAATAATAATTTCACATGAATAGAGGCAATACTTATGACTTTTATTCAAGAAAGGATACTTCTTATATTTTGAGGATTGAGTACTTCTTATATTTCTTCAAGGATACTTCATACTTCACATACTTCAAGAGTTGATACTTCTTATTTAATTCGCAAATATCCGGAACTTCACAAAAGAATAGAGGCAAGTACGTACTTTTCAAGTCCAGTATTCTTTCGCTCGTTCCTTCATCAACAAAGATCAAATACTACTACATCAATTGATTTTTCCTTAAAGATCGCTCTTCAAGCAATATTCAAGGAGAAAGAGGCAAGATGTAGGATCAGAATATCGCCACAACAATATTCTTATGAAATTATTAACAACATTTCTGTGAGTTCCTCAACAACACACTGCGAGTGTCGCAGAATAATTCAAAGAATGACGTAATAAACAACGACAACATAAAACACGAGAAAGATATGAAAATTTTGTAGTTGGAGAGAATGCTCGCGAGAACAAGGCGGGATCTCGCGAGAACAATGAAGGAAATGAAGGTTTTGTGGTTGTATAGAAATCTTGCGAGAAGCATAACAGAGCCTGCGAGAAGCATAGCAGAGCCTGCAAAAAGCATAATAGAGATCCTAAAATATGGGAAATATGAGTTGAATGTGAGATGTCAACCACCATGAAGATACCTATATAAAGAGAAGAGCAGGAGAGAGAAAGGGAGGACACAATTTTAGGAGAGAGAGATATTTTGCAGAGAGATTTTATGAGAGAAAATGTATTTTTCTTTATCATCTTCTTCCCCAAAACTAGATTCAGAACTCCATTAATGAAGATTATCAATGTAAATTCAAACAATCATAGTGAAGAATCATGGATGTAGATCAAATTGATCGAACCATGTAAAAACCTATGTGTCTATTTACAATTTTTGGTATTTTAAATTTTGTAGTTGGAGAGAATGCTCGCGAGAACAAGGCGGGATCTCGCGAGAACAAGGAAGGAAATGAAGATTTTGTGGTTGGAGAGAAATCTCGCGAGAAGCATAACATGAGGATCTCGCGAGAAAAGAGAAGCATAGCAGAGAAATCTCGCAATAACTGAGCCTGAAGCATAGCAGAGATCCTAAAATATGGGAAATATGAGTTGAATGTGAGCTGTCAACCACCATGAAGATTCCTATATAAAGAGAAGAGCAGGAGAGAGAAAGGGAGGACACAATTTTAGGAGAGAGAGATATTTTGCAGAGAGATTTTATGAGAGAAAATGTATTTTTCTTTATCATCTTCTTCCCAAAAACTAGATTTAGAACTCCATTAATGGAGATTATCAATGTAAATCAAAATGTAAATTCAAACAATCATAGTGAAGAATCATGGATGTAGATCAAATTGATCGAACCATGTAAAAACCTATGTGTCTATTTACAATTTTTGGTATTTTAATCATTATTATAATATCAAATGAGTTTAGATCAAGAAATTATTATCAAGATATTACAAGGGGTGTGTTGTGGGATTTCATGCAACTACAGAAAGAATGGGTAGCTTTTGTTGGCCGGTATAAGTTATATTAGACAATCTTATTCTGGACAAATCTTCGCAGTTGGGGTTTAGCATTGCTCTTTCTTGGGTGTATCAACGAACTAATATGTCAAGGACTACTTGTTGAACCTATAATTATACACTTGTCAAATTGTTTAGCTTTAGATTTGTATGGCTGTTAATAAATTTTTATTTGCTGAGCACAAAAAAAAAATGTAACTAATAGCAATGGGTAAAGGACAATCACTTTCCACTCGGTCAGTAGGAATGGATGGCTAGTCACGATGGCTACTTAAACACATGATATATCCCATAAGAAAATAGACATTTTTATCCTAGTTTAATTGGGTGCCATAAGTTTTAATTGAGGGCCATGACATTTTATTTGCACCCCAAATTTTTTAGGGGCGTATGAATTCGGATATGAAAATACTCTTTTACCCTTTACTAAACCTAAATCTTAAAAATCAGTTAATTACTAATTAACCATCCTAATTAGGCCCCTAATTTATATCCTAAAACTAAAAGATAAATCAGTTTCTCTTATTCTTCATCTCCCTCTTCTCCCCTTTCTCTTCTCCACCACCACCATTAACGACTGTGAATATTTTTTTTTTCTTCGCCCGATTCATCGCATAATCGTCGATAATAAAACTTTAATCGACGATTAAATTCTTCTACAAACATGGCTCGTACAAAGCAAACCGCTCGAAAAGAACGCCAAACCCCTAATCTCGTTGAAACCGTAAAAACCTAGGTCGTTGAGGGAAGAACTCCCAAACCCAAAAAATCAAACCCAAGGAAAAAATGGCTCCAATTAGAAGGTATGTGAACTTAAACCCACCTTGTATTAGATTTTTTGTTGTGTTTTGACTGTGCAAATAAGTTTGGTAAATGAAAAGTAGCAGTTACAGAGTAAGGGTCGTTATTCTCGAAATTGAAACCCCTAACGACTTTTGATATGCATGCGTATTATATGAAAAATCGTTAGTGTATTAGGTTGAAGATGACGACCTTTTTTCTGATACTTCAAAATTTTCTTCCCTAGAATATAGTCATTACTGTATAAGGTTGAAGATGACGACTCTATTTTGACGACCCTTTTTAATTGGTTAACGACTCTTGGTTGTACTCGAACAACCTTCTATTTAAAAAAATGGTAGTGTCGTCATCTTAGGTCCCATAGAGTCGTCCTTTGGATATATGCCATATAGTCGTCAACCCAAAATGTAGAATCGTCATTGACTTTATGACGACCCATTGTTACACGTTAACGACCCTTTAAGAATAAAATCACCCTCTATGTTCAAATATGTGTAAGGGTCGTCATCTGGGATTGGTAAATTCGTCATCATATATCTGAAATGTCGTTTTCTTTGTAGATCATCACATTGACGACCCTTTATCTGATACCACAAAATTGATATGTTATTGTTTTTTTTTGTTTGGACTATAGTACCAAGAAGACCAAAGACACGGTTCAAATGATGCTGACTCCTCCTTCCAAACCTCCCCTCCACGATAAATACTTAGTTGCCAGTTAATTACGCGGAAGAAAGCCGAGTAAGGTATCATTTTCTATCACCGAACCAAGAGACAAAGGTAATGAGTTGTTGGATTCGTCAGAATCATCCTCTCATGTTATTTCCGCTAACGGTAGCGATGATGATGAAGAAGAAGAGATACAAGAGATACAAGAAGATTCTCCCGTACAAGGTGAAGAATAAGAAGAGGAACAAGAGAGTGATAATTATGATGAAGATAATGGTAGTGGTGATGTTTTGATGATGCTAATTGCGGTGATGAGGAGGAGGAAGCGGGTGAAGGTAATAATGGTGGTGATGAGGAGGAGGAAGAGGATGAAGGGGATGATGCTGGTGATAAGGATGATGAAGAGGATGAAGGTAAAAATGATGTAGAACATGAGGAATAGAATGCAAAGCCGAAGACGGTAAAGAGGGTTAAGAAGGATGGAACAGATATTGTACCCAGCGCGAGACACGTTCCCCCTACTCATTTGATGTTGACTCGTCTTCTAAGTGGTAAACCTAGAGGAGAACCTAGAGATGGTGGCAAAGTTCTATTTGGATATCCTGGATCGTGGTCTCGTACCATCTATGAGACAATCGTAAGAATCCCAACTTTGCTTGCTATTTTATTAGTTGATGTTAACTTTTTAATATTTATTTATTTATGTTTTGTAGGATCATAAGAATGCCGCACGTCTTTTCAGGCACCAATCTTCTTTTAAGAAAATGAGTTAGAGAATTTGTTGAAAAATTCGGTTTGTACAATGTCGTTGTGAACTCTGTGATTCCGTATGACAAGGTCGCGATATCTAGTTTTTGTGAAAGGTATTACGCTGAAGTCGACATATTCCAACTTCCTTTTGGCGAGATGGCATTGACTCCTGATGATGAAGAAAAAATATTAGGGATGCAGGTCGAAGGTAAATCAACCAATGAGAAGTTCAAGAGAAGGATTAGTTGAGATGAAATTTATACATGGACCAAGAATTTGTTTGGGTAGGATAAAGAGACGACTGATGGGATTTTCGTGCCGGGAACTAAGTATGCGAAGAAAGAGTTCAAACTTGTAGAGATTAGGAATATGTTTTCTGGGACAGAAGTGAAGGAAAAAAAAGAAGATATATCTGATATACAATGTCGTTATGCGGTGGCTGCGTATTTATTGTACGTCCTTGTATCGGTTGTATTTCCCGACAACAAAGGTAATAGGGTCAGCGCCAACCTTCTACAGCTTTTGGATCCCTTGGAAGATGTGAACAAGTACTCTTGGGGGACTGCCATAGTTGCACATTTGAATGGTCAGTTTTCCCAGGCATCTCGCGAATGAATTTCTCAAATTAATGGGAATTTGGCTATAATCCAGGTATTTAGATTGATGAAAGTTGTCTTCTTTATGTATGTTTTTTTCCTTTAATATTTTCATGTTATTTTGACTGTTTTTAAATTTTCAACTTTGGTTGTTATAGGTGTGGATTTATGATCATTTGCCGTCACTGTTAAAAGATAATGAAGATGTGAAACTCAACCCACAATAGAGCGAATGTAGTCCAACCGGTTCTCATGATAAGGAATAAACTGATGCATTGATAGCAATGCGCCAAAAACTTGACAACATCACGGCGAAAGAGGTAATCTTTAATCCGTACAACGATGTTAGAGTTGGCGCAATGAAAGATGTCATGTATTTCCATGGATCTTTGTTTCACCCTAACGGTTTTTTAATGTAAAATCCGATGAGAATCATGCGTCAACTTGGGTTTATTCAAGATTCACCCAATGACGACTATGTACCTCTGTTCAAGCACAAGTTGGAAAAATGCCAGGCTGACCATTCAGACATAAAGGTGGTTTACGAACCTGAACCTGATGTCAAGCATTGGAATGCTAGACACTCTAGCCTAGTAGACATCACACATTGGGTGCATGTGAATGAAGGTCACGAGGCAACAACAAATTACTATGCATGGTACGAAGGCTTCTCCCATGATAGGGTGATACAGATATATCAAACTACGGGTAGGATGACCCACATAGCATCCACCTTTGCTTCTCAAGCTGACACTAGAGATGATACTGCCATTCTTAAACTAGTGGTGAGTATTTAATTTTGTGATTGTGTTATTCCTCTACATACAAATATAAGTCAATTAATGTGAATTGGTATTTAAATGTATATAGAGGGAACGAATGAAACTTTTTGTCAAGGAATTGTGTTGCTCGGATGACAAAGCGGAAGTGTTTGATCCTGCGAAGCAACATCGGTATGCTGATTACATGACGCACGTTAAAAATCCTAATACAAAGAAGATGTTTGCTGAGCTGGCTAAGGAAGGTAAGAGGACCCGAAAAACACATAGCCGGATAGCCAAAGAACTTGCTGAACAGGGACAATGTATCCAACCTAATGATAAACATGATGCTACAGAAGATGCATGGTGGTTCCCCAGGTGGCAGTGCAAGTCAGGGTCCTCCTAAGAGAAGTCTAAGAGTTTCCCGGTCAGGGAGGTAAAGAGGATGTCGAGGTTGAGGTATTGAGTGAGGAGATGTTACCATCGACTTGAACTTATGTTTCATTATACTTTATGACTTGAACTTATGTGTTTGTTGAAACAAATTATGTGTTTGGTTTGGATGGTTTATTGAAACTACTTATGGTTTGGTTTAGATGATTTGTTGAAACTACTTTGTTTTCATAAGATTTTAGAAAGATGTTTACAAGTATATTTGTTAGAATAATTTAGGACCCTAAGGCAGACAACATTATACACTGTGCCAGAGTAGGGGTCGTCAGCTTTAAATCTAGCAGAATAACGACCCTAAATGTGATAGTTGGATTTTCCCATTTCAGTCAAAGAGTCGATAAGTGATTGAAATAACACACTAACGACCCATATAGAAATTAATATAGAGAACATAATTCTTTTGATAAGTAGAGTCGTTAATGTTTAAATGGAAACCAATGACGACCCTGGGTTAAAAAAACATTCAGGAGATGAACCCAATTTTATGTACTGGAGTCGTTAGGTTGATTATATATCAAATTAACGACTATATATATGTATAACATCCAGAAAACACCATTTTTAGGTATATAGAGTCGTTGCTTTTTATATGGAAACCAATGACGACCCTTAGAAACAAAAAAATCCAGGATATGAACCAAATTATTTATAATGGAGTCGTTAGGTTGATCATACATCAGGTAACGACTCTAAATACAGTCGTTAG
Source organism: Papaver bracteatum (assembly GCA_023529315.1). Lineage (NCBI taxonomy): Eukaryota > Viridiplantae > Streptophyta > Magnoliopsida > Ranunculales > Papaveraceae > Papaver > Papaver bracteatum. Next base: position 942,113 of record JAJJWX010002237.1, on the reverse strand, counting down.
TAGGGATATTATATAGGTTGATGACCCTATTCTGAAAGTTTAAATTGGAATGAGAATGGACTTTGATTTCATTAAGAAAATAACATTACATCAATCTCGTATTACATAAGAGTTAATACGGGTATTCTAAAATTTGACACATCAAATATTCGTCGATGAACCTCCTAGCACGTCGGTACAACGTGGTATATTCTTTGTGGTGAATGAACTTCGTTTCCCCGTAACGAATTCTCCATAGGCCAATGAACGTTCCAGCTGAAATTTAATGAATTCTTAAACTTTAATATGATGTTTGTATACACTATTCAATGAAACGATGCGAACTTTTAACGATGAATATTGTCGGATTACTTACTTTTTCCCTAAGAGGAGCTTGTGGATGATGTTCGTACACCATATTCCTAACCTTAACATACCCTCTCATTGAACTTTTCATGTAGTTGAATCGAAAATCCAAGTCTCTCCACTTGCGGTTATTGGGATTCCCGGTTAGGCCGTTAAAGAACTCTTTAACTCTCTTCCAATACATGAAATATATTTCATTCAGACGTTCACGAAATGTATTAGCAAACGATTTAACTAGACACAAATCTTCATACGGATCCCATTCCGCCATGGCCACTAAAAGTTTAAGTATTTTGGAAGAAAATGAAATATTTTGGGGCATTTTCTCAAGAGGAGGGTTATAGGTGTGATAAACACCTAATTTTATATCTAGTATTTATGCTTTCCTTACGAGTTTTCTTGTAAATTGTGTATCTTATGATTGGTTTTGAGTTATTAGGTGCAATGGAGTCGTTTGAAGCAAAAAAAAAAGATATAAGAACTTAATTGATCGCTTAGCAACATTGGAAGGCGATGGCTAGGAGCGTATAAGGATGAAAGTCTACAATTGTGAGGGAAACCATCAAATACTAAGCGCACTCCAACTGTTTCTGAAGATTAGTAGGAGGCAGCCACGTTTACAAAGGAATTGAGATATTACTAGGGGGAAGGGAGTCACTAAGGTTTGTTAAAGATAGACAACAGTTTACTAGGGGCACCTCGATCCCAATTTATAACCAGCTAGGTCGAGAAATCAGTTAATATGTCTCAGCCATTTCTGCTCAAATGGTTTTCTGTTGTTCCAACTGACAGTCAAGTGGGTCGAGAGTAATCAAGGCCGGCGATTAATAGTAAGGAAAAAAAGGGTTTATAGTGGTACATTTACTGCTATCAGAGACGGGGTTGTGAAGATGAAATGGGTTGGATCTGTGAACAGATGAGACAATCAAGGTTTATTCAAGATGGGTTTGTATGGATGCTGCTTTTGAACAGAATTGGAGTCGAGAGAAGAAAGTCGAGCACGTTGTTGTGATGAAGATCGATGAAGAATTTCGGCTGTTAAATTATTAGGGTTTAATTGGAAGAAGATGGTGGATCTGAGAATTAAGTTCATCTGCAGCTGGAATTTGAGAGGAAGTTGGGTTCAATTTCAAGATGTGTTTTCGAGTATGGTTTAGTTGGGTGAATCAGAGAAGAATTGGGTTAGATTAAGAGCTATAAAATATGTGTGTAGAATGTATATTGTCACAGGGAAGGAGCTATTTTGTTTACAGCAAAGTCATCTCCTCAATTCACCACTTTCTGGCACACAAGGTGTTTGAACAAAGGCCTGAATGACCGGCCAGTTCTGCAGTTCACCGAGATGAGCTCTTGCTGCTGGTTAACCATGTACTATGGGGTTGTGGTCAGGTTCAGTTGAGAAGGCACACAAGGAGTTGGTGTTGCTGTTTAGGAGGAGGAGAAAACTGGTTGGCTGTGAAGCAGCTGGTGATATGGGTCTGATTTGGAGCTACAGGGAGTTGCAGCTGGAGTTCCTAAGCAAGATAGCTGAAAGAAATGAGTTTTGCAGCAGGAATTAAGCCAAGAAACAAGTGAACTGCAGTGCAGAGATTTTCAGGTAGAACTGATGGTAGATGGGATTTACTTGAGCTAATGAAATGGATATGAATATGGAGGATGGCTAGGTATGAGGGGTTATGGAAATGATATTGTTGTTGTGCTGTGCTGTAATGGGAGTCTGAGTTGAAGTGATGTTTCAAGCAGCTGGGACTTAAGAATTTGCAAGGTGTCGCTGCCATGGAGAAAGTGGTGATGTGTAGTGTTGCAGCCAGTGAGGTGGTGGGTTACACTTACTGGTTGGCAGTGTTGGTGGTCGAAGCTGCAGTTAAAGCTATAGAAAGTCTGGTGAATGTTTGGCATTGGCTTGGACAGGATTTAGAAGCTTACAGGGACCGAGCAGTTCAGGTTGGTGGTTAAGGCAGTGGATATATGAAGTTGTTTGTCTGTGTGTTGTAGTCGATCTGAACAAGGGAAGTGTCTATGCCAGTGTAGTGCATGTTGGCAGCGATGATGAAGGAAGAGACTGGTTTCGGTACGGCGACTGAAGTTGGAGTGGAAGTTATGGCTTGAGATGATTGCAGTGGATTGGCTAGTGATGAGTAGCTACAGATGGTTGTCTGCAATGGGTTTTAGTGGCAGTGATGGCAAGTTGATGCGTGTCGTAACCACAACAAATTAATTTATATTTTACTACCTAATTAACAAGTAATATAGGGTAGTCAAGATCGTTCCCACGAGGAGCAAGAGGTTTTAGTTGTCTTATAATGTCACAAAAAGGGGGGGTTTTGGTTTTAGATTTTATAAAGAAAAATAAATAAACAAAACAATTAAAAAGATAAAGGAAATCAATAAGAGAGACAAGACCAAGGAATCCTTCTTCGCTGCAAAACAATGATTAAAGTTATGTTCTTTTCCACTTTTATTAGTCACAAATTATCACCAACCGTAGGTATAACAGCTAGATCAGTGCTAACCCCTAAATCCCTTGTATCACCGGATACAGAAGTTCTCGACTACCGGATTCTATTTATCAAACCACCAAGTAGTAGATCACTCAAGATGTAATTTAGTCAAACGCATTAAGATTTATGATTTTATTAGGTTGATATTAGTAGTTAGACTCTTAGATCAAGGTCCACTTGCTAACGTTGTTTTTACACACAATTGCTCCACGGAATCCCTCCGCAAGGTCTCGTGTTTTCTACTTATGTAAATAGTCAAGAAACGATTACTTATCCCCTAACTTTCACTAGCTATAGATCAAATTAACAAATCAATTTAGTTGCACACCTAAACAGTCTATCAATCAACCATGAATGTATAAACATTCCTATTAGTAAAAAAAAACGATAATCATGTGAAAATTAAAAGTAGATTTGAAACAAAACTCAAAACATGTTAAGAACTAGGAATTCATCTTCAATCAATAAGAAAATTAGCTACTCATGCTAAAGAGTTCTCACAATGAATAAAGAAAAGAAAAGTGTTGTGTGTGTAAAAGTATGCAAATGTGCATAAAAGTGTGTGTAAGTGTATCTAAGTGTGTATAGAAAAGTAGAGAACTTCTCTATTTATAGGCTTCAATGCTCTCCATATCTTCCAAGGAATAGAATCTCTTTCCTTTAGCAATTCAATTTCCAAATCCAAGCCTTTCTCAAATCTTCCATCTTCTCTTTCCATATTCAAACCAAATTCTTCATCCAATTCCAAGTCCAAGTCTTCACATCCCATGAGATAAATCCTCACAAATTCTGCAACTTTGGCCTGCCGGAAAACTGTGTTTTTGGCCGGAAATAGGCTGGAACCCGTCACCGCCGGCGATCTGAGATTCTCCACCGGTTAGGGAATATTCCGTTCAGGTGCCGTTAAATTAAACGGTCAAGGAGGTCAACCGTTAGTTAACGGGTCAAGTTAGATAGAGTAAGTTAGCTCAAATCAGCTATCTTAGTCGGGCTGAGTCGTCTTATTTCTGAGTTAGGTTACCGAGTCGTCTGGATCTATGAGTCGACTCACCGGGACAAGACTCCGGCAGAGTTTCCCCTGATTTTACGACAACTCTCAGGCCGTTTTTTTCCTACATCATTCCTAAACATACATCTATTGTAACTCAGGCATTAGACACATCATAAGCTTCAAATTCATTCAACAACAACATGTCTTCTTTTCTTCAAATTATCACAAGCTAGCATTTGCACTTCATTCAGTCCTGCTCAATACCAACAGCCACTATCTTCTCCCTGATGCTTCAATAGACAGCTGCAACCATATTTTCTTTAACCCATTTTACCATCAGCTACAAATCCAGACCTAATTTATTGTTTCAAGACTTCACGAACACTATTTCTCAACCCCTTTTCGATCTCAGATTCAATTTCTTTGTCGTCTCTTCTCTGAATGTTCTCGGCAGCATCATCTCCTAACTGCTCAGCTACAATGCCAGACCTGTAGCTCAATCAAATCATAGCAGCAACCTTCTTTATTCTCCTCCAATTGCAGCTGCATCGATTTCACTATCAACAACTTCTTCTCTTCTTCTCTCTAACCCACAACTAACATCCATCTTCTGATTCTCAATAAACTCTCAATTTCTTTCATCTGTTATTGATTTCAAATAAAACCCACAGATCCCCTTTTAAACTTGTCTCAATCCACCACAACAGGGATTAATCATACTCAGATCGAACACATCTCTGATTCAGTTTCAGTGACCTACCAACAGCATCGATCTCTCCTTCTCTTGGTTCAATTTCTCTTCACAAATTCCATTACATCACCATGGATTCGATCTTCTCCAACTCAGCCAACATCGCCATTAAACCCATTATTCGATTCGACTACAGCCATACGAACCCTAAAATACAACCTCATACCAATTTGTATCTTCACAGCAGCACAATAACAAATTCAGGGTAACCCATATTCCAATTTAACAGCAATTTCATCATTGTCTTCAATTTCGATCTGAGACTTTCATCTTCCCTGTATTTCTCAATTTTCTCGATCTGTTTTGGTTATAATAAAAGCAGCTGTGATGTTTCTCAATTTCAGCGTAATGAGGTGATTCAGGTGAACGAGAGAACTCTCTCTCGATTTTAGGTTATTATTCGGGGGCGGATGATTACACCCCCGGATATTTACACCCACTCATGATTGATAAGGGATACCTCAATGACAGCCTCTTAATTAATTCTGGGTGTATTTAGCACTTTCCTAAAATGAGTTGCCTCTTAACATGTGGCTGGGCTCCAGATAGTATTCTCCCTTGAAATGACAGATTTTCCCTTTCTTTCTCAATTTTGGATGATTTCTTCTTCTTTTCTCCGTGTGACTCCAGAATACCTAATAACTCAAAAACACACGTAAAATACATAATTTACTAGAAAAATAGCAAAGAAAGCATAACCAATAGATAATAAATAAGATGCATTCTATACCCTATCAAATTCCCCCACACTTAGACTTTGCTAGTCCTCGAGCAAATCAAACTAAAACTCACAACTTCAAAGCGTTCTAGCGTCCCAAGCATCCAAAGAGTTATGAGGACATAGAGTTTCTGCATACTAGTAATAAGAAATTAGAAATACTAAAGAACATATTCTCATTCTTAAATGTTGAGTGAGAAATAACCACACCATAATGAGAGAACGCGTGTTTGAGAAATGATCAATAAGCATTTCTCCTCGACTTCTGCCTCTCTTAAAATGGTTTTATGATAATTGCACTCAAAAAGACGGCTTTTTTATGGGTCTCACATGTGTGCAGGTAGGAATGAAGAGAGAACTGCAACACGTTGAATAGTGGGTAGAATAACCTCCGAAATATTTTAAAAACCCACATCTTTTAACATTTTGAAAAACCATTTTTCTGACGATCTCTAGGAAAGAAAATCAACCACTATTATCGAGGATGAGATTACTTACTTACCTTCACATACGATTGCCAATTATGATAACCCCACTCTCACGGCATCCAATAGAAACGTCTTCCGCTCCTAGTATTCATGGTCTTCGTCTTCGGCTTCAACTTTTGATGATAAATCCTTGAACTTCGTAAATACTTAACAATTTGTAACCTTTTTCCTTAAAATCCCTGTCGCTTGAAACTTCCTTATGAATTTCCCTTCCCACGGCTTATTAAATAAACAAAAACAAAAATAGATATTTCTCTTGTCTCATATATATATTTTTTCAATTTTTTTCTTTTCTTTTTCATTTTTTCATTTTTTTTTTCAAGACAAGAGAAACAAAATACAAAACAAAGTGAAAAATAAAACAACCATGGCCGTGGAAAAGTACTTTACCGCTTGATTCTTCACAACTTGTATCGCCTCGAAATCATAAACTTCAATAATTCTCACCTTTTGATTTTCTTCGCTCTTGTAAATAAGTCTTCAACTTGCATGTAAAAATCTGCTCATTATATTGTAAGTCTTCAACACATATGTAAAAATCTTCCCATTGTATGTTACTTTACTTGGATTTGAAATTTAGCTCTTTTCTTGTTCCATTGTTGCTTGTAAACATCAAACGTCTTCAACTTTCCTTGTAGATTTTGATGTCGCTCCCTTGTTGTTGATGATTATGGTGTTTCTATGGACCCGTTGTTGTCGAGAGAGAGAATGGTGCTAACTGCAAATCGAACTACAAGAAGGTGGCTTTCACCTATAGACGTCACCCTCATGATTGACAAAAATTAGCACTCAAGAGATCAAAAATAGTGCTGAAAATCGAACTACCCAGAATTAATGTACGGTGACACACACTCAAAAGAAGCTCTTTAGTCATGGAAGAATTTCTGGTCGGTGCCTTGGTTGATATGAAAATGGGTAGTCTCCACTAATGATTGATCATCAACTCTAATAACGCACTTCTCCCTGCACCAAATTTGCATCACCGGCATGATTAAATCCATTATTTAACACACTAACAAATAAGAAATCCGAACGTAGTTCCCTAACACTTCCAAGTTCAATTATGTCGGTCAGAATTCTCTATGTAAACATACCTAGAAGTATGCTAGTGACTCTAAAATCTCTAAAAGTTGAAGTTTTTATGCAATTTTTTTTTTTTTAAATATATGCTTAACCACTCCCCCACACTTAAACCTTACATTGTCCTCAATGTAATTGAATCCTCCTAGCAAAGTCAAGGTGGGAAATCCTAATATGATATGAAACAAGAAAAATAAACAAATGCAACACAAAGAAAATAAAATAAAAATTCAAAAGGATAAGAAATACAAAACCGGTGGGTTGCCTCCCACTTAGCGCTTGTTTTAAAGTCGACGGACCGACTTGGCTCTTGTAAAATTCACTCCCCATATACTAACAATCTGAAAATTTGGGGATCCTCCCATAGTACCTATTTTGCAAACAATAGCTTCATACAAATATTAGAACAAGAAAATAATAGTAAAGTTATCGCCCGATAGAAATTTCCCCCATACTTATTCTTGTCCACACCCGGAAGTCTATAAAGAACATAGAATTTGGGAATTTCTATGTATTCCTCTTGGCAAACCTGCATAGTGTTAGCATCAAGTGTTTCCAATGGTGGATATCGAGAAACAAAGTCATTCAAAAATACTTTTGAAGCACATTCATTCAAACCAATAAGAGGTAAAAGGAGAAGAATCAATATGCAAAGGGTTAGACAAACCTTGCACAATTTCTAGTATTACGAAATCCTCCTCTTCCTTAAAAAATTCAAGTGAATTACTTACCTCTTGCATATCATGGTCCTCTATCAAACTTTGCAACCATTCTTCATCATTTTCTACCTTAACTAAAGTCTTGGCATCATCATAATCATTAGCAAGTTCAATTGGGTCTTCCACGAATTCAATCAATTCGGTTTCATTATCGAGCATCATCTCTTCAACATCTTCATCATCGGAATCGGGCCATTCACTAAAATGATTTTCGTCGGTAAAAATTGTAAGATCTTCTTGTGAGGGTGTTACACCGTTTATAACAATAGGTAAGTCACACCCAATCTCCTCCTTTTGAATAGGCGAAGGATCGTTATTATGATCCGGAGTTGGAATAACTTCCTCATTGTTGCAAAGCTCATACACCTCCGCGGACTCATATCTTTCCCTAAGGAAGTTTTTCCAAGCACTAAATGCATCTTCCTCAAGCTCTACCTTTTGAATAGGTGATTGATCATTATTAAGATCAAGGCTCGAGGAAGCTACACTAGCGTCATCAAAAGTCTCCAAAGGTTGGTCCTTTTCTACACAATCATCTTCATTGTCGGAATCACCATAATAAGAATCTTCATCGGTTTCATAACCTTTATCCCGACATCATTTAAGTTCCATATGAATGGTCCTACTAATTTCTGCGACAAGCTCTTCCGAGTCTCCATCATCTTCCAATTTGTATAATTTTTGTGCAAGTTTCCTGACGTTCACACGCTTACCACTGTTTACTACAATAGGTTCTCTTTACCATGACTCTTCCCTTTGAATGGGTGAATGATCATAACTACGATCCGGAGTCGGGTAAGAAAAAGTGTTGCAGAAATTGGTTTGTGCGGCGTTCTTTCTATCACGGTCTAGTATTTGTCGCATTTCTTGCAATTCATTGAAAATCTGCATACAACTCGAATGAAGCCAATTAGAAGTAGATTTATCCCACCTTGGTGCTTGACTTACATACCCATTACAAGGTTGTTATGTATGAGAGTATCCATAAGGTTCCGTAGGATATTGATCATAGCCGAAAGATTGGTTTTGATTGTATCCTAAGAATGGTTGGAAGTTGCCATAATGTTGAGGTTGAAAACCGTATTGATTGTTGTAATATGCTTGCTCTTGTCCACCATACATGGAAAACCGGTACCTGAAAAAAAATTCTCAAAAACTAAGTTAGACACGATATAGAATCTAACAAAGCAAAAAATAAAGCAAAAGTAAAAATAAAAACAACTAAAATCGCTCGCTGCTCCCCGGCAACGGCGCCAAAATTTGGTGCTTGTCGTAACCACAACAAATTAATTTATATTTTACTACCTAATTAACAAGTAATATAGGGTAGTAAAGATCGTTCCCACGAGGAGTAAGAGGTTTTAGTTGTCTTATAATGTCACAAAAAGTGGGGGTTTTGGTTTTAGATTTTATAAAGAAAAATAAATAAACAAAACAATTAAAAAGATAAAGGAAATCAATAAGAGAGAAAAGACCAAGGAATCCTTCTTCGCTGCAAAACAATGATTAAAGTTATGTTCTTTTCCACTTTTATTAGTCACAAATTATCACCAACTGTAGTTATAGCAGCTAGATCAGTGCTAACCCCTAAATCCCTTGTATCACCGGATACGGAAGTTCTCGACTACCGGATTCTATTTACCAAACCACCAAGTAGTAGATCACTCAAGATGTAATTTAGTCAAACACATTAAGATTTATGATTTTATTAGGTTGATATTAGTAGTTAGACTCTTAGATCAAGGTCCACTTGCTAACGTTGTTTTTACACACAATTGCTCCACGGAATCCCTCCGCAAGGTCTCGTGTTTTCTACTTATGTAAATAGTCAAGAAACGATTACTTATCCCCTAACTTTCACTAGCTATAGATCAAATTAACAAATCAATTTAGTTGCGCACCTAAACAATCTATCAATCAACCATGAATGTATAAACATTCTTATTAGTAAAAACAAACGATAATCATGTGAAAATTCAAAGTAGATTTGAAACAAAACTCAAAACATGTTAAGAACTAGGAATTCATCCTCAATCAATAAGAAAATTAGCTACTCATGCTAAAGAGTTCACACAAAGAATAAAGAAAAGAAAAGAAAAATGTTGTGTATGTAAAAGTATGCAAAGATGTGCACAAAAGTGTGTGTAAGTGTATCTAAGTGTGTATAGAAAAGTAGAGAACTTCTCTATTTATAGGCTTCAATACTCTCCATATCTTCCAAGGAATAGAATCCATTTCCTTTAGCAATTCAATTTCCAAATCCAAGCCTTTCTCAAATCTTCCATCTTCTCTTTCCATATTCAAACCAATTCTTCATCCAATTCCAAGTCCAAGTCATCACATCCCATGAGAGAAATCCTCACAAAATTATGCAACTTTGGCCCGCCAGAAAACTGTGTTTTTGGCCGGAAATAGGCCGCAATCCGTCACCGCCGCCGATCTGAGATTCTCCACCGGTTAGGGAATATTCCGTTCAGGTGCCGTTAAATTAAACGGTCAAGGAGGTCAACCGTTAGTCAACAGGTCAAGTCAGAAAGAGTAAGTCGGCTCAAATCAGCTATCTTAGTCGGGCTGAGTCGTCTTATTTCTGAGTTAGGTTACCGAGTCATCTGGATATATGAGTCGACTCACCGGGCCAAGACTCTGGCAGAGTTTCCCCTGATTTTACGACAACTCTCAGGCCGATTTCAGGATGTTTTTTTCTTGCATCATTCCTAAACATACATCTATTGTAACTCAGGCATTAGACGCATCTTAAGCTTCAAATTCATTCAACAGCAACATCTCTTCTTTTCTTCAAACTATCACGAGCTAGCATTTGCACTTCATTCAGTCCTGCTCAATACCAACAGCCACTATCTTCTACCTGATGCTTCAATCAACAGCTGCAACCATATTTTCTTTAACACATTTTACCATCAGCTACAAATTCAGACCTAATTTATTGTTTCAAGACTTCACGAACACTGTCTCTCAACCCCTTTTCGATCTCAGATTCAATTTCTTTGTCGTCTCTTCTCTGAATGTTCTCTGCATCATCATCTCCTAACTGCTCAGCTGCAATGCCAGACCTGTAGCTCAATCAAACCATAGCAGCAACCTTCTTTATTCTCCTCCAATTACAGTTGCATCGATTTCACTATCAACAGCTTTTTCTCTCTAACCCACAGATAACATCCATCTTCCGATTCTCAATAAACTCTCAATTTCTTTCATCTGTTATTGATTTCAAATAAAACCCATAGATCCCCTTTTAAACTTGTCTCAATCCACCACAACAACAATTAATCATACTCATATCGAACCCATCTCCGATTCAGTTTCAGTGACCTACCAACAACATCGATCTCTCCTTCTCTTGGTTCAATTTCTCTTCACAAATTCTATTACATCACCATGGATTCGATCTTCTCCAACTCAGCCACCAGCGCTATTAAACCCATTATTCGATTCGACTATAGCCATAAGAACCCTAAAATACAACCTCATACCAATCTGTATCTTCACAGCAGCGCAATAACAAATTCAGGGTAACCCATCTTCCAATTTAACATCAATTTCATCATTGTCTTCAATTTCGATCTGAGACTTTCATCTTCCCTGTATTTCTCAATTTTCTCGATCTGTTTTGGTTATAATAGAAGCAGCTGCACTGTTTCTCAATTTCAGCGTAATGAGGTGATTCAGGTGAACGAGAGAACTCTCTCTCGATTTTAGGTTATTATTCGGGGGCGGATGATTACACCCCAGGATATTTACACCCGATAATTACACCTACTCATGATTGATAAGGGATACCTCAATGACATCCCTTTAATTAATTCTGGGTGTATTTAGCACTTTCCTAAAACGAGTTGCCTCTTAACATGTGGCTGGGCTCCAGATAGTATTTTCCCATGAAATGACAGATTTTCCCTTTGTTTCTCAATTTTGGATGATTTCTTCTTCTTTTCTCCGTGTGACTCCAGAATACCTAATAACTCAAAAACAAACGTAAAATACATAATTTACTAAAAAAATAGCAAAGAAAGCATAACCAATAGATAATCAATAAGATGCATTCTACACCCTACCACAAGGTGGTATGTAGATCGACAGAAGGTGTGATTGATGATAGGTGTAGAATACACCGTATTTACTATCTATAGAGTTTATGCTTTCACTGCTAATTTCGTGTGAATTATGTATTTTACGCATGTTTTTGAGTTATTAGGTACTCTGGAGTCGCACGGAGGAAAGGGAGAAGAAATAATCCAAAATTGAGCAAAAAGGGCAAAGCCGTCATTTTACAGGAAAACACTATCTGGAGCTCGGTCAAGGTTAAGGGATAACTCTATTTGGAAGAGTACTAAGCATAGACCAGTTGAAGTTAAGGGACTACCAATCTAGGGTATCCCTAATCCTAAGTTTGGGTGTAAATAACTGTCCCAGTTGGGTTCATATTATCTTATCCATGGGGGTGTAATCATCCTCCCCTGACTAATAACCTAAAAATGAGAGAGATGTTTTCTCTCATTTATCTCATTTACGCTGAAATTGAGAAACAGAAAAGCAGCTGCTGATAAAGATTGAGAATCAAGAGAACAAATCGAGAGACAAGAAAGGAGATCTGCTGGTGGTCGATGCTGTTATAGAAGAAGAGATGGAACTGGTTAGGGTTCGATCTGAGAATGGTTTTCAGATTATTCTGGAAGATTTGCCGATGCAGAGAAGATGGGTTTCGGTTGAGAAGAAATAAAATGTTGAGATCGAACTGAATAATGGGTTTGATCTGTGTAAGCAGATACTGAATCCAAAAGATGTTATTGATGGGAATTAGGGTTTGCTGCCATTGACAGTTAAAGAATTGATGCTCTAAAGGATGAAATTAGGGATTTGAAGTTGCAATCGAAGAATAAGAACAGAGGAAATCGAGATCGACTGGATATGGAAGAATGGGTTTGTGGCTTGAGAATTATTTTCTGTTGTGATTGCTAATGAGATTAATGGTTCGATTGAATAAATTGTATGTGCTGCCATGAAGCTGGTATGAGATTCAGATGCAGGCGATGATTATGCTGCTGTGGGGATGTTAAGGGAAGAGCTGGTGATGGTTTGAGCTATTGAAATGAATGAATGGGTTCTCAAAACTGTGTAGATGAATGTTAGGAATTGTCGCAGGAACTGAAGACCAAAAGATCGGCCTGAATTTGGCCTAGAAAATCCCAGAAAATAGCCGAGACTCTGTCGGATTTTCTGTTCCGACGAGTTAACTCGTTACCGATGATGACCGATCTAAACCAGCGATTCAGACCAGTCATCCAATAAAGACAGCTAACTCGAGCTAACTCGGTGTCTGACTTTACCTTATCTTGACCCGCTGACTAACAGTTGACATGTTTGACCGTTAGTCCCAACGGTGGACTGACGGAATATTCCCTCACCGGGGGAGAATTTAGGGTGGCCGGCGGTGATGAATTCCGGCCTATTTCCGGCCAAAACCCCAGTTTTCCGGCGAGCCAAAGTTGCAGAATTTTGTTTGGATTTCTCTCATGGGATGTGACGACTTGGACTTGGAATTGGATGGAGAATTTGATTTGAATATGGAAAGAGAAGTTCTCTACTTTTCTATACACACTTTTGCACACCTTTTACACACACAACACTTATCTTTTCTTTATTCTTTGTGTGAACTTCTTTAGCATGAGTAACTAATTTTATTGATTGAGGATGAATTCCTAGTTCTTAACATGTTTTGAGTTTTGTTTTAAATCTACTTTGAAGTTTTCACATGATTATCGTTTGTTTTTACTAATAGGAATGTTTATACATTCATGGTTGATTGATAGATTGTTTAAGTGGCCAACTAAATTGATTTGTTAATTTGATCTAAAGCTAGTGAAAGTTAGGGGATAAGTAATCGTTTCTTGACTCTTTACACAAGTAGAAAACACAAGACCTTGCGGAGGGATTCCGTGGAGAAATTGTGTGTGAAAAAAATGCTAGAAAGTGGACCAAGCGAACCGAGTCTAACTACTAGTACTTAACCTAAATTCATAAATCTTAATGCGTTCGGGGAATTACATCTTGTAAGCGAACCTCAAGGTGGTTCTTTTGAATAGAATCTGATAACTAAGCGAACATGTTACTCAGTGAAATAAGGAATTTTGGGGTTAGCTAAACGAACCTTCTATCCTACGGTTGGTGATAATCTGTGACTAATAAGAAGTGGAAAATAACATAACTTGAATCATTGTTTTGCAACGAAGAAGAATTCCTTGATCTACTTCCTCTTTATTGATTTCCTTTATCTTTTTAATTGCTTTGTTTATTTATTTTATTTACTTTCTTTTGCTCTTAATATCTAAAATCAAAACCCCCCTTTTTGTGACATTATAAGACAACTAAAACCTCTTGCTCCTCGTGGGAACGATCTTGACTACCCTATATTACTTGTTAATTAGGTGTTAAATATTAATTAATTTGTTGTGGTTACGACACGCATACAAATTTTGGCGCCGTTGCCGGGGAGCATCAGATGATTTTAGTTATTTTCTTTTTACTTTTTGCTTTATTCTTGCTTTGTTGGATTCTTTATCGTATCTAACTTAGTTTTTGAGAATTGTTTTTCAGGTACCTGTTTTCCATGTATGGTGGACAAGAGCAAGCATATTACAACAATCAATACGGTTTTCAACCTCAACATCATGGCAACTTCCAACCATCCTTAGGATACAATCAAAACCAATCTTTTGGCTATGATCAATATCCTTCGGAGCCTTATGTATATTCTCATACATATCAACAACCTTATGACGGGTATGTAAGTAGACAATCACAAGGATGGACGGATAATAATGCTTCTAATACATTGTTTTCTAGTAATGTGCAGACAGAGAATTGGGAATATACTCCTCTTCATCATGTTTTTCCTTCACTTTTTAAGGATATACAATCTAGAAACTCTATACACGGTGGTAAGCGTATGAACGTCCGTAAACTTGCACAAAAGTTATACAAATTAGAAGATGACGGAGACTCGGAAGAGCTTGTTGCATAAATTAGTAGGACCATTCATATGGAACTTAAACGACGTCGGGATAAAGGCTATGAAACCGATGAAGATTCTTATTATGGTGATTCCGATAATGAAGATGATTGTGTTGAAAAGGACCAACCTTTGGAAACTTTTGATGACGCTAGTGTAGATTACTCGAGCCTTGATCTTAATAATGATCAATCACCTATTCAAAAGGTAGATATCGAGGAAGATGCATTTAGTGCTTGGAAAAAAATTCCTTAGGGAAAGATATGAGTCCGCGAAAGTGTATGAGCGTTGCAACAATGATGAAGTTATTCCAACTCCGGATCATAATAACGATCCTTCACCTATTCAAAAGGAGGAGATTGGGTATGACTTAACTATTGTTATAAACGGTGTAACACCCTCACAAGTAGATCTTACAATTTACACCGAAGAAGATTTTATGAGAGAAGAATGGCCCGATTCCGATGATGAAGATGTTGAAGAGGTGATGCTCGATAATGAAACCGGATTGAATGATATTATGGAAGACCCAATTGAACTTGCCGATGATTATGATGATGCCGAGACTTTAGTTAAGGTAGAAAATGATGAAGAATGGTTGCAAGGTTTGATAGAGGACCACGATATGCAAGAGGTAAGTAATTCTCTCGATTTTTTTAAGAATGAAGAAGATACCGTAATACAAGAGATTGTGCAAGGTTTGTCTAACCCTTTGCATGTTAATTATTCTCCTTTACCTCTTATTGGATTGAATGTATGTGCTTCGAAAGTACTTTTGAATGACTTTGTTTCTCGATATCCACCATTGGAAATACTTGATGCTAACACTATGCAGGTTTGGCAAGAGGAATACATAGAAATTCTCAAACTCTATGTTCTTTATACACTTCTGAGTGTGGACAAGAATAAGTGTGGGGGAAATTTCTATCGAGCGATAATTTCACTATTGTTTTCTTGTGCTAACATTTGTATGAATCTATTGTTTGCAAAGCAGGTACTATGAGTGGATCCCCAAATTTTTCGATCGTTAGTATATGGGGGGTGAATCTTACAAGAGCCATGTCGGGCCATCGACTTTAAAACAAGCGCTTAATGGGAGGCAACGCATAGGTTTTGTATTTCTTATCCTTTTATTTTGCTTTTTATTTTTGTTATTTATTTTTCTTGTTCCATATCATATTAGGATTTCCCACCTTGACTTTACTTGGACGATTCAATTACATTGAGGACAATGTAAGGTTTAAGTGTGGGGGAGTGGCTAAGCATATATTTTTGCATAAAAAAAAATAAAATTTTTTTGCATAAAACTTTCAACTTTTAGAGATTTTAGAGTCACTAGCATACTTATAGGTATGTTTACATAGAGAATTCTGACCGACATAATTGAACTTGGAAGTGTTAGGGGACTACGTTCGGATTTCTTGCTTTTTAGAGTGTTAAATAATGGATTTAATCATGCCGGTGATGCAAATTAGGAGCAGAGAAGAATGCATTATTAGAGTTGCTGATCAATCATTAGTGGAGACTACCCATTTTTATATCATGTGAGGCACCGACCAGAATTTTTCCTTTACTAAAGAGCTTCTTTTGAGTGTGTGTCACCGTACGTTAATTCCGGGTAGAATGGTGAGCTACCCAATTTCACACCAATTTCAGCACTATTTTGATCTCTTGAGTGCTAATTTTTGTCAATCATGAGGGTGACGTCTATGGATGAAAGCCTCCTTCTTGTAGTTTGATTTGCAGTTAGCACCATTCTCTCTCTCAACAACAACGGGTCCATAGAAACACCATAATCATCAACAAGGGAGCGACATCAAAATCTACAAGGAAAGTTGAAGACGTTCAAGGTTTAGAAGCAACAATGTAACAAGAAAAAGAGCAAATTTCATATTCAAGTAAAGCAACATACAATGAGCATATTTTTACATACAAGTTGAAGACTTACAATACAATGAGGTAATTCTATATCCAAGTATGAAGACTAATTTACAAGAACGAAGAAAATCGAAAGGTGAGAATTATTGAAGTTTATGATTTCAAGGCGATACAAGGTGTGAAGAATCAAGCGGTAAAGTACTTTTCCACGGCCATGGTTTATTTTATTTTTCACTTTGTTTTGTATTTTGTTTCTCTTGTCTTAAAAAATTAATAATATAAAAAAAAATTGAAAAATATGAGACAAGAGAAATATCTATTATTGTTTTGTTTTGAATAAGCCGTGGGGAAGGAAAATCTATAAGGAAGTTTCAAGCGACAAGGATTTTGAGGAAAAAGGTTACAAATTGTCAACGATTTATGAAGTTCTAGTATTTATCATCAATAGTTAAAGCCGAAGACCAAGAAGAGGAGAGGAAGATGTTTCTATCGGATGCCATGAGAGTGGTGTTATCATAATTGGCAATCGGATGTGAAGGTAAGTAAGTAATCTCATCCCCGATAATATTGGTTGATTTCCTTTCTTAGAGATAGTTAGAAAAATGGTTTTTCAAAATGTTAAAAGATGTGGGTTTTTCAAAATTTCGGAAGTTATTCTTCCTACCATTCAACGTGTTGCAGGAATTCTCTCTTCATTCCTACCTGCACATATGTGAGACCCATAAAAAAGCCGTCTTTTTGAGTGCAATTATCATAAAATCCTTTTTGGTGAGGCAGAAGTCGAGGCGAAATGCTTATTGATCGTTTCTCAAACACGTGTTCTCTCATTATGGTGTGGTTATTTCTCACTCAACATTTAAGAATGAGAATATGTTCTTTAGTATTTCTAACTTCTTATTACTAGCATGCAGAAACTCTATGTTCTCATAGCTCTTTGGATGCTTGGGACGCTGGAACGCTTTGAAGTTGTAAGTTTTGGTTTGATTTGCTCGAGGATTAGCAAAGTCTAAGTATGGGGGAATTTGATAGGTGTAGAATACACCGTATTTACTATCTATAGATTTTATGCTTTCTCTGCTATTTTCGTGTGAATTATATATTTTACGCATGTTTTTGAGTTATTAGGTACTCTGGAGTCGCACGGAGGAAAAGGAGAAGAAATAATCCAAAATTGAGCAAAAAGGGCAAAGCTGTCATTTTATAGGAAAACACTATCTGGAGCTCGGTCAAGGTTAAGGGATAACTCTATTTGGAAGAGTACTAAGCACATACCAGTTGAAGTTAAGGGACTACCAATCTAGGGTATCCCTAATCCTAAGTTTGGGTGTAAATAACTGTCCCAGTTGGGTTCATATTATCTTATCCATGGGGGTGTAATCATCCTCCCCTGACTAATAACCTAAAAATGAGAGAGATGTTTTCTCTCGTTCATCTCATTTACGCTAAAATTGAGAAACAGAAAATCAGCTGCTGCTGATAGAGATTGAGAATCAAGAGAACAAATCGAGATACAATGAAGGAGATCTGCTGGTGGTCGATGCTGTTATAGAAGAAGAGATGGAACTGGTTAGGGTTTGATCTGAGAATGGTTTTCATATTATTCTGGGATATTTGCCGATGCAGAGAAGATGGGTTTCGGTTGAGAAGAAATAAAATGTTGAGATCGAACTGAATAATGTGTTTGATCTGTGTAAGCCGATACTGAATCCAAGAGCTGCTATTGATGGGAATTAGGGTTTGCTGCCATTGACAGTTAAAGAATTGATGCTCTAAGGATGAAATTAGGGATTTGAAGTTGCAATCGAAGAATAAGAAGAGAGGAAATCGAGATCGACTGGATATGGAAGAATGGGTTTGTGGCTTGAGAATATTTTCTGTTGTGATTGCTAATGAGATTGATGGTTCGATTGAATAAATTGTATGTGCTGCCATGAAGCTGGTCTGAGATTCAGATGCAGGCGATGATTATGCTGCTGTGGGGATGTTAAGGGAAGAGCTGGTGATGGTTTGAGCTATTGAAATGAATGAATGGGTTCTCAAAACTGTGTAGATGAATGTTAGGAATTGTCGCAGGAACTGAAGAAGAAAAGATCGGCCTGAATTTGGCCTGGAAAATCCCAGGAAACAGCCGAGACTCTGTCGGATTTTCTGCTCCGACGAGTTAACTCGTTACCGACGATGACCGATCCAAACCAGCGATTCAGACCAGTCAGCCAATAAATACAGCTAACTCGAGCTAACTCGGTGTCTGACTTTACCTTATCTTGACCCGCTGACTAACAGTTTGACTGACGGTTGACCTGTTTGATCGTTAGTCCTAATGGTGGACTGACGGAATATTCCCTCACTAGGGGAGAATTTCAGGTGGTTGGAGGTGACGAATTCCGGCCTATTTCCGGCCAAAAACCCAGTTTTCCGGCGAGCCAAATTTGCGGAATTTTGTGTGGATTTATCTCATGGGATGTGAAGACTTGGACTTGGAATTGGATGGATAATTTGATTTGAATATGGAAAGAGAAGATGGAAGATTTGAGAAAGGCTTGGATTTGGAAATTGTATTGCTAAAGGAAAGGGATTCTATTCCTTAGAAGACTTGGAGAGCATTGAAGCCTATAAATAGAGAAGTTCTCTACTTTTCTATATACACTTTTGCACACCTTTTACACACACAACACTTCTCTTTTCTTTATTCTTTGTGTGAACTTCTTTAGCATGAGTAACTAATTTTATTGATTGAGGATGAATTCCTAGTTCTTAACATGTTTTGAGTTTTGTTTTAAATCTACTTTGAAGTTTTCACATGATTATCGTTTGTTTTTACTAATAGGAATGTTTATACATTCATGGTTGATTGATAGATTGTTTAGGTGACCAACTAAATTGATTTGTTAATTTGATCTAAAGATAGTGAAAGTTAGGGGATAAGTAATCGTTTCTTGACTCTTTACACAAGTAGAAAACACAAGACCTTGCGGAGGGATTCCGTGGAGAAATTGTGTGTGAAAACAACGCTAGAAAGTGGACCAAGCGAACCGAGTCTAACTACTAGTACTTAACCTAAATTCATAAATCTTAATGCGTTAGGGGAATTACATCTTGTAAGCGAACCTCAAGGTGGTTCTTTTGAATAGAATCTGATAACTAAGCGAACCTGTTACTCAGTGAAATAAGGAATTTTGGGGTTAGCTAAGCGAACCTGCTATCCTACGGTTGGTGATAATCTGTGACTAATAAGAAGTGGAAAATAACATAACTTGAATCATTGTTTTGCAACGAATAAGAATTCCTTGATCTACTTCCTCTTTATTGATTTCCTTTATCTTTTTAATTGCTTTGTTTATTTATTTTATTTACTTTCTTTTGCTCTTAATATCTAAAATCAAAACCCCCCTTTTTGTGACATTATAAGACAACTAAAACCTCTTGCTCCTCGTGGGAACGATCTTGACTACCCTATATTACTTGTTAATTAGGTTTTAAATATTAATTAATTTGTTGTGGTTACGACACGCATACAATTGAGCTGAATTGCAGGCAAAGCAACGGACCAGGAGAAGTTGGGTTTGCTGGCTAGCTATGTATTGCAGTGAAGATGGAGCAGCTGTCTTTGAAGTTAAAGCTGGATGTTGCTGTGTATGTGAAGGTGGATCTTAGTTTGTAATGGGAGTTGAGAAGATTCACAAATTAAATGAATGTTAGGTATGCTGGAATGGTTGAATGCTGTATTCTTGCTACTGCAATGGGTTAGGATTGATACACTTGCAGTTGAGAAGGAAATGGTGGATCTCAAGCTGTGAAATTGGAAAAGCTGAGATTGAGAGATGGTAGGAATTGCAGATGGTTTGTGTGGGATGAATTGCAGGTATTGATTACAATGGTTCTTACTTTATAGTGGTTTGAGCAGCTGATGGCCTTGAGAACTCAGGCTGGTTTGTACTCAGGGAATGGAATGAAGTGAAGCAGTGAACTTTAGATGTATGTTAGGACATATTGTGCAGGGGAGAAGGAGAATTGAGTGCTAGAAGTATATGATTCCCTTGTGACAGTTTAAATATCCGGAGACAAGTTCAGGTAGTCAGAGTCAGTTTTCCGGTGACCAAATTCCGGCGACCGACGGCAGGATTCCGGACGACTTCCGACAGTGACCCAATTTTCCGGTGGCCCATTTTTCACACAGAATTTTGAGATGGGTATTCACATATGGGCTTGGTGGACTAGTAGTTGGACGTGGACAAATTGGAGATGGGTTTTTAGAAGACCTAAATTTGGAAAGAGTATCCTTTTGAGAATGGGAGAAGCATATAAATAGAAAATCTTTCTCTAAACCTAGATATATATCTCCATTAGGGGAGACTTCTACTTTTGTTCTAGGGTTTCACATGATAGTTCTTCTTTACTTTCTATGATGATTTCCAAAAACATAAGTACTTGATTTTGCTATTGGTTAAAGATGTAGTTGGATTTTGAAAACAAGTTATGGATTTAATGAATTAGTTTTCTCTCAATATTATCGTTTAATTTCTACTGATTATAATAATTGCATGATTGATGTATTGCAATATGATTGAATGTTTGTTTAGTTGAGTCTAGAATTGATTGAACATACATCCATATCTATAGCTATTTTAGGGTTTTCTTCGAGCGATAACCTTGAATATGAGTAGCATGATATGATTACGGTTTGTAGTGATACACTCTTGTAATCATATGTAGAAATTAACCTTTGTCAGAATTGTCATGCGCAAAGTGTGACAATTGCATTGATTAGTCTATTTCATAAAACTTAATGCTCTTTGGGAATTGAACTTGATTAGCGCAAGGCGTTGAGTTATTATTTAGGTAGTATTCATGCTTGCATCGTTTTACATGGAAGTGTGATGACTTGGGAAATTCACGGAGTATTCTTGCAATAAGGTGTTCTAGGGATTTTGATGATAGCGAGATTAAATACGAATTCTAATCATACATTCAATACTTGTTTACAATTGAAGATGAAATCTGTAACCAATATTCTCACTACCTTGATTTGTTTGTTTATTTCTTTGTTTGCTTTTATTTTATTTTTACTTTATAAAAATCAGAAAAACCCCCATTGGTATTTATAGAAAACCGAAACAACTCGACAACTAATACCTCTCTGTGGGAACGATCCTTTCTTACCCTTGCTATATTTTATATTTTGAGTAGTGAGAAAGTGTAAATTTATTTTTGACGCATACGACAGCAATCAGATGGGGTTGTATTTTATAGAAGGAAACCCCAACGGTTGGATTTTTTGAAATCCACAACAAGGGTCGTTATGATATTAACAAACCCATTGACGAATCTAGCATCGTCAGTTTGGAATTGGTAGGTGGATAATGACTTTAATCAAAAATAAGAAAAACTACTAAACTCTATTTAGTTGAAACTACAATACATCAAGTCTAACATAAATCGTACTCAACAAATTACATGTTACTTCTCGGTGCGAGATTGAACTACCAATGCGGCTTCGTTGTGATAAAACTGTTCTCATTTTCATTTGGTATATGCATCCCGATCCGCATGCCTATCCTATTTGTGTCTTGCGAGAAACTCGTTATACATGTTGCACAATCTTATAACGTGAATCGTCCTATCACTAATGTGGGACAGTTCATAATCATAGCATAGTTTCTTGTTGGAATTAACGAAAGGACCCCAACCAACTTGAATCCAAAATATACTTTCATGTTGTTGTTCTTCGGAAATATCTTTGATGATGTAATAATTTTTAACCCATTCGGTCTCCTCCTCGACTTGCTTGAATACTTCCCAGAGATGCGCTTGTTCTTTGCCTCGTTTTTCGGCCTCGCTCTTCTCTTCTTCTTCCTTCGTAGGATATGTAGTATAAGTGTATGGTTTTTTAGTAGGTCGCATGGTACTTTTGAGTATCTCTTCTTCCATTGTCAATATTGATTTAGTTGGTCGCTTGCATATTATAAGTATGTTTTCAATGGTATTGGTTGAAGATGAAGGAGTAGCCATCGATTTTTTCTTGATGAGGTTGTTTTCAATTGAATTTCCTCCTGGATGTGTTCATTTATATATAGAAAAAAATGCCAAAGGCTATTATTTGGGAAAAATTGTACACAAAAAGAGTCGTTGGGTGTTTTTTAATAAGAGTCGTCCATGTATATACTCTCATGATGACGACTCTTAGTTGAAAAACCATCTAGTAGAGCAACAAATTTGTACTACTAGAGTCGTTCTGGTGTATGTATATATGGATGACGACCCTTAGTTACAAAAACACCCGGGAGAACACCTAAATTTGTACTATAAGAGTTGATAGGCTGTATGTATATATGGATGACGACTCTTAGTTACAAAAATATCTGGGAGAACACCCAAATTTGTACCATAAGAGTCGTTTGGGTATAACGTTATCGAGGATAACGACTCTAAATTGTTCATTCCATAAAATAATGAAAAGCATTCTTGCCGCAAGGTAAAACGCTTTGTATTCATTAAGCATTCTTCAAAATACAAATATATGGGTTCAAGATACAACCATTGTGAAAAAGTATGCTTAAAAATGCAATGCAAAGTTCAAAGTAAACATCTTCTCTCAGGATTCATCACCAATTTCCAAGTAAATGGTGGTTGGGTCCATAGCATTCCAAATGTTCATTCCATACTCATTCTGGTTTGTCCACTCCTTGGTGTTCTCTCCCCAATCACCATAGACCGGTGGTAGAGGTCATTCTTCGGAAATATTCAAGCCTATGTAATGGTTATTGTTGACATGTGCAATTACAATTATTTTATTCTTTATCGCCGCCTCGCACGTAGTTTTTGAGGGTACATACATATAAGATGCTCTGGGGAAGCCTTTGCTGAATACAATTACAACACAAGTGAATGTGTCCGCTAAAAGTTGACCACCAAAAGGAAATTGTATCCAAAACTTATAACCAGCCTTCTTCGACCCCCTCCTCCATTTGATGTTGGAAACCAACTCCCTAAACTTCAATTCCCTCTCTTTTGGATATCCTTCCATGAGCATTGTCAAATAGAGTTGCTTGTCCTCAACGAGCTTTTCTGCCATTATTTTCCTTTCATATTGGATTTGGGTGAGCTTTAGTTTGTCGGCCTCGTCGAAATGCCCTAATTGTTTTGTTGCAACATGGTAACCACAATTTCCATCGCCGTCAACGTCGTCGGTGGATATAAGGTGAT
This sequence comes from Papaver bracteatum, assembly GCA_023529315.1. NCBI lineage: Eukaryota > Viridiplantae > Streptophyta > Magnoliopsida > Ranunculales > Papaveraceae > Papaver > Papaver bracteatum. Next base: position 918,412 of record JAJJWX010002237.1, on the reverse strand, counting down.
CCAAGATGACGTGAGGAAGTTGATCGGTGTACTCTTTATACAAAGTATGAGCAACACGATATGGTATTACTTGGGAATCTCTACGGGTGCGCGAATTACCCTTTTTTCCTTTTTTCATCACCATTCCGGTCGTTTGGCTTTGCTGGGTACCAACCACATGCTCCACATCCATGTCTGCCTTCTATTTCACTTTGGATAAAATCTTGCTTTTTTGTCCGACCCCTTGTCTTGGGTAGGAAAGAGTTCTCATACTCCGTATATTCCGCCTGGACATACTCATGACGTGAGATCTTGTCCGCATTCGCAGTTTCTCTAAACGACTTTTTAGTTATTGGTCTACCCGGTGGTTTTTTTTTATTAGTTCTTCTTATACTCCCAAGCTCTTACGGGAAGCCGGACACAAATTAGAAACCAATATTTCTCAGTGATGTACTTGGAGATCTCCAAGTCTCCAAATTGGTCATCAGCGGCTCTTGTGGGATTTGGTGTGAATGAAAGTTATTTCCAAAATGGATCGATATCTTCAATATGAATGATCACCTTGTACCCACCAATCTTATGTTTACATGGGAGACCAAGCCATGTCTCGGTTGTACAATTACATTTAATCACTTTTCCACTGGAAGCTTTCGCTCGAAATTTGTTAAGTTCAGTCATCATATGCTTTATTTCCCACCACGATACTAGGTGTGCAACCCCTCGTAACAGTGCGTTGTCTTCTATGTATTGCATCATAAAACGGTCTTGACTATACTCCATCTGAGTCACTATCTTGATTAGATCATTCTCGGCGTGCTCGTGAATACTTCTTGTACCGTAACTACCCCACCAGTGTTTAGTTCAAGAATTTTATTTCAAACGACCGTGGGACTACTCTGCAATACTCGTGGACTCATTTTGGAAGTGCTTGTAGTTATTGGTCCATGCATAAACAAACTTCTCCTTCCATGGATTAAACCATGTATCAAGGCAATAGTCGAACACCTTCTTATGATCCGTACTCCAATCATCAATAAACTTCTGCAAATTAGCATAGAACTTTACTTCGGTCTTGGAATGAGCCAAATGGTACCAATCTTTGCAGAAATCCGTCCATAGATCCCCCTCTTCATCATATTTTTCCTTATCTTTCCTTTTCTCTCCCTCTTTTTTTTTAAGTTGACTTAGACGCTCGTCTTCCTCCTTGGAACGTTGATTACCCTTGGCAGGTTTGATCTTTTAGATTTAATTCTTGTAATTAGAAAAAGATTCATTTGGATGTGCCATGTACAAAGAAAATGTTGAGCAAGTGAAAAAACTTGGCGTACATCACTCATAACTGCAAAATCCCTATCCGTAAATATAACATGTGGTGTGTCTTTGCCACGGTAAATCAACCTCACTTGTTCCAACGCCCAAACATAGTCCTCTATTTCTTCTTTTTCCATAAAGCACCATGCAACGATGAATGATTGTTTATCCGAAGTATGACTAACCACGTTCAACAAAGGCATGTTATACATGTTAGTCTTATAGGTGCAATCTATGAACAAAACTTGATAAAAACACTGAGCCAAATCCACCATCCTAGGATGGGAAAGAAAAATATGAGTCACTTTGTCGCCCGGACCTACCCTTGTTTGCATGGCATTGTTAAGTTTTTTTTTGCCAACCACTCTGATTGTTGCATAATTAATCTACCATCCCATTTTGTTCTCTTGATCGTTTCTTTGGCATCGTAGATTATGGAAATAATAAACAAGTTTGTCTTATCTTCAGCCTTAATTGCATTTAAGATCTTAAGGGGCTTACATCCCTTCATCTGCCGGACCTTTTCCATTTGATGTGGTTTCAATCGGGCATATGCTGGGTGTCCTAAAAGACTTTTAGGTGGAGGATGGTTGTGATGACCCTACATTATACTATACAAACTCCATAGACGATTTTCAGGATACCTTTTGAAAACAATCCTGAACGGGCATTGAATCTTCTTCGACGAAGTTTGGTACACCCTAGTCGTCTTCTTCTCATACTTGTAGTTCTTCCCTTTGTGACTTTATTCCTTGTCCCCCGCTCTCTCGCATACCATCTCCATTTTCTTAAAATTGACGTGTTTTCTTTGAAAAACTATGTATATCTTCTCTTTTGCCTTGGAAATAATCCATTTCTTGACCTCAGCCTTAGTTTTCCACGTCTACATTGAACAAATAACACGTTAATGAGAACACTAATTCAACAATTTTCAAAATGATATACAACGATTCAAACAATAAAAACGTACCAAATCGATCATATAGTGTTGGGAGGTATCCAGATGGATAGTGGAGATGGGTTCCGCTTAAGAGCTCTTCTGTACAACCAACTACATAAAAAGTAAAAAAATATCATTATAGAATCGACAGTTTATAACATGTTCAAATAACAACCCTTTTTTTTTCATCTTTCCTTAAAAGGGTTGTCATCTTTTTATTCGTAGAACGACGACCCATAGAGCCGTCACCTTTTTTTTACAGGTTAACGACTTATTTTCCAGAAACTCTGATACAGAGTCGTCATGGTGTGTTTTACCAGAACAACGACCCTATTTCGAAAATTGACGACCCAACTTAAACATTGACGACTCCAGAGTCACAAACATAAACAATTCTATTCAGTTTTCAACTAGAGGCGTTACTGTATACGGATGTAACATAACGACTCTAAACGCATTTATTGCAAATTTGGTAAAGCAACGACAACGTTGACTAATACCAGCAGTTAATGAGGAGTTGGAAAGAATGTAACCGTTTATTAAAAAAAAAAACTAGCCGTTAGGTGTTTTTTTCCTATAAAAGGAGACCTATCCCTTTCAAACTTATTCACCTATCACTTTCAATCTTCCCAAATCAGTCACCATCACTTTAAAAAACTAAAAATGGCTCCAACTCCGTTCAATAATCAAGAAGAGGTTGCTATTGTTAGAGCACACACTACTCTCACAAAGCACGACTTTGAAAGAGCGCAATGGGTGGCCAGTAATGAAGACCCAACCGTTAATCCGTACCTTGACATGGATCAAACATCCAATGCTTGGTGAAAACGTGTATTTAAGATTTTTAAGGTACTAGACGGAAATCGTAATAGAAGGACGGTCGAGCAGATAAGGGAAAGGTACGATTTTATATACAACGAATGCGTATTGCTAAGAGATGAATTGAAAGCTCGGAAAGAAGCTCTTCCAAACGAACCTCGAATGGATATAGTAAGTTTGTGAATCAATAGGCCCTTCATCGAAAATCATTTCTTTGGTTATGTTTATTCAAAAATGCTAAATTATAAAAAATATTGTTTCTCAATACTCTTTGGGTCGCAACCAATACGAATTAAAGTACGACCATGAGTTTTTGAATGAGGAATGCTATACTCTCTTGGAGGAAACTGAATGGGAAATCGCCTTCTATAATTAAACTCGTTTAGGTTTTCGATGGCAATGTATTGAACTATTTTATGTCTTTTGATTCTATTTTATTACATAGTACGTGTATGTTTTTTTTTCGATTCAATAAAATGACTTCAAGTATTTAGTAAGTAAATATAAACAACAAGAGTCGTCAGGGTTTATATACACAATATAGACAACTCTAAAGTTTATTCTACATATTTGTTATGAGTCGTCATTCTGTAGAAAGTCATTGTTAATGACTATTTTTACTCTGAAATAGTCGTCAGTTTCTATATTTTACCGGTAACGACCCTCATAGTAGTTGATGCGAGTTTTGAATTCACCCAATGTGGTTGAGTCGGGCAACGGTTAAAAATTCAAAAAAATGACCGTTGGGCCGTTAATTTCTATAAATAGAGACCCATATCTCACATCTTCCTCACCCAAACCATAATTCTCAACCTTCTCTTCTCTTCCCATTCTCATATATTTATCATCCAAGAGGAAAAACAAGAGAAAACACCATGGCTACTCCCTACACTTCCGAAGAGAATTGCGCCATTGTGAGAGCTTGGTTGACAGTCAAAAACCACTTTCAAGATCTAGGAAAAGACTTTGATCAAACATCGAATTCTTGGTGGAACCATGTATTCATCGTTTTTGTGGCTTTAAACGGGAATTGTAACTCAAGTTCTTTGAAACTCGTCAAGGAACGGTTCGAGGAGATAAAATTGGAATGTGATGCTTTCAAAAGAGAAATTAATGCCGTAAGGGAAGCCATGCCCAATATGTTGGGTGCTATAAGAGTAAGTATTTAAACAAGAGGTAAAACTTATCGAAAGCTTTGAACAATATTAAGTTTTTGTTTTGTGTTTTCAGTTGGGGAAGGCGTATGCGCGATACGAGGTGCTTCGTGGGAACAAGTTTGAGTTCGACGATTGCTACCTCATCTTGGAAGGCACTACCTATAATTACAGCATCTATGGTTGAGTGATTAATTGCACCGTTATTATCTATTATATTTCATTTCCATCAATGCAACACTATGCAAGATGTATACCTTTTACGATTCAATGAAATGATTCTATGAAATCAAAAATCTTATAAATTAACATCCTGGGTCGTTAAGGTTTATAAATATCCGAAGTGTCGACTCTATGTAAACTTATTAATGGTTGGTTTGGGTCGTCAGTATATCAGACTACCCATATGACGACTCAAAAACACAAAACTTGTGTTTTTAACAGAAAGTTTGGATTCGAGAGTCTGGGTATTAAAAGAACAAACTAACGACTCTAGATGAACTACTCAAAAGAGTCGTCACTGTTTAGGACACCACGTTAACGATTTTTCATAACCTGTAAAAGTTGCAGGTTAGAATCGTCAGTGTGACTGTCAACTGTTTGACGACTTTAAAGAGTCGTTAGTGAATCCAAACCCCGACTATGAAGACCCTCACACTTAGTAGTTCCATAGTGACAATCAATCGACCACTTGGAGCACCATTCAGACAATTTCAAGAGTATATGAGGTTTACCTGATTGTTTTGAGGTGTGAGTTCTTCATTTTGAGGATTGGTTTCTTCATTTTGAGCAGTAGGGTCTTCTTTCCAATCATGGTTGTTGTTTGAACCTTCACCAATCTTATTCCCTCCGCTTGAATCACTCATTTCTAAAAACCCTACTTTTCCCTCTCAAAACTGCTCTTCTTCTTCTCAAAACATAAAACCAAAATAAAATAAAATAAATCCCCATTTTAATCCCAAAACCATATTTTTATCTAAACACAATTATCACACTAATCAACTTAATTAATTCTTAATACTAATCACTTAAGTGCATTTTAGCCATTCAGAAAGTTTTTTTATAAGGGGTGACCCAAATTAGGATTGGGAGACCTTTTTTGTCATCTAGTGCCTGGCCCCCAATTAAACTTTTATCTTGATAAGATCACGTGCTACAGTTTTTAAAATTATCAAGAAGAAATTTCATTTCTTTACGCTAATCACATTTCCTACCAATACAAAGTAATTAGATAATCAAGATTAAATTTCAGTCATTAATCAAAATAAGATAACATTTCAGTCATTTTCCCCAAAAAAAATATAATCTTATTACTTAGTATAATGGGATATACTACACTTTTTTCCATAAGGAGCAAGATCCAAGGACTGTTCAAAACCATAGGCGATTCAATCCCACCGTGGAGAAAGGGAACAACCTCTGTAAACACCATTAGGCTGTGTTTGATATCACGGGAAAGAAACAACTCTTGTGTATTCCATAGAATCAGTTTCCTGGGGAGTTAAGAAAAGTTTTCCCACGTAATTTCATGGAATTAAATCTAAAACATATATGATTTTAGATCACGGTTTTTTTACAATTTCATGGAAATATATTTTTGATCAAGTGTCGGAACAAACGTTGAATCTATGGAAAGATAACTAATCTCATGAAATTAACTCCTATCAAATACATCCGTAGGCTGGAATTTCCTACCGGCTACGGTTAATTTTTCTCGATTCCCAAAATGTAATAAAGCACATAGGAGCATATCATAATGGAATAAGGCATATTGGAGTGAAATGAGGCCGATATCAATCACAAATTCACAATGGCACAAGGTATATCCAGTTTTTCAAGATTACTAATAGGGATACCAAATTATTTGTGGGTATACCAAAATATATATAGGACAAAATAATCATTGCCATTGAGTTGTTACACTTCCAAACAAATTAGCACCCCGTCAGCAGCCTCGCAGTTTTACTCAAATTCATCAAATTCGATAGTCAGATTTTGGCAATCACAAAATACAACTGTGTGCACATTGAAACTAATCCGGTGCTAGGTGTATATCGGCACACCAGGTCCAGTGGACATTAACCATACTCTACGAGAGAAGTCATCCCCAGCTGAAGACCCAGCCACGTCTTGGTGAAACAAAAAGTTTGTTTCGTGTACCCTGTAAAAGAAACAGAAATAAGTGGTGGAACCCACACGCATATTACCTCACAATGAAACATATCTCTCTTTTCCCGAGATTTATCTGCCACGTCACATCACCCACCTATCCCCTATCCTTTTCGTTTCTCCTATATAAACCCAAGCATTTCTCTCACATCTCGTCCAGGTGAATGCGAAGAATCGTAAAAGAAAAAAAACCGAAACCATTTTATCCAAAACCCGTTACGATATGGAAGTTAACAGTGGTTCTTCATCTTCATCAATAATATCTGTTTCTCGTAACAGAAATTCTCCATCATCAGATCGTTTCATCGGTATGTTCTCAAGATCTCATCCAGAAAACGGAGGAGGAGGTGATAGTATTCTTTCTGGTTGTGTTGATGATGGTGATGAACTAGATGAAGATGATGTTTTCTGGACTGGTGATTTCTCTCAATCTAATAATAATCTTTCTTCTCATCAATCAAGCCCTAAATCATTATCATACAACAAGAATACTACTAATAATCAAACAATTGGATTCAAGAATTTCGGTATTCTTGCTGCATTACCAGAAGATGGTAAAAAAGAATCCCCGTTAATTGATCGAGTACATCGGAAAACAACTACGATTCCGTCTCCGTTATCTTCGTCATCGAGGATGATACCTACGATTCCTAAAGCGCAAAACCCTAGAGATAGAGATTATTATCATCTTTCATTACCTAATGGTAAAATCCAGCATTATCAATCAGCTCCTGTTAATGTACCTGTACTTTCCAAAGCGGCGAAAGAAAGAAGGAAAACTAGGGTTTTATTTGATGATGATGTTGTTGGTAATGATGATTATGATGATGATGAAGAAATGTTACCACCTCATGAAATTGTTGCAAGAGGTTCTGGTAAATCACCAAGAACAACTTTCTCTGTTCTTGAAGGTGTTGGTAGGACATTGAAAGGAAGAGATTTACGTCAGGTTCGTAATGCTGTTTGGCGCCAAACCGGATTTATTGATTGACGGAATCCAACAAGATTTCGTGAGTTAGTTTTATTCTTTCTTTCTTTTTTTTGATGTTTTTTTTTTTTCAATCCCTAATTTTAAAATCCTGGAATTGTTTTTGATTTTCCTTCTCAATTTTGAATTTGGGGAAGCAAACATACATAAATCTTTAGTTATATATTTATTTATTTTTGTCAAATTTGAACAATGAAATAGAATTTGATTACTATACACAAATTATATATTAGTTCTGTTTACTCTATAGCATTGTTTGATATTTCATTCACAGTGATTAGTCTTCGGTGTATTATTATTTGAGGTCTGAATTTCATTACAAGAAACAAGAAAATTGAGGTGACATTGAGGTTTAAGTTGGTTGCACATATCACTTAAGAGAGGTATTTGGATGTGTGCATTTTATAGGCAAACATGAAAGATGCATGATGAGGTAGTTCTAATCTTCAGTTTTGAGTTTTGAATGTAATGGTGTTTTCTGAATGTTTCTCATCAGGCTTTTGAAAAACTACATTCATGTAATTTGCACCTTAGACATCTCTATTAGCTTTCTTCTTTACACCTTAGACACCATTCTGAGTCGGATTGTGCGTTCTGTAATTCAACTATGTTATTCCAGTAGTGTTAGGATGAGAAATAGAAGACTTAAGAGAAAGAAAAAATGATTTTCGCATTGCTTCTAGAATGGCAATATGCTGCAATTCTGAGGGAAGCTGAATCACAGAGATTCATGGGCAAGTTTAAGAGCAATTAACAGACTACTTTTTATTTTTCTATAATCTAACAACTCCAACTTGTCGAATTATAGATTGATTTTTCAAAATTAGCTAGCACATCTGATCCATTATTAAAGCCTACTTGGATTGCATTATTTGCATTAAATCCCAGGCCAAATCTTATTTGAATATAAGATTTGACTGATTTTTTATCATCTGATGTCTATAAGTCATCAACACTAGATAGCCAAATATATTTAGTGTTGGCCTAGTACATGCAGTTAACTTGGCTTTAGATGGTCAACAGCATGCATTTTTCGTTTGCAGATTAGCATCTTATTTCCCTCTATCTTGTGCCTGTGCCTGTGCCGAATAAGATGCTAAGCTAACTGATTTAATGTGTGGTAGTGGTCTGCATTTTTCGTTGGCAGATTGGCATCTCTGTATCACCCTCACAAACTCTGTTGGAGATCCACCTATAAAATGTTCCCAACGAAAGTTGAAGCTGAAGTGCTCAACAATCCAAATTCAGTGTAAAAAAGGTGATTTTGTATTGAAATCCTACCACTCAGCTTATTTGTAAGATAAACTAAAAAAACCTAGAGAGTGTATTATTGCCAACTCTTGTGGGGAATATGCCTGTTGGAACTCAAATCCAAAGAGACCCCTAGGGACACATGTTTCCTATGCTTTCTGGGATATCATCGGTGCACCGATAATGAGACGGATTAAGTGAATTAATAACTTTGTAAGTCTTAGCAAGCCTATCGCTTTGGGAATATTTCCCTCGATTGCATTGCACAACGCGTTGTGATTGTACTCCCTCCGTCCCCTATGCAAAGACGGAGAATGAGTATTCTCTGAGAATAAGAAAAATTCTAGTTTTTATAAAAAAAAAATTACTTTTTTAATTTATTAGATAAAGAGTATTACATTAATTAGTTAGAAGCCTAACAAGGTAAGCTTTAACAACATATTATTACATTAATTGAACATGTTTCTGTGCGAGCCTAACAGCGAGTCTCATGGGTAACTAGCCAAGGGAGCCGAAGCGGATGGTGGGGCTAAGATTGTGTCACAAGGGGAGCAAGCTAACTCTACCTTCATTAAAAAAATTACTATCTACCCTTATTTACCCAATATTATATTCTTTTCTTATTTACCCTTATTTTATCCCAATAAAAATTAAACATAGTATTAAATAATCATATATCCATCTCATGTCATACTTTCTCCGTCCTAGTTTACTTGTTTAAATTGAGCATTTTTTGTCTTAATTTAGTTGTTAAGTTTCATATTTTTCTCATTTTATCCTAATTTACCTCTACGTGAGAATCAGGTGATGGTATTGAGAATTGTGTAATTACCATGCACATCTTAAATACTCCTCTCTCTATATATCCTTTATTCCCTTCTTCTCCGACTAAAACTAGATATGTATCTTAAATACTAGTTTGAGGGTAATTTTGGAAAAAAAAATCCTCTCTCTACTTTCCTTAATCTGTGTGCAAAAACCATTTTAAGCAAGTAAACCAGGACGGGGGAGTATTTAATTAAAATGTATGATACTCATGCACTTTACATAAGGTATATGTGGAAAAAATATCATTGGAATTGGAACTCTACCTATCTAATGAGACTAGAAAAACACCGAACTCCGCATATATATAATAGGGACGGAGGGAATATAATTTTTAGAATAGGGGGACTTATCAGAACAGTTTATTGATCCACTCTGGTTCCCTAATTCTTTGCAATATGGCCTGTAGAATTGTTTACTCAAGTCTAAGTTTCTACAAATGATGAAGATCTTAGAGCATCTCCAATGCTAGGGCCTAAGGGTGAAGATCATCTTATGTGGAGGTGTTATTAATACCTTTTAGTTGTGGGTCATTCCTACATGGCTAAAATAAACCTAAATTGACCTTCTTTCTTAAATCCCATCTACAATGCTAAGGTCCTAGTGCCTTAAGAAAAATCAATTTTGGAATAGGAAATAATAATGTGTCATTAGACCCGGGGTCATAGAGAAAGTAAAGAAATGACTTCTGGTTTACCCTTTCTTATGAGATGGTATCCATGTCATTGATTTTTATTAACCTCCACCCTAGCATTTCAGATAAATATTTGGTCAAAAAAGTGTTAAATCCTATGTGTCATGACTTTTTTAAGACCTTTACCCCTAGCATTGGAGATGCTCTTAGGGGATTGTCCTGCTGACTTTATTTGACCTCAAAGAATAGATCCCAAAGGTCATTGTCCAAACCGAGATTAGTTGGTGTACTACTTCCGAAGCAGTTATTCAACAACACTCGATTTCATTAGGAATTCCAGCTCCTAATTTATTTTTCAATAAATTTACATAAGCTGAGTTCTTTAATAAAAACAAATTTTCTGGAATTTCTCACTCGATGTGTTCCTTCTTAAATCTAAACCTTCTCACTCGATATGTTCCTTCTTAAATCTAAACCTTCCAACGTAGAAATGGAGAACTCCTTATATGTATATTATAACAAGAAAAATCATTTGCTGGAATTTCTCCTATACTTTCCAAAGAGTGCTTTCTCTCTCTACTTTCTCTTCGGGAAAAAAGTACGGAAACCAAAGTCTAAGCGCGCACTGCTCAGATCGGCTCATTTGGAGCGGATTTGGGTAGATCAATCGTATTCTCTAGCTCTTTCATCTTATCCTTGTTCATCTCTTTGATTTTAGCTAGTTTTTGATTTCTCTTTGGAGGTTTTCCCTCCATTGCTTATGTTATTTTCTCGGTTATCCGCAGCTTCATAATTAAGATTTAAGGGTTTCTATTTGGGGCTTTGTTCTTCAACAACCTCAATTAATCTTCCTCTCTTCTTGATTTAATCTACTTTTTAGTTTAAGCCTTTTTTTTTCTTGTTGTTTCTTTTTGTAACTTCATCTTTTTTTTTTTTCTGTTTGAGTTTTTTTCTCTTGTTGTTGTAATTTTAATCTTAAAAGAGTTTGTTGTTTAAAGCGGCTTCTTGTAATAGGTTGAGTTATTTATCAAATTTTTGTTCGGAGATTTTGTTGATTTTCAATCAAGCAGAACCAAATCGCTTCAAAGGAGTTCACTTCAACATCAACATCAGGTCCTCATCAGGTTTGAGTAGCCAACAACAGTAAAGATTACCTCAACAACATCATCACTAGCCATCTTGACTCAGTTACAGATTCACAATCCAGCAGCAACATGTTTTTCAAAGATACGCACACAGACATAAGTTTTTACAAATACACTTAAGACACCAAAACCGATTTCGATAACGATCCGTACCTTTCCAGACAGATTCACCCATATTATGACTATTTCAGGTTATACTTGTTACCTATGTTAGTGTTATATATTTTCAAAAAAAAAAAACAATCAACAAATAGTTTGATCTACAGATCCTCGTATACATGTGTCACCTGTTTTACTGTGATTCTGAAAAAAAATCCTGAGAAATGGTTGTATTTTTCGATTATAATATCTCTATTGAATTTAGATTTGTTATATGGTTTGAATGTGTTACTTTTGATCCAACAAAGACCAATTAAACTTGTTTTGTTACATCTGAATTGGTTAAAAATAGTAGGAATTCGTTGTCATATTGGTGTAGTTGCAGGAATTCCTACACTACACCCCTGATAAGAATCTACAGAAATTGAATTAAGTTTGAGAATGAATTACGACACTTTTTTATTATTCTAACTTTTGAATTCTTTACAAAAGACATAAGAACTCAGAAGTACAAATTTCTTTCTAGAGTTTCTCTCTCCTCAAAACCTTATCAACTCTCCAAAAGACATCATCATTTTCTGAACCTAACGAACCCTTTATATAGGGTTTTACATAGTGGATGACAGCTATGTTTTCCTCCTTTTTCGGATATACTTTGCAATCTTATCGCGATTTTTATAATATTCTCTCTCGCAAAATTGATAACCATCGCGGGATAAACATACTCTCTTTGTATTTCTTCTATCGTCAGCTTCTTTTGGATTCTTCTGTGACGCTCGCGAAATGTCGTTAAAGAATATTATGTGACGTTCGCAAAAGTGTTGTTAATATCGCAGAAATAGTGTTGTAGCGATATTCTGGTCCTACATCTTGCCTCTTCTCATGTATTTTCGGCGAAGAAGAGAAGATCATGAGAACTAACACTCGCAACTTCTTTCCCTCTTATATTTTCTTCTCGACAAGGTTCCGTTAATCTAGCCTTACCGCCTACACGTGTTGTTTAGCCCTCTTTTTACTGACATGTCTTTGCTTAATAGGTCAACTCCTTTTTGCCTATAAAAGGTAGAGTTAAATTTCAGAAATAATTTTCCTCTTCCGTTTCTTTATCTTCTTCACCTATTTACTTCGTCTTCCGTCTGCAACTTTTCTTCTTCATATTCTCTTGCTACTGTTTTAATGGAGTCACCAAGGTATATTTCTTGACTTATGATATTTATTTAAACCAATTTTTATTTATATTCTCTAACATTTCTTATTTGATTCTTCATAACTTCCATGTTATATCTTCTTTTAAGCAGAACTATCTCTAACACACAATCCACAACTCAAAACCCTAATATTCGCAAAAGGCCAGCTGAGAAGAAGAAGAGGAGTTATGTGAATGATAAGGTAGTAAGAAACACCCTCTAATTTTTAATAACAATATTGTTGCCTCTGTTTCTTATCTGAATTATTATTCGCAGAATGACGAGAACTCTGTTAAACCTCCAAAGAGATCTCGCCACTTTAAGACTCTTGGATATAATCTTGTTATTCCCCCGCTAACATCCGCGAGGGCTACTCCCACATTGTCGCAACCAAATCTTTCTTCTTCTGTCTGCGAGGATATCACTGCTCATACTTCTACCTATTCTGACCCTTTGACGAATCAAGCTTCTAAAATTGCTGTGACTGAGACTCCTTATAGTCCTCTATTGCCTTCAACTGTTGTTTTTCCAAATACCCCTCCTCCTAACAACTCAACCATCGCAAATGATTCAAATCGTCAACTTGCTCTCGTTACTACTTCATCTTCTACACCCCTTCTTCATTAAATGAAACTTTTGCAGGTGTTGATGTTGCTTTTAAAATCTTTTCCAATATTTTGGACAATGTTAGAAAGTCTTCTATTGATCCTATCCAATATGAAGCTTGCGAGACTCTACTCAAATATTTTGGCTCTGATTGTAATGCTTCACGAGCGTCTATGGAAAATGAGGTTGAAGCTCTGAGGAGAAGCCTTCAAGCCAAAACTGCCGAATGCGATACTTTGAATCATATGCTCCGCAATTCTTCTCTAGACTGCGAGAATCTTCGCAGAAAAAATGACGAGATGAAAGGTACATTTTTCTTGCCTCTGCTCCTTTGTTTTTCTGTTTTACTTTTATATCTTCTGTACTCAAGTCTTTTTCTTAAATTCTTGATTCATATATTAGTTTCAAATCGGACTCGTTTCATGGAGAAACTTAAGTTTGAATCTATTAATGATGAAGCTCGTTTCGAAAGAGATTCTTGGATGGACCAGTATAATAGATTAGATAATCTTCATACATATTCGATTGATCAAATAGATAATCTTACTAATGAGAATAATCAATTATCGCGAAATCAAAGTTTATTAAGTAATGAGGTTTCTCGTCTCTCATATTCGTTAACCAAGTCTAACCTGGCGGTAGAATCTTTATCAGATGAAAATAGAACTTTATCCCAAGAGAAACATAGATTTTCAAGCTTGATGGTGATTTCTTCACAACAATTGAGTAATCTACAAAGGATATGCGATAATCAGGAGCAATCTCTTCGTTCCCTTAAAAATGAGCTTAAGGAAGTAACTGAATCATCCGCTGCTGAGAAGGATAAACTTATCAAAGGTAGGTTAACTCTTAGTTTGAAGGCCAACGAGCTTCAATACCAGTGCTCTCAACTGAAGGAATCTCATTCTTTACTAGCAAAGGAAAACTTGTATCTACGCACTAGAGAAGAAAACATGAAATCTCGTCTGAAGGGTCTGGTTGGCGATAAATTCGATGACGCTATGAATCAATGGGAAAACTGTTTCTTTTCATTAATTCAAAAATTAGCCTCGCAGAAGGAAGGTAGTCAATTGACTGCCTCTCTTATTGACCTTTCTGTTAAATTTTGTGTTATATTTCTTGCAAAATCTTTGACTAAATGATCTTTTATCACTTTTGTCACTCGCAGAATATGAAAGAAGTCTTCATTCTACCATTGTTGATCTTACCAACAAATTGGATAAAGTTCGTAAAGAGAACAAGTCTCTTCTTTCCAATTATCTTGAAGCCCGCGACAAAGCAGAAAGAAGACTTGATTATCTCGAGTACTTTAAAAATATAGAGATTAGGAATCGTGATAGAGGTTTCCTTCGCAAAGTCCACCTCAGTGCTGAAGTTCTTGTGAAAGAGATTTTGCTCTCACATTCTCTCCCTCCTGTATATGTTCCTCCTCTAAAGTTTGATGATGATAAAATTCCTCTTCCCATGGATGAAGATTTAGAGTTCACTAATGATGAAGAAAATATCACCCAAGAAGATGGTGAAGAAGAAGAAAGAAGTCCTCCCAAAGAAGTAACTGCAAGTGGCGAAGTAATCGCTGATGAAGAATCAAAAGAAGAAGAGACTCATGGTGAAAAGGATGCTGATGAAGTTGATAACTCTGGCAAGAATAATAAATCTTACGAGCAAGAATAATGAATTTGGCGAGGCTTGAACTTTATTTTTGCTTTCTTTTCCTTCTTCTTTCTTGCGAGCGATGTAAATTTTGAAAGCTTTTTAGAATTTAACTTTCAACTTAATTTACTTTGAATATTTTCAAGGAAGATAATTAAATGTTACTTCTCCATTCCCCTATTTGCCCTTTATTATCTTTCTTGAAATGGTGAATTATTTTTTGTATCTGCGATGCAATGAATACTGCTGCGATGTTCTGAAAAATTCTGAAGGAATCTACAATGTTAAGAATTTGCCTTCTTATATATTGCTCTGCGATGAATGAATATTTCCTGCAATCTTAAAATAGAATAGTTAATTGGTAAGATTATTATTTTGGTCTTAGTTTGCCTTCCTAATTAAAGGTCTTATTTTTCCAAACTTTTTCTTTCTTCGACAAAATCGCAGGATTTCTTAACATTTGCATGTAAATACCCTTTGATCTTGTCTTATCCATGTTCTTTCAAAATATCTGCGACAATATGATAAGCATAAACTCTCTTGCAAGAATTTAACCTTATGACATTGCCGTCTTGCGATGAAATCGCAGGACGTCTTTACACTTTCAAGAAAAAACCAATTGATCGCATCTTAACATTTCTCTCGTGGATTGTTGCCTCTGTATCATTTACGTCACGCGACAATATGACTGGTCTAAATGTTCTTGCGATCATAAATCCCCATGACATTGCCGTCTTAAGACACTGAGGGTGCCGCCCTTATCTTCCCCCTGGTTGCCCCTTCAAGGAGGGCACATCGGCCATACAAGACTAGCTCCTCCCATCCAGATTTACCAACAACCAGTTGTTTTCGCAGCCTCTTATCCTTTATGCCTATATGGCTTATAGTTACAAGACTGCACCCTAAGTGGGGTTTTCTTCAGGCCAAGTGCATCATAGCCAAGACTTACCAAGAATGGCAAGGGAGTTTCGTACGCCCCGGGCACTCTTGGCTCAACCGTGTACCTCAGCGACTTGGTCATACTTTGCACTTCTTGGAAGATATTCTCAGTCTCCCAACCAGGGTATAACCTTATATAGTTGGAAATCCAAGATCTCTCTCCCAGATAGGTTTTCTTTAACCCCAACATCTGCATGACTCAGGATCCAGCAGCGGTATAACCTTACCCCTGAATCATGTCAAGAGATACCCCCTCCTATGACGTGCTATTAGTTCTTACATTTTCCTCTTGCAAAATTTTATTCACGAACTAGGGTGCACGCCATAAAGGTTCGTCCCATTCTATTAATCTCTGCGAAATTTGTATTCGCTTTTCTTGCGATGATGCTCGCTGTTTTTGTTGTGCTTTGTTATCAGAAGAATTTTTCATTTGTAAAATAGAGATAGAAGAATTTATTACTTGTTTCATCATATAACATACCAGTATCTCTTATCTTGTAGAAGATGTCATTGATAATACCTTTTCAGAAATAATCTATTCCATAGTCTATCGAGTCTTTGACCAACATCTCTTCCTTCAGGATCCATTAGTTTGTATGCCCCGGTTCCAACTATCTCTTTAATGATGTATGGTCCATCCCATTTTCTCGCCAACTTTCCACCATTCTCTCGCTGATAACTTGGTGTTTCTCGCAGTACTAAATCGCCAGGTTGAAATTCACGTTTCTTAACACGTTTGTTGTACTCACGAGCTAATCTTCGATGGTAATTTTCCATATGTTGCAATGTTTTTTTTATTTTTTCTTCTAATTCATCCAATTTATTTAATATCATTCCAGCACTTAGATTTCTTTCCCAAGCCTCCATTTTTGTTGTAGGAATAGCGACTTCTGTTGGTAACACAGCTTCAACTCCATATGTCAAACAAAAAGGTGACATTATAGTAGCTTCTCGTCTAGTTGTATTGTAGGCCCATATTGCATTATGCACCTGTTCACACCATGCTCTGTGGTATCCTTCTATCTTCTTTTTTAAGATGTCTGTGATTGTCTTATTGGTTGCTTCAGCTTGACCATTTGCTTGTGGATATAAAGGAGTAGATTTTCCGCACTTTATCTTAAATGCATTGAGTAGGAATTTTATATTCTGACCTTCAAATTGCTTTCCATTATCAGATACCAACTGTGCTGGAATCCCTAATCTGCAAATTATATTCTCAAATATGAATGTAAAAATATCTTTATCGCGAATATGTTGTACTGCCTTTACTTCTCCCCATTTTGTGAAATAATCTGTTGCAACGATCAAATATCTTTTTTGTCCAGAACTAGGTACAAATGGTCCCACAATATCTAATCCCCATTTCCCAAAAGGCCACACACTTGTTGAGGATGATAATGGTGCTCCTGGTGCATGTATCTTCTTTCCATATCGCTGGCAATCTTCACAATGCCTTGAGAGTTGTTTTGCATCTTCATGCATATATGGCCAGTAGTAGCCTTGCATTTTTGTTCTATATGCCAAAGATCTTCCTCCGATGTGATTACCAGCGTCACCACTATGCAACATCATCAATATCTTTTGTTCTTCTTCCCTCGTCAAACATCTTAGCGATGGTCCATTAAAAGATATGCGATATAATACTCCATCTCTTAATTCATAATTGGTTGCCCTACTCTTTAATTTATGCACTTCCAATCGATTTCTTGGGATTTCTCCTCTTTCCAAGTATGCATGAAGATCTGCTCGCCAATCTGTGATATTGCTCGCTGGCTCTCCTTCGCTAGCTTCTACCATCATTACATCTGTCTCTTCTTCTTCCTTGTTTACCGATGGAAATGAAAGTGTTTGAATTTTTATGCACCTTGCCAATGGATTTGTCATCATACTAGATATGAAAGCAAAAGCATCTGCAAGTCTATTATCTTTCCTTGATATATGTCTCCATTTTATTTTTGGAATTCTCGCAGATAATTCTTCAACAAGTCTTTTGTATTTTCTCAAGGATGGTTCATTTGTTGTGTATTCTCCTTTTATCTGGAGAATAACCAATTGTGAATCGCTGGTGATTCTCGCATTTTCCAAATTCATTTCTATCACAAATTTTAAAGCATGGATCACGGCCTCATACTCTGTTTCATTATTAGTTGACGCAAATTCAAGTCTAAATGAAAAAGTTGTTTTTGCTCCTTCTGGCGATATGAAAACAACTCCAATTCCATTCCTTCTCCATTGGATGATCCATCCACTAATATTTCCCATCTATTGGGTTATGTTAATAGCTCTTTTGGATCTCCACATTCCTCTTCTACATCCATCATCTCTTCCACAACTTCATCATCTTCTAAAGGAAATTCAGCTAAGAACTCTGCGATGACGTGTGATTTTGGCGAGGAAAAAATTCATATTGAATATCAAAGTGTCCTACTTGTGCATTCCATCTCTCAACTCTACCTGATCTCTTTGAATTTTTCATTACTGACTCAATTGGCACTTTCGTTAACACTTTAACCTTATGTGCTTGAAAATAGATGCGAAGTTTGAAAGTTGCATGTACCAATGCTAGAATTAGTTTCTAAATCTTTGAATAATTTCTCTTTGAAGAATTGAATGTTTTACTAATGTAATAAATTGGTTTTTCTACCCCTGCATCTACTCGCAGCAACACAGCACTTAGCGCATATGTGGTTGCTGCAAGATAAATCAATAATTCTTCTCCCGGTTCAGCTTTATGTAAAATAGTTATGTTCGTTAAATGTTCTTTTATTCCTTAAAAAGCTTTTTCGCATTCATCTGTCCACTTGAATTTTGTTCCCTTCTTAAGTATATCGAAAAAATGTTTGCATTTGTCTGAAGATCGCGAAATGAACCTTCCTAGCGAGGCTAAGAGTCCATTTAATTTTTGCACATCTTTTACCGTCGCAGGTGTTGGCATATCGCGAATCGCTTGTACCTTTTCTGGATCAACTTGTATTCCTTCTTTCGATACAATATACCCCAAAAATTTCCCTGAAGTTACTCCAAAAGTACACTTATCAGGATTCACTTTAATATTGAATTGCCGCATTTGATCGAAAATCTCTTTCAAATCTTGCACATGATTCTCAGCTTCTTTGCTTTTGACCAGCATATCATCTACATACACTTCTAATGTTTTGTGGATCCACTTTGCAAACACCTTCTCCACCATTCTTTAATACATTGCCCCAGCATTTCGTAAGCCAAATGGCATCTTTGTATAACAATATAATCCTCTTGGAGCAAAAAATGCGGTATGTTCTTGATCTTCTTCAGCTAGAGGGATTTGATTATATCCTTTATATCCATCCAACGATGATATTCTAGCATTTCCTGCTGCTGATTCAACCATCTGTGGGATATCTGGTAATGGAAAACTATCTTTAAGACAAGCCTTGTTTAAATCAGTGAAATCTATACAAATTATTATCCCCTTATTCTTCTTTAGGACCACTACCATATTTGCAATCCACTCTGGATATTTTGCTTGCCTTATAATTCCTGCGTCGAGCATCTTTTGTAATTCTTCTTCTATTTGAGAATGATATGTTGTTGCGATCTTCCTTATCCTTTGCTTAAATGGTCTTACGTTTTTATTGATTTCTAATTTATGACATGCTATTGACGGATCTATCCCTGGCATATCATCCATGCTCCATGCGAAGATATCAGCATACTCTCGCAAGAGATTTATAGTTCTTTCTTCCTCATCTGCCTCAATTCTAGTCCCGATTTTCAGCATTTTAGGATCTTCTTTACTCCCAATATTTATTTCCTTTGTTGGTTCTGCTGCAATATAACTGGCTTCCGGTTCTCCCATTGGTGTTGGTGTTTTCATAATTCTTGCGAGTTCATCTCCTTCTTGTGGGATTTCACTGGGTATTCCTTTTCCTTCTTTTTCTCTTATCATGTAAACTTTAAATTCTTCTTCCTTCTTTGTTTCTCTTGCCAATTTTCTGCGAGCCTTTCGCAGTTTTGGACGTCCTTCATAATTTCTTATTTCAATTTGGAAACACAGTTTCGCAAAACCTATGTCTCCTATGATTTCTCCGATTCCACTGGGTGTAGGAAATTTGATGCATTGATGCAACGTTGATGCTACAGCCTTAATTGCGTGTATCCATGGTCTTCATAATATCATGTTATACGGTGATTCCACGTCTATCACACATAACGTTACTTGTGTTTCAATCTCCCCTAGTGGAATTCGTACCATTATCTCGCCTTTAGGTTTTGTTAAAGACTTTCCAAAGCCATGAACATGATATGTTGAATAAGACATTTCTTCATCCTTATATCCCATTTTCTTGAAAGTATGATAAAATATCATGTCTACAGAACTTCTTGTGTCCACCAAAGTTCTATTCATAGTCCATTCTTCTACAAATTTTATTGATTTCTCCTTTCTCATTGGTATAGTGGTTACTGTGACCACCAATGGAGATGTATGCCTTAGATCTTCTTCTGGTATTTCTGCTGCTGTAAACGTGATTTCTTGATTTTCCCAATCTTTCAATGGTGATATTTTTTCCACCGTCATAATTTTCCTTCCTTCAAAATCCCGTTTGTGTATCTTCCCCTTAATATTTTCATGAAATCTATCAATTATTGTTCTTGTTACCATATCACACTCCAATTTTCTACAATCCTCTTTGATTCCGATCATTCTCCCTTCAATTATCTCACCAATTTACTTAATGATTTCTTTAATTTTGAACAATTCTTATCTTCTTCTTCACTTTCTCTTTAATTTTTGTTAATTCAATCCCTGTTTCGGGCGCCAAAATGTAGTTGCAGGAATTCCTACACTACACCCCTGATAAGAATCTATAGAAATTGAATTAAGTTTGAGAATGAATTACGACACTTTTTTATTATTCTAACTTTTGAATTCTTTACAAAAGACATAAGAACTCAGAAGTACAAATTTCTTTCTAGAGTTTCTCTCTCCTCAAAACCTTATCAACTCTCCAAAAGACATCATCATTTTCTGAACCTAACGAACCCTTTATATAGGGTTTTACATAGTGGATGACAGCTAATTTTTCCTCCTTTTTCGGATATACTTTGCGATCTTATCGCGATTGTTATAATATTCTCTCTCGCAAAATTGATAACCATCACGGGATAAATATACTCTCTTTGTATTTCTTCTATCGTCAGCTTCTTTTGGATTCTTCTGTGCCGCTCGCGAAATGTCGTTAAAGAATCTTCTGTGACGCTCGCAAAAGTGTTGTTAATATCGCATAAATAGTGTTGTACCGATATTCTGGTCCTACAATTGGGTCATGGGACTATGGTTTTAAGTGGTTTGGATTCCATTGGAGTTTCTTTGAAATTATTGTAACTATTGGATGCTTATGAGTCAGTTCTGTAAATGCTACTGATCTTGAATTAGAGTTTTATGATGAATATAATTGAGACTTTCCTCTATTTCGGAAAAAAATAAATATATAATGATGAAAAAGCCTATCTCTTTGGGAATTTTTCCCTCGAGAGTGTTGCACAATGCGTTCTAAATTTTGTAATTGTATAATTTTTAGAATAAAGGGACTCATCTGAACAATTCATTAATCAACTCCAGTCCAGTTCCCTCTTTTTTTTGTTTTTTTTTTTTGCAACATAGCCTGTAAAATTGTTCACACAAGTCTGAGTTTCTACAGATTAAGAAGATCTCCGGGGTTTATCCTGCTGATTTTTTTTTTACCTCAAAGAAAATATCCCAAAGGTCATGGTCCAAACCAAGATCAGTTGGTATACAACTTTGGAAGTTGTTTATTCGACAACACTTGATTCCATTAGGAATTTCACCTCTTATTTTATTTTTTCATAAATTTCCATAAGCTAAGTTCTTTAACAAAGACAATTTTCTAGAATTAATATATTCCTTCTTAAATCTACACCTTCAAAGCCTTGAATATTCAAAGGTAGAAATTGGGAACTCCCCATAAATGTTATAATAAAAAAACCGATTTATGTTAAATTTTTCAAATCGCAGTAAAATTCTGGTACCTAAATATATAATGATTGTTTCAAACTTGTTCAATTACATAGATTATTTTTTTTTTGCTTGGAAAAAGATTTCATTAAAAATGAAGAATCGCAAATTTTGATCGAGGAAGGCCAGTTGGGAATCCATCCATTCCCCAATTACAATATGTCTTCTTATTTTTTCCATAAAAGAGGAAAGCCTCATATATTGATTGATACAATCCATTAAAGATCGTAATCATCACAAGAGTCATCACAACTTATATCAGCCAAAAAAACCACAAAGATCAAGAAGATTCCAACACTATTACATGTTTTTCTCCACAAATACTGAATAACAGGAACAAGTTAAATGGACAAACTTGTTTTGACTGCAACAAAAATAAACTACACCTGATAGCAAAATGCATAAGGATATGGATTACCAAATGATACAGCCATTTCTCAGGGTTCTTAATTCGAAAGTGACTAACTAAGCTAAAGTACCAGAGGTGAACTGGATCGATTGGAATTAGAATGAAAAAGTATAAATCGATATGCATCTGTATCGGAGTCTTGGTTGCCGTTATTTCTGTCGGTGTCTTGGTGTCTGTCGTTGGTGTCTTGTTAACTACTCTTGCTGATATTGCCTTCAATTTTGCTGAGATCTTGATTGTTGCCGGAGATCTTGATATTTTAGTTGTTGTTGATGATGATTTTACTTCAAGATATATAATTCTTTTAGAGTAAATCAAAATCCACACAAAATCAGAGAAAATCCCCCAAACTAAATAACCCAAAACAACAAAAGGAATATAACTCTAGTAAACCGGTTGAAACAAACTAGACTTAAATCTTTAAATAGAGAAGACTCGGTTTCTAAGAACAAGAAAAAACATAGATTTGGAAATCTAGAACTATAAAAAATCTATAAAAAAAAATGACTCTAAAACCAAAAAAAAAGACCAGTAGATAGAGAAAGGTGAGAGAGCGTTAGTGGTTTATGAGAGAGAGACTCCAATATGTCTTAGGCAATGTTTAGTTGCAGCAATAAAATTCTTACTACAATAATAAGTTTTTGTAAATAACAAAATGGCAAGCATAATGATACAATAATTTAACTTAAAACTACAAAATCAACTATTGCCTTTATTCGGATAAGAAATAATTCTTAACATCGCTACAGATGCAGATTCTCTCTACCCATTTTGACCCAGACTAATTTATAACCTCGGTTTTAGCTTTATCAGGTGATCTTTCTATTATTGTAGTAGGAACAATAAAATTCCTACTACAATAATAAGTTTTAAAAAATAATAGAATGTCAAGCATAATGATACAATAATTTAACTTAAAACTAAAAAATCAACTAACTTGGTTATTTCCTTTATTCAAATAAGAAATCATTCTTAACATAGCTACAGATGCAGATTCTCTCTGTCTCTTTTGATCCGGACTAATTTATAATGTTAGGGCATTGCTCGGTTGAACCCACGAAGTGTTGGTATGTCAAGTTAGGTTGTCATATTTTAGTATCAAAATTCAATTAGAGTCGATTGATTAAATATACTAGAGATCAACTTCGTTTAGGTTAGACTAGAAAGTCTAGGAATGTTGAGACATAAGTATTACGCTGAAGACGTGAAGATGTATCGACTACAACGAAGACATCATTGTTATAACATTTCTCGGTCGAACTCACAAGTGTTGTTATATCAACCTCATTGTCCAATTTAGTTGTCAAAACTATATCGTGATTTCTAGTCTACAATTAGTTAAGTCTCGGATTAGGATAGAAGTGTAGTTGAGAAATGGACATCACGGCAGTCATCATTGCGTTCTACCATTTGAAGGCGAAGATCAACTGAATATTTTGGAGAACTTCTTTAACAAAAGGTAAGTGAAGACTGAATCACCTATTTCTCAAGTCATATTCACATTTCTATCTATGAGACTTTGTCGCGTAACTAACTAGACTATCGTAAGCATATCAAGAATTTCAAGAACTAACCAAGTTAAGGAACTTCTCGAAATATATATGACTAAGCTTAATGAACATTTGTTCATACTTGATGAATTTTGGTTAAGAAAAATTTATTGTTCAAAACTAAATTATGATTCAAGATTATCATTCGAAAATAGCCTAGAAAAATGATACGTGTCATTCATGTTATTTGGGAATGTTTCGAATCGATCTAGAGAGAAATATAGAACTACTGAAAATCTGGATACATGACAGTTTGCATACCAGTTTCACAAACTGGGAAAACTGTTATAGGTCCGGAGCCATAGTACATTACCCAGTACATATACCGGCGTAGCTATAGTTTGGAAGCGACTTAGTGGTACGCATACCCGGTATCCATACCACAAAAATTCAGTGAACTCTTGAACCCGGAACGGTAGGAAAACCAGCACGCGTACTGAAAAAGATCTGTTGGTTTTGGAAACGGTGTGGTATCCATACTAGGTACACATATCGGAAAAGTTCTGTATGTTCCAGATCCGTAGTACATGTACCCAGTACACGTACCGGCGTAGCTATAGTTTGGAAGTGACTTACTGGTACGCATACCCGATATCCATACCACAAAAAGTCTGTGAAATCGTGAACCCGTAACGGCAGGCAAACCGGTACTCGTACTGAAAAAGATCTGTCAGTTTTGGAACCGGTATGGTATCCATACTAGGTACACATGCCTAAAAAGTTCTGTATTTTCCAAAACTTTAATTTGTCTTAAGGGTACACATACCAGGTACACGTACCATGACAAATATGTTCACGAACTATGTTTAAGTATACGTACTTGCCATGTCGAATAATTCCATATGCACATAAATTTATTTCTATGAGGAATAAATCTCTAAGAATATTATACATACATGACTGATCACATTATATCTTATCATAGTGATTCAAACTTAAAATTCTTAAGTTTTTATGAAAATGTTCAAGATTATAGTTCAGTTGGCTAGTTTCGTCTAACCATCCACGAATTTTGTCATTGTACATGGCTAGGTTACGTACGATTCATCCTAACTAGAGTATATATCATGTTATATTAATTAGATTCAAAGATTCATCTAACGGTGGATATTGTTTGCTTGCTTCCAAAGCTATAAAGCAACATATGTTTTGAAAGTCAATAAAAGGGGAACCTCAAGCAACTGGGATCTTTGAATCCCTACACTACTTCTTGTGTGTCCTAGTGGTAAACTATAGTCTTCCTCTTCATAAAAACCTTTTAGGGTTTAGCAACTAAAAAGACTTCATAGGGATTTGTGAATCCAGGTCCAACTATCTTTCATCTTGATAGCTCGAGTATCCTGATCTTGTTCGATTGTTGAGTTACTCACATGAACAGGATACATAGAAATCATCAAATTTCTCTTCATCTCAGACTTTGTTGATTCCACAAGTTTAATATTTGTGAGGTGAATAATAATCTAGGTTGTTATTCGGGAAGCATAAGTCCGGATTTTGAGGTTAACTAGATTTTGTTTATTGCTATCGATTTCCAGTTTCACACCATGATCTACGATCAAAAAGGAAATCACACATATAGGCTTATCTATGGGAGGAAGATTGGTTTAAAGTCTTCAATTGAGTTGAAGCAACTCTTAGGCTGTAAAGGACGTCAGTTAAGGGAATCATTTTCTCAGAGTCCTGCTGGGATTCAAGAGGCATAAGGAACGCGACCATAACTGAATTGTTGTGAGGGTTTAATTTAGTCTCAACTACATTCTAGCTAGGCTAGTGTCTGTAGCGGCTTAATACAGATTGATGTTCAATCTGGAATAGGTCCCGGGGTTTTTCCGCATTTGCGGTTTCCTCGTTAACAAAATTTATGTTGTCTGTGTTATTTATTTTCTGCATTATATTGTTTATCTTTATAATTGAAATATCATAGGTTGTACGTTAATGAATCAAAGTATATATATACATACATCCTTGTTTTTTGGATACAACTTGATTGATTCTTGGATATTGATTTTTGTGATCGTCCAATAATTCCCACACATATATTAGGTTAACGGATTCGGTTCTGTTAACTTTCTAATAGTGAGAGAAATAAATATAACTCTGAATATTATTCCTCGATTGAGATTCATTTAGCTGAACTCTCGAAATTGTATTTAGGTTTTGTCCATACATGTTGCTTATGAAAAAAGTTGGTGGTATATTTTGGTACCCCCGATGTTTTCAATCATCCTTCCACTTGAGGTATTGTGATACTAACTTGACTTGATTCCAATCCTATCGCTGCTTTCAAGTCATTTAAGATTGAAAACATAACATGCAAGGTTATATTTAATATTTTAGTATTAGACTTAGTCATTTTATTATGATCAAAGTGCCAAGGATGAATATTTGATTACGAAGTACAACATTTATCTTTTGAACTTCGTAAATGTGATACCGATATAATCTATGTAACTCGTTACTTGACTGTGTATTGGATATAGGTGTGATTTCATCCTAGGAAACTATATTTGATTACATATGTTTGAAGGAAGTACACATACAAAACTTATTTCACAATCAAAAGGAAATCAATAGGCATTTTAGTCCGGTTTTCATTGAAGATCTATTGGATGACCAATTCGAACCTAGGTAATATCTTTGGTAGAAGCGAACTTGACTTATGTCGAGAGCTATGGTAGAACCGATCTTTACCTAGTTTGGGATATGCGGTAGAACCGATCTTGACTTATGTTGAGAACCTTGGTAGAGCCTATCTTTACCTATTTTGGGGTGCATGGTAGAACCGATCCTATCTATTGTTAGGAGTTATGGTAGAATAGATCCCTACCTATATTTGGAGACTTGGTAGAACCGGTCTTAACCTATGTTAGGAGTCATGGTAGAACCGGTCCCAAGAGAAAAACCAATCCTTCATATTCACATATTACTTTACGGTTTTGTGTGAGTTTGAGATTAGGGTTTGTTAATTAGGAAAGTTCCATATGTCGACATAATTTGGATATGAGTATAATTCTTATCTTTTATTTTCCAAAGATATTCCTTGATACTTATGGTGATCCCAATCCAAAATTTTAAGAATCTTTTGATTAAGAGTTTTCGATTATAAGCTTTTGATTTTCCATCAAATCAAAACATATCTCTAGGAAAGATATATTAGTTAAGTGCTAAACTAATATTAGATATTTTCTAATGAGAGAATTCGGAATTACATGTTGGATATTAGTTAGAAATTGGAAAATCCAAATTAGGTACTTATTGTATATCTTGAGAATATTTTCGGTTTTAGAATTTCCTTATTGTCCAAACAACCTTGGTCTATAAATATTTGAGTTTGAATTTTCTTGCAAACTATCCTAAGAGCCAGGAAAACTTCACTTGTGTTTTTTCTGGTGGAGCAATCTATCCTTAGAGGAAAATACCCTAATTAGGCGAAATCTCTTACGCCCGCTCATTTAAAGATTTTTGTGGGATCAAGAAGCTCTACGAGTGCCATTGGTGGGAAACTAGATAATTGCATTGTTATTTTAGTTTTCGATTATTGATTTGATTGACTAACAGTTGTTGGAACTTTGATTACACCTAGTTTGATTATTCTTGTCTTCTGACATAAGGATCACTCAAACTAAATCAAATTATTGACGGGATCTTTAGAACTATTTTTAGATCTAAAGATAACTTGTGATCATCCATTGTTAATAGACTCTATTCTATGAGTGATCGATCATAAGTGGATTCAAGTTTATGTTGTACAGGCACATACGAAGGCAATTGAAGATTTGAAGACAAGGAGGTTTTTTTATTGGTTTTTTTATCTCGTGATTTGTGCGCACATCTTGATCGGATGGGATCCGACTTAGATTAGATTTTTCTGATCATAAAGTCGTTTAGATCGACAACTATCATTTGGTGGTACTCTTAAATATCTGAATCTACGTTATTGATTTGGATTGTTCTTACTCGACAAAGAATTTTACTTGTTTAAATGGAAGAGCCTTTATCATAACTCGGCATATCTTTCTCTAAAAGATTATTGGAGTAGATACCAAACAACTTTGTTCCTTTACTGTTTGGAAGACGATCAAAAGGAGTTGAGTGCTTAAGAATTTACATAGGTAAAGCAACTCAATATTGATTTTCTGTCTTGGGATTCAGGTGCTTAACCGGTAGGTCGTAGACAGAGATATTGAAGGAACTAAGTAACTAGGGGTAGTTTACTTGGTATCAACTATACGAAGTTGGCATATTGTACTTTGTGTAACGACTTAATTCTGAGAGTATTCAAAACTGGAATATATCCCGGGATTTTTATGCATTTGCGGTTTCCGCATTAACAAAATCTTGTGTGTTATTTACTTTTATTTTCTGCAATTATAATTGTTTATAATAATTAAAAATAAATACACTTGTACGTTAATCATAATCACTTAACTCTGATTCTATAATCAATCGGTCTTGTACATTAACTATTCTTAAATGAATATCAAGTTGTTGTATTATGTCGACTTTTTCTATAGACGTCCATACTTGGTATCGGCTTATAGGTTGAAACAAAAATATTGTGGTGTTTTTGGGTACCCTCATATTTTCATATAACCTCCAAGCAGTCTGGCTTTTATCTTCATCGGGTGATCTTGATATTATTGTAGTAGGAAAAATAAAATTCCTACTACTTTAATATGTTTCTAAAAATAACAGAATGTGAAGCATCATGATACAATTATTTCACATAAAACTACAAAATCAACTAACTTGGTTATTGCCTTTATTCAGACAAGAAATAATCCTTATCGCTACAGATGCATATTATCTCTAGCCCTTTTGACACGGACTAATTTATAGATTCCAAACAGCTTGCTTTTAGCTTCATTGGGTGATCTTGTTATGCGATAGATGATTTTTCACCCGTTATATGTACCTACCAAATCAATTATGGAAAAACCAATGCCCAAATTGTTAGTATCTTTGTCATGGGAAGAACCACAAAAAAAAAGATTACACAAGAAGGATGTAAATTATTAGCCCAAGATAATACTTACATTTAAGATAATGACCCAAGGATCTTCGGATTGTAAGCAGTTTTAGTCAACAAAGCCACATTGAAATGTTTAAGGTTTCTAAATATTGAGCCATGTAATACTTATGAAACATGATAGTTTTACCAACTCTTGAATTCGAGTATGCTCTTTGAATCTAGGTCTACGACAGGGAACAAAGACTTGCTTGCCTTCCATTACCATAAAGATGTATAAATTGTACCAAAAATATAAAAAAAAAATCTATTACTCATGCTCTGTGTGCCATGAAAATGCATAGCTTGTTCCAAAAATCAAATAGAAAAACTAAAGTTCAAAAATGTACAGAATATCTGTAAGGTCTGATTTAAAAATGTTTTTTCTTATAGGAAAATCAACAAAACAGCTGAAGTTCACAAATTATATGATAAAATTCACAAATATAGTGGGTCCACCGAAAGCAAATTTGGAATTTGACTAACAAAATTCAAATGCGGCGTAGCATAAAAAATGGAAAGCAAATGTTAATTTAATTAGGAAGCCAAACTTAAAAATTTAGGTAAACAAAATCGGCGATTGAAATTTCTAAAATGTAAGAAGAATTAGATTGTAGTTTGATGTTTGATATAGTAATTGACTAACCTCATTAAAATATGATATTAGGTCTCTGATTTTTCGCAGCCGCGGTGCTTTCCTTCAGGATGGAGGTGTTTTAACAAAAGAGAGATTCAGAATAAACAAAAGAACTCGATATTATGAAGTCAAGTTACAGTCACACCCTTCGGTGTATCATTGTGGGAGAGAAATAGGTGGGGGAAAATCTGTGAAAAAGGGTGGCCACTATTGAAAAAGAGGTCTTTTATTTATACTAATATAATATATAATAATAATAGTACTAGTACTAGTACAACTTTTTTCACGGTAGGAGGGCCGATCGAAGAAGAATCCGAAGATGGGGTTTGTCTGCAACTACTTTCGCCCCGTTTCAGGAAAAGTAATACTTTCACTCCGTTTTGGAAAAAATGATACTTTCGCTCTATTTCAGAAAAAGTGATATTTTTGTTCCGTTTAATAAAAAGTGTTACTTTCGCTCCATTTCACTAACCCAATTAGTCGATCCTGAAACGGAATGTGAAAGTATCACTTTTCCAGAAACGGAATATTAGTCGATCCATAAACCAAAATATGGTTGCATAATGTGTTATGTATCAGTTGTGTTGGTTTGCATAATGACTATGCATTCAATTTTCGAGAATTATGCCTAAAGTGAAAGTATCAGTTTTCTTGAAACGGAGGGAGTACATCGTTTTATTAATTGCGACGGAAAATTAGTTGATGCATAAACCAAAATATGGCTTCATAAAGTATTATGTATCCTTTGTGATGGTTTGCATAATGGATATACATTTAATTTTCTAAAATTGTGCCTAAAATGATAAATACCTTCGAAATTTTTCACAAAACTTTAAATTTGATATTGTTGTTTGTACTCATTGCGTAGATATTTTTATAACCTTTCCAACAAGATAAAATTTGTAAAATTCTAATGCACGGATTTTTAGATATGATATATTAAAGTTTCTTTTCCAATTAAACCCTAAAAATAGGATACATATAAGGAGTTATAGTAATTAGACTAAAATGGATGAATAATTGTGTCAAGTGAAAAAGACTAACCTGGACACCAAATCCAATCTTTCTATGTTGATCACTTAGATTTTACAAAAAAATGACCATATAAAGGTCCTCCCTCGCCTTGCTCGGTCGACCCAATTAGTGTAAGATAAGATAAGATAAGATATACGTCGATAACCTTCATAATTAGTTCCTCACCGATTAAATAAAAAAATTAATGTGGCAACAAAACAATAAGTTAGGATTCCTTTCGGTTTTTTGAAATAAATTAGTTTTAATTTAAAAATGCTACCGAATACGACATGCACAAGATTATCTCCTAGACATACCTATTAGTGGGCTTAATCAAAACCTTAGACCTAGAAAATTCAGGGCCGTGGTTAGTTATCGACTTGGCATTCCTCTCTTCCCCGAGAATAGCCGATGTTCCAGCTATAACAACAATATGGACATTATTGGTGATCATGCACTTCACTGTGCTAAAGATTTGGGGTATAAGTTCAGACATGATCTAGTCTGAGACGTTATAGCAGACACGTATTTCAAAGCATGTGTTTCAGCACGTAAAGAAGTCGTTTTAGGATTCTTAAACGACAACAACCGTGATTTGAAACCTGCTGATATTCTTGTTTATATTTGGGAGAACGGTCGGGATGTTTGTCTAGACATAACAGGTGTTTCACCTTTCACTGGTGGTGGTGTTCGCACTTTCATGCTAGGTCGTGCCATTGCTGCTGCAATTACTCGCAAAATACACAAATATCTAGACAAGTGTGTTGCTCATGGCTATGGATTTGGTGTTTTGGTTTTTTCGACTCTTGCCGAACTTGGTGAAGATACAATAGCCTTCTTGAAAAGATTGAAAAACTTCCTCAACAACCATGATGTTAATAGCAAGGCAGGTAGATTTTTGTTTCACAGACTAGGGATTTCCATTCAAAAGGGTGTAGGAGCGCAGCTTGTCACTAGACTCCCGGCCAGCTTGATGTAAAAATGTTGTAATATTATGACATTCCAATTTTGATCGATTCACTTCCAAAAAAAAAAAGTAAAAATTAATAAAAAGTAAAAGATTAAGTAAATATTTTTTGAAGCATAAAATACATTATTACTACTAAAGGGCTATAGGGCTATTACATGAAGGTAGGTGATACCCCAAGAGGACGAATTTCTCATTTTATAAGTTCTTGATTGCATAAAAGGCTAAAAAGCACCCTCAATCGCCAAGAGGACGAATTCCCTATCATGTACAAGACATCGTGACACTTCCATTAGTATATCTATTGATAAAAGGGCTCAGGATCACACATTGATAGTTTTATCACGAGTGAAGACGCTCAACTTCCACAACTTGCTTGTGGCGACATACATACTGCCAGCATTAGAAGACAACTCATTGGGTACCGATAGAGAGCGAAGAATTATAAATGTAATTTTATCTTTCTAGGAAGATTTAAAATCGTTATAGTTTTATGGACATTTCTTGTTGCACTTTTTTTGCTTAGTCAAGGGTTTACCACTGTGGATTTCCCTTGACAAGGTTTTTAACGAGGCAACAAAAGCGAATCTTTTTTTTCAAGTTATTCCTTATGTATCTTATATGAAGCGGGTGATTTGGGCTTACATTGGAGGAATATACCTACCTAGGGCAACCTTTAGTGATCTAGTACAAGTCGCTTAGTTGGTTTATATATATAAATCAATAATTCTCAAAAAAAAAAAGTGATACCCCAAGATGTATCAATTACATTTGGTTCGGAAGGCCAAAAAACTGTTGTAACATGAAAAAGTAGCAGAATATGAGTAGCAGTCTCTGGATCATAGTTACATTGGAGGTTGATGTTGGAGTTGTCGAGGGTTCGTAGGTCTTAGACGAATGCTTTCCACAAGAAAAGATGTATTTTTTATGGACACAATTGTGCCCGAAGAGTTGATGGTAGTGAGTTTCGACGTAGCTGATCCAAAATGCTAGACATGCCATTGTATCATAAACTTGTTCTTTTTGGCTTGATCCATACTTCAATTTGATTGTTACTTGATCCAAAATATCAAGTGTTACAACCATTTAAAACTCCTATTTTATTATTCAAAAAGAAACAAAAGAAATAATCTTTAAAATCAAGATCCAACTTTGATTTGGTGTACATTTGAGAATTGGTGGACGAAAATCATGAAATTGGTTTAATTTTCTCATGTAAAATCATGAAATTGGATTAATTTTCTCATGTCGCCAAGTTACGGCACGGGTTTTTCTAGTACCCATAATTCACAACTGCTCTCTCTAACATTACATAGTTTAGCTGTTTTTTACTTAGGCTTAGTGTTATATGTTATTATAGAGACCGAATCAACCAGGAAACCATGATAAAAGTGTGGCGAAAAGTCCAGTTACATTATATGGTTCAAGTGTTCAAATATTTTTCCTCCGTTCAAAAGGGTCCTACACGAGGATTTTACGGCAGTAATAGATGCACTGTGATTTTTACACAAGGATACAACTTTTTTTTTATCCGAATAACCAGCATTCATTATTTACGGAAATTCCTATGACAATTAACAAACTTATTATTTTGTTGAGCCACGTAGATGAATAAGGGGCTATTTAACGTTTGGTACCCAGCAAATGTCCAACACCTAACTTTGGTACCCAATATTTCAAAAATTAATGGTTGGTACCTAGACCTGCCGTTGACTATCTACGTCAACGCTTGACCAGTTTTCTTTTTATTTTATCACTTTTTTATTCATAATATTTATAAAGTTACTGAATTATCCCTAAGCCCTAACTTTTCTCTCAATCTCTTTGTGGATCAAAATCCGCCATTAAAACAAAAACAATAGGTTTGACGGTGCTGTTAGGAAATCAAAGAACCCCAAATTCTCTTTTTGTTCTTTGTTTCATAACAACTACTGCTCCTAAAGCTTGACTAGATTAATTCAAGCACCCGTTCATTTCCTATCGTTACTTCCATTTATGGAGTTAACAACATTATCACAGTCCATTTCAATGATTGCCTTTATGATTCCAAGCTCCTCAATCCAGTCCACAGCTACCTCCAAAGCTTTGCATTCAAAATACTCAGCCCCATATTCCTCATCCACCTCCTCATCACAAATTAGGCCTTTTGCTCCTAAGCATATGCCTGCAAAATTTCTAATTATTAATCCCACACTTCCTGTTTTAGTTAAATGAATATAAAAACTATTAATATTAACTTTGACAAACTCCTTGTATGGGGGACTCCAATTATTAACCTGCAAATCATTCACCAGAGAAAATTGATGTTGACTATTCAGGTCAGTACATTGACTATACAAGTAGTTTATCCTAGTTACAGTAATCTGCAGATTTGGTTTCTTTTTCTGAAAGACTACTGAACATCTTTCCTTCCAGATATACCATACTACACACATGAACCTGCAAATCAAGTTTTCATTGCTAAAACATAAAGCAAGAACATTGTTCACATCAGAATGAAACCATCATATAGCCCATTGCTCAAAATCAGAGAATTGAAGTTTAATGGCATCAATATTGACATTCATAGCAAACTAGATAGCCCTACTATAGATACAATCCATGAAAATGTGATTCATAGTTTCCTCATTGTTTTTGCAGAAAGGACACTGAATATCTATGCCATGTTTATATCTAGATATCTTAGTTCTAACATGCACTATTTTCTTGTAGCATTTCTAGAGGAATAATTGAACTCTATGTGGGACTTTGAATTTCCACAAGTTTTTCCAAACATTTGTGGGAATAATACTACCTGCAATAATGGAGTTAACATCATTAGTACAGATAGTATGATAAGCACTCTTAACATTAAACTTACCTTTCCTATCAGGGGCCCATATCATGGTATCTTCACCTGTACTTGGGATTCTCATATTCAGAATTAAAACAGCACAATCATGGGAAAACAAAGCAGTAACAACATCAACATTCCATTGCCTGGTACCATCAACAAATAAATCACAGACAAAATTAAAAATTTCAAAGCTAGAAGATCCAACTACTGGGACAGGGGATTATTGAGGCCAATAACCCAGCAATCTAGCCAAATATTCACCTTAGTTCCACATCTCACCAACCATCTAGTATGTTATTGCACAACTTCTAGACCAGAATAAATGCTCCTCCAAAGCCAAGAACTTTCATCTTTAAGTCTATCAAGATGAAGAAAGCTTCCATTTCTAGAGTATTTATCCTTAAGAACTTTATAACAAAGGGAATCATCATCATTGCAGGCATTCCAAGCTACCTTAGTCAACAGAGCTGTATTGAGGTGTTCTAGATTTCTAAATCCTAGAGCTCCTAGAGCTTTTAGGATTTGAATTTTGTCCCATCCTATAAAATATAAACCATTGGTACTGCCATCTTTACCCCACCATAATTTCCTCTGAATGAAGTCTAATTTGTTAACAGTGCTTTTAGGTACTCTAAAGAAATTCATTTGATGAGTGGGTAAAGCATTTAAGACATGCTTAACCATAGTAGATCTAGCAGCATAATTCATATTTTTTCCTTTCTAGGGAATTAATATAGCATTGAAACTTTGTATAAGAGGCTTAAAAGCTTTGTTTTTATCTCTTCCTATCAGACGAGTAGCACCTAGATATTTATCAGTGTCGGCCATTTCAATCATTTCAAGGGCTCTAGCAAGATCAGTTCTATCTTGTGGGCTAATGTTATTGCTAAAGTAAACACTGGATTTGTTTAAATTCAAAGACTGACCTGAGAAAATGCCAAAATACTCAAGAGTATTTCGAATACCATTCACATTGTGCATATCATCTTTTGTGAAGATGGGAATATCATATGCAAAGAGGAGATGAGTAATAGCTGGAGAATTTCTAGCTACCTTAACACCAGAAATAACATTATTATTAGTGGCATTAACAAGAATCCTGGATAAGTAATCCATGGCAATAATAAAGAGATAGGGGATCCCCCTGTCTTAGTCTTCTAGAAGGACTAAAATCACTTGTGGGAGAACCATTGAGAAGAATAAAAATTTTGGTGGTTGAAATACATTGTTCAATGTACTTACAAAATTTCTCATGGAAACCAACTTTCCTAAGCATGCCTAAAAGAAAAGGCTACTCTAATCTATCAAAAGCTTTGGATAAATCCAATTTTAGATCCATAATACCAGTGTTACCTTCCTTGTGCTTCATTGTATTAATCATCTCATGAGCTATAATTATATTGTCCTGTATAGCTCTACCTGGGACAAATGCAGATTGATAGCAGGGAGAAATAAATTTTTTGAGATGAGGCTTAATCCTGTTTGCTAATATCTTAGAAATTATTTTATAGATGGTGTTACACAAACCTATAGGTCTAAAGTCTGCAGGATATTTAGCAATGTCAACTTTAGGGATCAAAGAAAGAAAAGTTTTATTGAATTCCCTAGGCATATGACCAGTGATAAAAAAAAAATTGAACAACCTGAACTACATCATTACCAACAATACTCCAGTTAGCTTATTAGAAACCAGCTTGAAAACCATCTGGACCTGGAGAGCTCCAAGATGCCATGTCTTTGACAACTTTAAGAACATCATCATCAGATGGGGTTCTGGTAAAATTCTCAGACAAATCATTAGTAATGACACTAGGTATAAAATCAAAAATATTCTCAGGTATCTGTTGAAAACCAGAACAACTGACATAGCTAAAATGAGCTACTAGAATATTGGCAATATCATCTCTTTTATCATACCAATTATCATGCACATCAAATAAACAATCAATATTTTCCAAACATTCTTCTATTAGCTAAAGTATGGAAATATTTAGAGTTATTATCTATATCTATGATAAATCTATCACTAGATTTTTTTTTTTATAGAATTATGTTTTGATATTAAACCAAAGTTCCAATTGCTTATTAGTATCACCTAGTCTTTCATGTTGAGTACTTGACATTGGTTCATTCTGAATACTAAGAATCTGATCCTGTAGTGCATTAATGTTACTATCAATATCACCAAACTCAATCTTATTCCAATAGGACAATATTTTTCTAGTAGAATTATGCTTTTCAATCAGGAGATAGGCAGAGGATCCTACAGTACTAGTATTCCAAGTTATTTCAAGTTGATTCTTAAAACCAGCATGCTTAATCCACATAATTTTTTTTTTGAAAGGTCTCCACAGAATATTCTTAACAACATGATCAGTTTGTAGCATTATGGGACAATGGTCAGAACCAGCTTGAACAAGATGATGCAGTCTAGCATTGGGAAATTCATTACACCACTGTTGATTTCCCAAAGCCTTATCAATCCTAGAAGTTCTAAGCCCAGTACCTAGATTTTTACTAGACCAGGTAAAGTCTCTTCCAATATAACCTAAGTCCATGAGACCACATTCATTGATTTTTGTCTGAACAAATCTATCATCCTGTGAAAAAAGAAGAACTGCCATCTAAAGTATGAAGATGAACATTCAAATCCCCTATTACAAGCCAAGGATGCATAATGTTATCACTTATACTAGACATAATATCCCATTGTATTTTCTTAACATCAGTATAAGTAGAACCATACATGAAAGAGACCAACACCTTTGGTTTAGCAGGGTGAAGATTAATTGTCACATTTATGATATTATTGATTTTATCTTGGACTTCACATTGTATACCATCTTTCCATAACATAAAAAGGCCACCAGCAAGACCCACTCTGTCAATGCAGTCATGGTTGCAATAATTTAAAGATTTAGCTAGACCAATCATTCTATCTTTATCAATCTTAGTTTCAATTAAAAACAGTAAATCAAGGGATTGTTTGCTAATCAAAACAACTAATTGATCTTTAGTAAAGTTTTTTGCTAAACCTTGCACATTCCAACAGAGGATTTTCATGGTTGCTTTAAGGAAAGTTATGTATCTAAAAGATTTAAAAGAGCAATAAGAAAAATAATATACCTGAGAAGCATCTATGACACAATCATTTATGGGTGCAGGAAGTGTTGCAGTTGGTTCATCTAAATCCATCATAGTGTTATGTTGATGCTCCAAATTAGTAGTATCATGACCTTGCACCACTGAAGGTGGTTGAATATGGATATTATGGAGATTCATAGCTGGCTCAGAGTTGAGATTAGAATTTCTCATCCTTTTAACATTTCTTGAATATTCTATGTTACCTTCATCAGCCATTTCCTCTTCCATATAATTAGCTGAGCCACTGGCATCTTTCTTTTGATTAGCTTCACTATCCTATTTAAGAAGAGATTCATACTCAGCCTTGGTAAGAGAGTCTAGGTAGAGTAAATGTGAGGTATACTCATAGGTTTCATCATTATTGTGATCAATCACAAAATATTTTGGACAGATGTTCTTAGGTTGCAATTCCCAATGATATCTGATCCAAGCATCTTCCTCATTTAGAGTCTTCCACCAACCTCCCCTATGCATAGAATTTTTCAATTCCACTTCAATTCTAGCTTTAACAGTATTTCCTGCACGTGGTCTGCAATTCTTTGGCTTAGTTGAAATCTTCTTACCCATATAACCAATTGCTTCATCTATCACAGTTACATTCATATGCTCCAACTTCAAGTATTTGAATTGAATAGTGAAAACTTGCTTATCAAAGACATAGTCTTTCAAAGGGATATGATTGTAGTATTTCTGAATATGGAAAAGGACTCCATCAATTAGCCAAGGACCATCTGCAATTACTTCATCTCTTTCAGCTTCACTATTTAACCTGACTAGCTTCATATTGTGACCCATAATTCTAATCTCTTTGTTATGATATTTCCCCCAGAGTGAGTTGATTTCCGATCTTATGACTCTCATCTTCATTTTAGTTTTCTCTTCTAGATTCCCTAATATTCCATAAGTCCATTGATGATATGCAGCCTCATTGATAGTTTGTGATGAACCCACAGTTCTTCTTTGGTTTGAAGTTAAATCAATATTTGCATTCCTTAGTTTCCTTGATAACTGATTAATACGATCACATTGAGTAGAAGTCATGGTTGTCTCTAAGAGATGAACTTTCTGGTTTTTTCTAGAGAATTGATTGTTGGGTTGTAACTTTTCAATTCTTTTCTCAGAATTAATATATCAATGGGTATTGGAATAGGGTTTGCAAATATTTGGAAAATTAAATAAGAATCTTTTGTTTTGGGAAACCCTAAATTCCCCTAAATTTGTTAAGATATGAGAGTAATACTAGATTTAGATTATAACCAAAAACAATTCCATGATATTTGGGATAAAATTCTTGAGGTTTTGAATAGAAAGGAAACAAAAAAAATTGACCAAAATTCTCTTAATTAATTACTGAAATTTCGGGAAGTAGTTGACTAAGATGTGAGAGCCAATTTTTTTTGAAATTTTTGAATGGTTTTACTGGTGAGAGGTTTTGGTTTTAAGAATAAGAAATAGTTATCTTATTCTTACTTGCATTGACAAATCGAATGAAAATCATGAGAATAAGAAATAGTTATCTTCTTACTTGCATTATCAGTCTGCTTTGATGAAGATTCATACTTTGATAATATCAAACAACCTTCTGAACTACTAATTTGAACCATCAACACAAAGAAGATGGTTAGCACCACTGTTGGCCACACCACTGTTATTTCTCCAACCGCAAACTTAATATTTTTCCACCACTGGTAATCCCACAGAAAGATTGATCAGAGATCTGAAAATTCACAAACCCATTAGATTGATTAAAGATTCGAATTTTAGTAAAAGAAATTTAAAATGTGAGACAAATTTATGATATTAAAAATAGTGGAGTTCCACAACTATCAGTTAAATACAATTGAAATTTGAAATAGAGATTGATAATCATAAAAAGGTGAAAAAAGTGAAGATGAAACTAAAACATGAGATTTGAAAACCTATTCACAATGAGTTGACTCGGCAGTCGCCCGATCCTCAGAGCTCTAGATAACTTTTTTCACAGCATCCAACGTTCTTCCTTCAAACGCCAGCGATTGTGGCACGATCACCCGCTCTTACATCACGCGAGTTTGTTGGTTTGTACATCTCAATGAATTTGTTGGTTTGCACATCCATTTTCATGTTTGTTGAATTCAGGAGCAAAATAGAAGTTTGTTGAGTCCATGTTTGTTATGGACTGCAGTGTTTTGTTGAGTTCATAGTAGGAGGAGCAAAATTGAAGTTTGTTGAGTTAGTAGGAGCAAAATTGAAGTTTGTTAAGTCCATGTTTGTTTTGAGTCCATAGTGGGAGCAAAATCCACAAACTTCAAGAGGAACTGCTCCCAAATTGGATTACATAACTAGAAGTGTTTTGTTGAGTCCATGTTTTGTTTTGAGTCCATGTTTTGTTTTGAGTCCATAGTGGGAGCAAAATCAACAAACTTCTATAGGAACTGCTCCCAAATTGGATTACATAACTTCAACTGTAGGTTCT
This sequence comes from Papaver bracteatum, assembly GCA_023529315.1. NCBI lineage: Eukaryota > Viridiplantae > Streptophyta > Magnoliopsida > Ranunculales > Papaveraceae > Papaver > Papaver bracteatum. The sequence continues at coordinate 878,677 of JAJJWX010002237.1, read as the reverse complement.
AGCAGTGTTCGCCGCATTTTTTATGAATGTTGTATTAAAAAGAAAACTGTACACAAACATCACATATGCAAGACTGATTTCCAGTTAAACAAAATTGAGATTAAAGAACAACCTTCAAAAGTTGTTGTCTCTGAAAGCCATAGCACAATGCTTTGTCTAATTACCAAACACAGCTCATCTACACCCTTAACTCTCCCTCCAAATACTCTTGCATTCATTGCATAAATCAACTTCCACCAAATCACCTTTGCCCTGCCTGTCATAGTATTTAACTTCCAAGATTCAAATAGCTTCCCTACTGAACTTGGAGCAACCCAATCCAAATTGAAATCCTCCATAAACTTGGGACCAAACTCTATAAGCAAAGTCACAATTAAGCAACATATGATCCGCCGTCTCTCTAAGTGTCTGACAAAAAACACAATTTTCACTTTGAACCACCATTCCTCAATGAGTAAACACAATTTTCTCTATGTTAACACAATTTTCCTCAATGAGTTAACACAATTTTCGCCGCATTATTCACCGTTCTTTTTACATACCTAACACTAAAACAAGAAACAAGAGAAATAAGTGCCTTATTTCTACCACAAGGCTGGCTTGGCATGATTGATAGAGTTGATTACTTGGCATGCTTGATAGAGTTGATTACTTTGAAAGGATACAACTTAAGTTACATAATTTGGGCACATAAATCTGGTCACACAGCGATTAGTCGGCCACATTTGAGCACTAGAATCAGAATGCAGCATTTTTACATAGGGATTAGGGATACAACTTGGCTTACAAAATTTGGGCACATGATAAATTACCTAGTCAAAACTCGGCAACCAAACGCCTTTCCAACCTAGTCAAAACTTGTCAACCAACGGTAATAAATTAACTGATACAAATTACATCAAGAGGATGACAAATTAATCACCAGAAACAGGTATAAAATCTTTAGGGTTCCTCTCAGACAAAACATCAAAGTTAAGAATGGATATATAAGTCTCGTCATCTTTTCATCATCATTGAGAAACCCAAAATACAATTGCTTAAGTTATTAAAAATGCCCCCGATAAGACCTAATCAAGCATGTAAAGCCAAATACAATTGCTAAAGTTAAATCTACCTTGGCAGGTTTGGCAAATAAATTAAATCATACAAATGACATAGCAAGCAGATAACATATTAATCATCCAAATCAGGTTTTAAAATCTTTATGGTTCCTCTCAGACAAATGCCTCAATTATCATCAAGGTTAAGAATGGATATATCAGTTTCGTCATCTATTGACATCATTGAGAAACCCAAATTTCATTCATATTCATGATAAGCTTCAAAACAAAAACAAGTTACTGTCCAAATTTATTTTGCATAAACATTATGAAACTCAATAGTGAATTTTTAGGCTCAGAAAATGTTTAAACTAATATGATCCCTGACTTTCCACAAAGGAATGTCTCATAGAGCTGGGATTAGAAACATTATCATCATGGCTATCCATCTCAAATGACAATTCAGCATTTAACCAAAAATCACTAAACATGATCACAGAAACAAGAAACAACTGACTATACAATCTAATAACATCTTCTCAGATGATAAAAATTCATAAATCACTAAGATTCTCAACATCCATAATCTAAAAAAAATGAAACAATTGCCATGATTTGTATCAATAACACGTTCAAGAGATGAGATCCTAAACACGCGAGTGAATACACACACCCACATGTTTAAGATCTCATCCCACAAACATATATGAATACAATTCATACACAATTTACTGAAAACAAAATATGCAAACAAGACCATTGACATGACATGAGTTGAAACAGTAGCAAGTCAGACTAATTATTGCCAAATAAAAAAATTTAAGTTCATAAAGAAGAGAAGATTTCTCTGTCTCTCCTTTAACACATCTAATTGAATCCTCATCCTTGCTTTCAACAATTAACAATCAATCAAAACAATACAGCAAAAACAAAACAAATTCATCAAGATTGTTTTCACAATATTTCAACCAAACAGATTAAGTTACAGTAGCAAAAGAGTCAGATTAATTATTGCCAAATAAATTTTGTAAGTTCATGAAGGAGAGTAGATTTCTCTGTCTCTCCATTCACACATCTAATTGAATCATCATACTTCTTTATAGCTACTCTTTAAAAAACAAACAAATGAAATTGATAAATGTCTCCCAGTTCTAATGTGAACCAAACAGTGATGATTACTGGTAATGCATCTCAGAAAGTTAAAAATCCAAAGAATAAAGGAGATCAATAAATTGACGCTTTATTAGTGGGATTTAAACATCTGAGAATACAAAAAACCAGTAGGAAAAGCAGCTTCTTAAAATGTTTAAAAAAGGGAGAAGAGACTCAAAGGGAAACCCTAAGAGACTCCTTAGATTACTGTTGCGCAGCAATGACTCAAAACGCTTCCATGTTTGAAAACTTGGGAAGGCGATCTTAAGGGCTGCGCTTATTGTCGAATACAAAAACGAAATCAAAAGAAAAAAACTCAAAACAAAATTGAACTACAGCAAAAACAGACATAACTCTTAAGAAAATTGCAGTATTAAACTAAGTCTAACCCTGGAGAGCTGCAGAGCGAAGGAGGCTTTGATTATGAAACCCTAGATAATGAGAAAGGAATAAATAGATACATATTTACCAGAGTGGACCAAAATAACCTTGTATAAAACCGATAATTACATTGCTCTTGGAAATTGGAATAACTGAATAAGGTTAGCCCATTCAAGAATCGAAATCGAAATTTCCAAAGATCCATTCTGGGCTTGAGATGCCTTTGAGAATGGCGTACAAGTGTCAAATTTCAGGATAAAAGGTCGAGAGAAATTAAGGATGTGGAAGTTGGTGATAAACTTTGAGGAAGTAGCCATAAGTTAGTGTTATGATATTCACTGCAACATGGGTTTACCAGAAGACATAAACACGGGCGGGCGGGGGGGTTTGTTACGGAAAAAAGGAAGACAAGATCTTTCTTGATTAGTTAAGTGATCTTTGTTTCTTAAATTTTACATTTGAATCCACTGATAGAAATCATACAATAATAACTCGGTTATGTTTTGTTCTAATTTCCAATATAAATCCATCACCATTCATCTTCAAGACTAGCACGATGAAAACACATGATAGTGCAAACAAGAATGAAGAAAGAAGTGAACTCGATGAACATAGCTCCTGTTTCGATCAGACCAGCATGCCTAAGGATTGCAGGAATGGCGATGCTTCCCACTGCAGATGCTCCTGTCAAGAACTTTGCAGCATCCATCCAGCTGCATGAAAAAAAACAGAAACACATAAGTTGTAGTGCCCGAGTAATGAATGAAACTGTTTTCATGTAAAATCTAATGATCAACCTAATCAGTAAAGGGAGATGCTACAGCTACCGAGGAAACCCCCGAGAGATACCCGTGAACCCTTTTTAGCCAGCTGTCCAAATCATGGACTGAATGCCATGGGATGATGGGCCACTACAAAAAAAAATTTGGCCGCCAGATTTTGTTGCGGGACATTTCTCGGTGCTTTCCATCGGTAAACCTATCATTTTCGATCAGTAAAACATGGTTTGCAGGCTACATAAAGTGATCTAAGGGCTATTCAGGTGAGAATGATTTCCTAACACTCAAATTCTCTTTTAACGCTCTTGTAAGAGATTGGTATAACAAATTACAATGAACCATACTGAACATAGATCCAAGTCCAACTTACACCTATTATAACCTGCCATTATTACGGTCTTAAAAACCACAGAAAATGGGTTTGCAGCCTATGTAACAGACATTTCTTAGAATAAGAAACTAACATAATATGTCTCCAACTTTGGAATTAAGTAAAAATCAAATGTGGTTCGTGTGTGAAATATGATGTTTTTCTTATTACTTCAAGCTAATCCAGAAATCCATTAGATATACAAATACTGCATCATCCGCAACAATTGAAGTGCTTGAAGAATAAGATAGACTCACCCTCCACCATCACGGCTGGTTAAGAATGCAGTGGATCCACCACCAAAAAACAAACAAGGCATAGGCACCATTACGTACATGAGAGCTACAAGGGAAAGAGTAACACATCGTCATAAGACTCAATGATCCCATCATACAAATGCAACATAACCTTTCTAACTCAAACACAGATAAAAACCATCTAAATGTTTTCTTCCAGTTACCTGCCAACATTGGCCACCAGTTGCTGTATATTGCACAGGCCTGTCAATAAATGAGATGAGTCTATTAATCAATGATAACACAACAGCAACAATTGTTCTACATATACTTATGTTTGGATAATACAGTAGTAACATTACAACAAATAAAATGCAACGAACAATAGATCAGGACAATATTTGATAAAAAACAAAGTTAAGGTGTACCAGAATTTGCAATAAAATGCTAGCTGAGAACATGAAAGCCAGCCCTGCAAGCCTGCAAGTTTAATTCTGGTCATGGTAAGATACCTATCAAAATCAAAAGGAGATTTTTCATTCTCAGGCCCAGCTTGGTATCAATGGAGAATTTGCATGATGCGAATAAGAAAAAGTCCCATAACTTGATACAAAGCAAGTGTTAAAATTTGATCATAGTACTTTTTCTCAAGTCCAAGTTTCCAATCGACTGACTCTATTATCCAAAACAATCCAACCTCGTTAGACTGCTGTGTGAGAGAGAGAAATATGTACTTTGCTGTTTATCTGAGACTTGGGAATGACAGCATCAGAGGGGATAGCAAAGAGTTTAAGTATTTGGTGTTGGCATATTACAAATTCGATCAAGATTAAACACCAGAGCTAAGTGAAATCACTGAGGTACCTGAACTGGCCTGTGAGGTTTCGGTGCATTGGGATTTCCTTGATCATAGAAACTCCGAAAAAGAGAAACAGCTTCAGATGCCATTATTCCTCCTTTACATGTAAAGCAGCCTTTCATTTCAGAAGCACCGCCACTAGATAAGTGCTCATTGTTTCTAGAATGTAATGACAAGATTGATCCGCAGCCTCCGAACTTATCATTAGGACAACCATAGTATACAGCTTTTATTCCAAGAATTGATATAGCTGCTGCACACATGATACATGGTTCACATGTAACGTAGAGATCGCACTTTGAAAATCTTATTCTAATTTCTTTCTTTGAAAGTCCATTCTTTTGCCACTGCTCAAGCAAATAATCGGTCGCTTCCATCTCTGCATGCCTTGTAGCATTTCGTGTCTCATTTGTTCTGTTTCTTCCCGAGGCAATAACCTTTTCATCTTCAACGATGACACATCCAACTGGCACTTCTAGGCTGTTCAATGCAAGTTTCGCCTGCTCTATTGCAAGCTCCATAAAAGCAAGAGTAGCTAACGAGTTCTCACCCTCCACTGGATCCATCAATTCTCAATTCCTCAATATCACGAAACCAGATTTACACGAATGTAAACGCTGAAATCCCACCAGAAGATATGGGAAATAAATCTATTTTTTTCCAGTCCTTCAACACTACTCTAACCCCAAAAAGGGAAGGGAAAAAAATCAATCTACTTCCTACAGAAACAAACAATCTTTACCTAGTTTGTACAGTGCAAACTTTCCCCAATACCAAGCGAGGCCTAAGAAAATAATAAGAAAGGAAACGTAAATATTCCAACTTACACTGTAGAACCAGCAATTTCACCACACCATGAGCACCAACCGGCAAAAGAAAGATAAACCAGTTAGAAATTCCTAGCAAATATGAAGAACTCACAACTCCCACGAAGAACAATAAGAAGTATAAGACATAGTTTTGTCTCAAAACCCAAAGAGCTACTATATAATTCCACCAACAACAAAAGAAAGACAAATTCTCTCCTAAAAACGAAAACCCTAATTCAATAATAATCCAATTTCCACAATCAATCGTACGAAATGATCTACACTAAATAAAAATTAACCCCTTGACCCCGATTCCTCAATCGATGATCAGATTACTTACAAAAAAAAATCGAACTTAACTTTGATGAATCACAGAAACAAATACTAGAGGTTACAAAAGGATACCAAATCGAATGAAACTAATTGGTTTAAGAAGAATATTCATACCTTCGACCGACATAGCCATATTTCTTGTTCTAGATTGCGTGAAACCGAAGAGAAATTTTACAACCGAAGTGAAGACGATGAGGAAGGAAGCTTAAGATGAGACTAATGTACTGTTTTGAACTAGTTTCTTTTGACTCTTTTTGCTTTGTCAGCGGAGCAAAGAAGAATCACTAATATATAGCAGAGTTGTTTTTTTGCCCATCCGCCGTCCGTTGTCTTTGGGACAGATCTGGCCGTTCGTTGTTGGGTGGGTAGTTCACTTTAGCTTTTAACTTTAATTTCCAAAACGTGTCGGATCCAGGTCCAAAGCTATATTCATCACTTATCACGTTACTTAATGCGGAGGAAACCAACTCTTAAGTCCTAACCACTTTTCTCTTAACCAGTTTCATTTCATTCTTTTGTTGTTATCGTTCACTTTGATCTTTTCGTTTTCCTTTCTCTTGGGAATAATTTTTTTTTCTTCGTTTTGTTGGATTGATGGATGGGGTGAGATATGTACACAGCTGCGTCTTTCAAAGCCCCTAATCGCACAAAGAGCGTGATGAAAATTTTTCCCGGCATAAGGAAATCAAGACCCCCTGTTAGGTTTTTGCACAACTACATCTATCAAACCAGCAGTCACATGAAGATTGTACTAAATAGTGTTAACGTGCCTGATTTTGGGAGAGCCTCGGACTCAACTACTACCGAGTTTGTAACAAAGCTAACCCAGTTAAACAAAGAGAGAATAAAAAAACAAAGATGGGATGCAGCCATGCAAATAGAAAAGATTCGCGCGTCAAAAACTAAAGGAATGAAAACAAAGAAGAATAAAAAGGTATTTATTAAAGATTCTGTTGTTTACTTTCCATTTATTACTTTGGTTCGGTCTATTCAAATTTGTGATTGATTTTTCAGACACAAAACAACGTGGTGCGGCGAACAAAAACTCACGGTTTGTTCTTGGAAACAAATTATCCATGTTTATCTATATATGGCGAGGTATGTTGTTATGCTGTCATATACAGTTAGTTCAACAATGTTTGATACCAAAGTTTTAGTGTCTCACCCTTTTTTATTGGTTTAACATGCAGATGCAGATGTACCGGGACTTGGATTACGCGGTAAGAAATTCAAATGATCATATTTTTAGATGTGCTGCATTTTAACTTTCTGACTGATTTCTGATTTGAATTCCGAAACAAGATTAAACATTTAGCGAGGAATGGTGTTCTAATTGACTTCCATGATATGAAGGTTTGTTCATTTTGTTTGTGTTATCCGGTTTATTTTATTTTCCATGATATGTATTTACACCACAATTTAGGAACCGGTTTATATGATGATCACAGCCAATTGAAGACCGGCATATTGTAACTGATTTGGGGGAGAAAAAATATGTTGCTACTCCTGAGGTATGCGATAATATCACATTTACAAACCTTCTTATCATTCAGTTGGTTTATTGTCTATACAATGGTCCATATTTTTGTAGAAAGACCGTCAAATGGCAGACCGCATTTATCTTAGTTTGCACTATGGGCATGAATGGAAACAAAAACATAAGGTACTACTCATATGAAAATTCACTGTAGCATATTCTATATGATGTGCATTAAGTTTGCTAATTCTCTGTAGCATATTTTCAGATTGTCGTATGTGCCCCTCATTGGATACACATGATGCTTATAAACACTTTCACATTCTCAAACGTGGTGAAGAAAATGTACACTTAACACCTATTTCTGACAAAGATTTGAACTTGGTTGTTCTTACTCACCACAGTGCTTTGTAAATTTTAATTAATGCAATGTGGAGAAATATACACATAACAGCTGCTATGAAAGCATTTGAAGTTTTTTATTTTTATTTTTATTTTTTGGGAAGTAATGTGGTTATTACTCCCGTTTGTTAATTTTTTAGTGCAATGTTGAGTAAATCTTTTCAAGAAAAAATTTTAACCATATAATTCTTTCTGAATATTGCTTTTTGGGTACCTTCTTTTTATTTGTTCAAATAAATGTGATTCCATCGTAGTCATGTCAACTTAACGTAATCAGGCTTGGGACAAAAAAAAAAAATCGATAACACACAATCACTTTAATATTGTTTAAACTCATCTTCCATCGAGAAAATCACATCTCAGAGGTTTCAAAAGGAGAGTTAAGGAGATTCATGATCCTACAAATTAAAATTTTTAATGAGAAAATTAAAATTTATAATGACAAATTTCAGGGTGGTTAAAGTAGCAGTTATTATTTAAAAGTTGACCACAACTGCAGTCACCCATTATGTTGCCGTTTTTTTGGCTTTTTCTCCACTACACAACAGTTACGTAATGGGGATCCCTTAAACTGATCTTCTATAAATAGATTAGTTTACATCCCTCAAAAATTCATTCAATGGGCAATGAGTACAACATATAACATGTGAGTACAGGACAACTTAACTATCTTCTCCTTCCATGATCCATCTATACATTTCTGCACTGCAACATTTTTTATTCTCTTTTAGTTTCTTTGTATACTAAACTTTTTCTTTGCTTTGATATGTCTGCTCTTTCACTTATCTCTACATTCGATTCTATGAAATTAATTTTTCTTAAGCAAGTTACAGTACTATACTATGGTTTGTTTATTAAAAGATAATTTTGGTTGAAAATTGGAAAACATTACTAATTCTAAAAACGGCGTCATAGTTTTGTGTCTCAAGGAACACTGATGATAGCCTTTTGGAGTTACCCAGTGAATTAGAGTTGGATGCATAACTTGGGTAAATAAATTATACTTGAAATGAGATGTTCGAAACATTGACCTGATATTTAATGCAGGAACGACGAAGCGGCAATGGTTTCTGAAAAACCACAGGAAATTGATTTAGTTGTGCAAGTAAATGTATGCATAATTTGTACATTTTTAATTTGTGTTGTTCAAGTTTAAAAGTTTACTTATATTATGTTCTAACAGAGAGCGTCGCTAGCACAGCGTCAACGACGTGCGAGAGAACGAGCAGAAAATGAAGCAAGAGCGACCAACGATGCAGGTGTACGTGAAGTTTTTTATCTTGGTCTTTTGTATTTATCCAAACAGGGTATTAAACTTGAAGACATCAAACACAGAGTATTAACAAACTATATTTTTTTTGGTTTATCGGATTAACAAAGTAATAACTCAATGTTTCATAAAATGTCATTATAGTAATCAATTTATCATCCTTTAGTTTGTTTCAAGAATCAACCTAAACATTAAATCTTTTCCAAAAATGAAAAATATAACACTGCCTTGAGAGATAACATTGTTCCAGCTGCACCGAAATGCATCTATAGTGACATGGATTTGAGTCTTTATTATGTGATTTGGACCAAACCCACGATGGACCTATACAAAAGAGAATGCTCCATCATAGAGTGTTTGGATGATCGGTAGCACTGTTCAGAGTAAAGGAATCCAAGTGGCATTCGGTAGTCTTAAGTTTAATTAGGTTGCAAATGTAGAGGACGCTCATATGATCCAAAACCAACAATTCGAATAACTGACAAATACCGATAACCGATGAGCTCAATATCTATATACCAAAAAAATTTGTAATATGCATATAACAAGTTTCACATATATCAGGAAAGAAGTGCTCCAATGTCGCGAAGGTCAGTCTCCCAAATGCGGCGTCGCAGGAGAGAAACGCAGATTGATACACAAATAGAAGATGAAGATTTTCATCGCAATGAGGCACAACAACAGAGCGATAGAGAACCACCACAAGTAGCACTTCGTATACAAACTCCACAAAACGATACGGAAAGAGAAGCGCGGAAACGTTTACTAAAGGGTAAAGGAAAATCTATTCCTGATGAGGTGGGTACATGCGCTGTAATTTGTGAAGATTATTCTCAAATTGGAAGTTATATTTTGTTACATCTCTTGATTAAATTGTCGAAAATCTAGAATCCTATATCGAAACGGATGCGTCCGGGAAGTATATTAATTAGAGAGAGGGCGGAAGGATCGTATGCACATGATGATACCGACTCCGACCAAGAGGTATATATGGACCAGATCCTAAAAGACTTAAAAAATAAATAAATTTATATATAAAAACTACTGTTTATAGGTTTCATATAAGTTTGTAAATATTTATAAGTTTTCAATGCAGTTAACATTTGTAGGTAGGAGAAGTGATATTATGCCCGGAGTAAATTTTCAACAGACACCTTTAGTTGGTGGTACATCAGCTGCTCAAAACATTCAAATGTAAGAATCCAAGTCTACTAGATGATATTTTATTTTTGGGTATCCATATTGGAGGGATTTTTTACATAATATTCAACATTTACAGGCCGTCTGTTACCGTTGGAGAAGAGGATGTTGATTACGACAGTGATGAAGTAGATTACGACGACAACGACATACATACTCAAAATATAGCCATGAACCATATCCCTATTGTTCATACCAGTGTGCGTCATTTTTTGGGACAAATGGATGTTCAGTGTCGCCATTGTGGGGCATTGCATTGGATGGCTGAAAAACTGACAAATTCATCTTTGATAAACCCGAAATTTGGTACATGCTGTCTTCAAGGAAAAGTTCGGCTTCCTTTACTGCTTGAACCACCACCACCATTAAGAGAATTTTTTGACGGAGATGACACTAGATCAACTTCATTCCGGAATTATATTCGAGAGTATAATGCGGCAATGCATATACCAGTCTTGGATGCAAATTGGATGAAAGAACTTTGAAAGGAAGAGGTCCGAGACCTTTTGCAATACATGGGGAACTAAGACATTTGACAGGAGGAATTCTTCCACATCTTGGGACTGAGAGACTGGCGGTTTACTCCCAACTATACATCTACGATCCTGCTTTTGCATTGTTTGTTCGTCAAGAACGAAATCCAAATTTAAACGTGGATGTCCTTCAAACAATTCAGGATACTATGCTCCAATTCAATGTTTTCTACACCAAGTATCGCCAAGCATATGCAATATTAGATCAAATGAGTCCTGCAGACCCAAATTTCTGAGTTTCCCTTCAGTACAACAAATCAACAGATGTAAGACGTTATAATCTACCGGTAGCGGATGAGGTTGCGGTTATCGTACCAGAAAAAACTTATAAACAGACTGGGCCGCGAGATATTATATTGCATTTGAGAGAAAATAACGGGCTACAACAAATTTCAGAGTGTCATCCAGCATACATGCCTTTACATTATGTTTTTCTCTTTCCTTTTGGAGAGCTGGGATGGTCACCAACACTAAGGCAATGGGATGCGGCCGCGAATACCTATTCGAATACCAAATTATCTCAAATGGAGTACTATAGTTACCGCATATTTGAACGTTGTTCAGAATATTCCACCATATTAAGAGCCGGAAAACTCTTTCAAGAGTTTTTGGTTGATGCATGGGCCGCTACAGAACTGAGTAAACTTGCATGGCTCAAATTCCACCAACCGACTTTGCGTTCGGATTGTTACAGTTGCATCGCATATATGACAAATGCTGATTTAAATCCGGGGGAAAGAGGTAATCCTTTTATTTTACCATCTTCACATACTGGTAGCGGAAGGCATATGCATGAAATATATCAGGATTCAATGGCGATTACACGGTTTCACCACCATCCCGATATTTTTCTTACAATGACGGCTAATCCTAATTGGCTAGAGATAAGAAATGCACTTTTCCGACATCAAACCGCACTTGATCGTCCTGATCTGGTGGCTCGCGTTTTTGAGCTTAAAAGAAAAGCTCTGATGAAAGAAATTAAGGAAAAAAAGGTTTTCGGTACGGTTGTTGCCCATGTTTATACCATCGAGTTTCAGAAATGAGGATTACCGCACATGCATTGTCTTATATTTTTAAAAGATTCCGAAAAAATTCGTACATCAGACATGGTTGATAAATTTGTTTCCGCTGAATTTCCGGATGAGAAAAATGACCCCATACTATTTGAAACGGTCAGCAAGTGTATGGTTCACGGTCCATGTGGAGATCGAGATCCGGGTGCACCGTGTATGGAAAAAGGAAAATGTACTAAAGGATATCCAAATAATTACACAGACACAACAACTTTGGACGAGGGTGGGTATCCAAGTTATCGTCGGCGTCGGGATGGAAGAGAAATGACGGTCAGAAATAACAAAAAGGCATATAATATTGATGTTGTTCCCTATAATCCACATCTGTCAAGAATGTTCAATTGCCACATCAATGTTGAAATATGTGCCGGCATAAGAGCGGTTAAATATATTAACAAATATATTTTCAAAGGTGGTGATCGAACTATGATGGTATTGGGAGAACATGATGAGATTCAACAGTACATTGATGCGAGGTACATTGGACCAGCCGAGGCAGTATGGCGTTTATTGGAGTACCAGTTACATGAAGAAAATCCGAGTGTACAACGGTTATCCGTACATCTACCAAATAACCAACGAGTTGTGTATAATTCAAGGCGATCAATGAGCTCCATTATACAAACAGCACAGGAACATAAGACCACTTTGATGGGTTATTTTGAGTATTACGCTAAAAATCCAACAGCTCCGGCTTATACTTATCAAGAGTTCCCGCAGCACTTTGTATGGAAAAAAGAAACTAAAGAGTGGAAAATCAGACAACAAGGTTTTTCAGTTGGAAGAATGTATTTTGTTAGCCCTAATGCTGGCGAGTTGTACTACTTACATATGTTACTCACAAGTGTAAGAGGTGCCCAGTCTTTTGATGGCTTGAGGACTGTAATTAATGGAGAAGCGTGCACGGTCCATAATACGTTCAAAGAGGCATGCATTGCACTGGGAATATTAGCAAATGATGGAGAATCGGAAAAATGCCTTCAAGAAGCAGTTGTTGTGCAAATTGGAAATCAGTTGAGGAAACTATTCTGCATTATCCTATCAGAATGCAATCCCACAAAACCGGAGGTTTTATGGGCGAAATATGGAATGAACATATGTGATGATCTTCAACATAGATTACGAACGATGTTTAATATCCCAAATCCAACTGATGAACATGCTATGGATTACGGATTATACCTGTTGGATCAACTGGTTCGACAATCTGGAAAAAAAACTAGAGAACTATAAGTCAATGCCACGACCAAGACATGATTGGGGTCAAATTGTGGGTAACAGATATATTTGGGACCATCGACAACTTCAATTTGCAGTAAGGGAATCTGTGCTCAATACTGATATTGAGAGATTGAATGTCGAACATCGAACGACGAATAATACAATAGTGGATTCTGTGAATAACCGCGATGGTCGAATGTTTTTTCTAAATGGAAGTGCGGGGACGGGAAAAACTTTTTTGTACAACACAATAGCAAGAAGTTGTCGTAGAGATGGAAACATAGTTTTAACTGTTGCTTCATCGGGTATTGCTTCATTACTTCTTTATGGAGATCGCACAGCACATTCGACTTTTAAGATACCATTTAATGTCCAAGAAGATAGTAATACTAGGGTATCACCCAGGCCTTCGGCCTGGGCTCAACCGCTTTTGCGCCTTCGGCGCGGAGGAATTTATGTTTTGTCCGCACTTTTGGCACCTACGAATCCATTCCCCTGTTCCGGTATCCGATCACGTTTTTTCATATCCATTTGTATTTGGCTGGTGGGATGTTGTTGATGATGCGAAATATTAAACAATACTTGAATTAAACAATAATAAAAAATTACGTGTATCAAACTATGATATTTAAGAAGTAGGAAGTGATTTTATATTACAATAAAATTTCAGGATACACTACGTTTTTGGTTTCCAGATTACAACACTCATTCAACTCATTTGGCATCAATAAAGTTATTCTCCTAGCATAAGTACACCTAGACAATGCCACATATAGTTGACCATGGCTAAATACCGTAGTGCGTAAATCTATGCCCACATACTTCACCGATTGTCCTTGTGATTTGTTAATCGTCATCGCATATGCAACACGTATGGGAAATTGGCGTCTTTCCATTTGTATGTCTAGCTCCGAAGATGAAGGTTGAAAAGTTATTCTTGGGATGAATACTATGTCACCAGCCTTTTCCCCTGTTATGATTTTAGCTTCAATCACATATCGTCCACACCTCGTGACCACCAGTCTAGTACCATTACATAGACCCTCTTTTGGTGCAAGATTTCTCAATAACATAACCGGACATCCAACTTTAATGTCTAGCTTAAATGGAGGTGATCCTGGTGGATTCAAATTATTGAGAAATTTGGTTGTGAACCTTGAATCCCTTCCGTGGTCATCCCGAATCATCTTGTCAGCAACAAGATATGTATAAGCCTCACCCTGCAAATTTCCTAATGCCTCCGCATTAATCTTATGGACATCTTCATTACGTGGAGATAAAATAATTCTCTCGGTTAAGTGTTCTGGTGACATTGGTCCATCCTTTCCCAAGAGCGGGTACACCGAAGATATTAGCTCATGCATGCTTTGACATCTGTTCATTGTCGATGGTAGATTAACAACTTCTTTAGGGTTTGTCCCCATCTACCATATGAATGAAACACAATTTAATTTGTTACACCTATGATATATATATTTTAAATTTATATATAAACGTTAAAAAGATATGGTTGGTTTATTACCTCTAGTAAGAAGTTAGCAAATTCCAAATTTTCTAGTTGTTGTTCCAATCGCATATTTTGGTTTAGAGTCAAGATATTAATATAATCCCAAATAAATGAACTTCTTATAGATGCTCCAACAGTTTGTTCACGACCTGTGTTCGAGACCACCGGTAAAGTCTGTCGAAAGTCTCCACCCAAAACAACTGTTACACCTCCAAAGTGGTTGTTATCACTACGAATATCTCGTAGTAGACGGTCAACTGCCTCCATACAAAATCTATGTTGCATTGAAACTTCATCCCATATGACCAATCTGACTTCTTTAAGTAGTTGAGTGTACTGCGAGTCCTTACTAATCCCAATATTACTATCTTCTTGGACATTAAATGGTATCTTAAAAGTCGAATATGTTGTGCGACCTCCATCAAGAAGTAATGAAGCAATACCCGATGAAGCAATAGTTAAAACTATGTTTCCATCTCTACGACAACTTCTTGTTATTGTGTTGTACAAAAAAAAAATTCCCGTCCCCGCACTGTCATTTAGAAAAAACATTCGACCATCGCGGTTATTCACATAATCCACTATTGTATTATTCGTCGTCCGTTGTTCGACATTCAATCTCTCAATATCCGTATTGAGCACAGATTCCCTTACTGCAAATTGAAGTTGTCGATGGTCCCAAATATATATGTTACCCACAATTTGACCCCAATCATGTCTTGGTCGTGGCATTGACTTATAGTTCTCTAGTTTTTTTCCAGATTGTAGAAGCAGTTGATCCAACATGTATAATCTGTAATCCATAGCATGTTCATCAGTTGGATTTGGGATATTAAACATCGTTCATAATCTATGTTGAAGATCATCACATATGTTCATTCCATATTTCGCCCATAAAACCTCCGGTTTTGTGGGATTGCATTCTGATAGGATAATGCAGAATAGTTTCCTCAACTGATTTCCAGTTTGCATAACAACCGCTTCTTGAAGGCATTTTTCCGATTCTCCATCATTTGCTAATATTCCCAGTGCAATGCATGCCTATTTGAACGTATCATGGACCGTGCACGCTTCTCCATTAGTTACAGTCCTCAAGCCGTTAAAAGACTGGGCACCTCTTACACTTGTGAGTAACATATGTAAGTAGTACAACTCGCCAGCATTAGGTCTAACAAAATACATTCTTCCAATTGAAAAACCTTGTTGTCTGATTTTCCACTCTTTAGTTTCTTTTTTCCATACAAAGTGCTGCGGGAACTCTTGATAAGTATAAGCCGGAGCTGTTGGATTTTTAGCGTAATACTCAAAATAACCCATCAAAGTGGTCTTATGTTCCTATGTTGTTTGTATAACGGAGCTCATTGATCTCCTTGAATTATACACAACTCGTTGGTTATTTGGTAGATGTACGGATAACCGTTGTACACTCGGATTTTCTTCATGTAACTGGTACTCCAATAAATTCCATACTGCCTCGGCTGGTCCAATGTACCTCGCATCAATGTACTGTTGAATCTTATCATGTTCTCCGCTCTTATGCCGGCACATATTTCAACATTGATGTGGCAATTGAACATTCTTGACAGATGTGGATTATAGGGAACAACATCAATATTATATGCTTTTTGTTATTTCTGACCGTCACTTTTCTTCCATCCCGACGCCGACGATAACTTGGATACCCACCCTCGTCCAAAGTTGTTGTGTCTGTGTAATTAATTGGATATCCTTTAGTACATTTTCCTTTTTCCATACACGGTGCACCCGGATCTCGATCTCCACATGGACCGTGAACCATACACTTACTGACCGTTTCAAATAGTATGGGGTCATTTTTCTCATCCGGAAATTCAGCGGAAACAAATTTATCAACCATGTCTGATGTACGATATTTTTCGGAATCTTTTAAAAATATAAGACAATGCATGTGCGGTAATCCTCGTTTCTGAAACTCGATGGTATAAACATGGGCAACAACCGTACCTAAAACCTTTTTTCCTTAATTTCTTTTATCAGAGCTTTTCTTTTAAGCTCAAAAATGCGAGCCACCAGATCAGGACGATCAAGTGCAGTTTGATGTCGGAAAAGTGCATTTCTTATCTCTAGCCAATTAGGATTAGCCGTCATTGTAAGAAAAATATCGGGATGGTGGTGAAACCGTGTAATCGCCATTGAATCATGATATATTTCATGCATATTCCTTCCTCTACCAGTATGTGAAGATGGTAAAATAAAAGGATTACCTCTATCCCCCGGATTTAAATCAGCATTTGTCATATCTGCGATGCAACTGTAACAATCCGAACGCAAAGTCGGTTGGTGAAATTTGAGCCATGCAAGTTTACTCTGTTCTGGAGCGGCCCATGCATCAACCAAAAACTCTTGAAAGAGTTTTCCGGCTCTTAATATGGTGGAATATTCTGAACAACGTTCAAATATGCGGTAACTATAGTACTCCATTTGAGATAATTTGGTATTCGAATAGGTATTCGCGGCCGCATCCCATTGCCTTAGTGTTGGTGACCATCCCAGCTCTCCAAAAGGAAAGAGCAAAACATAATGTAAAGGCAAGTATGCTGGATGACACTCTGAAATTTGTTGTAGCCCGTTATTTCACTACACCATTTTAACGATATAGCAACATACAATAGTTGTTGCTAAACGGGGTCGCAACGGGACTTCGCTGTTGCTAAACACGGTGTCGCAATTTTTAGCAACGGCATAGGCTTTGTTGCTAATCTCGGTCAGCAACGGTATTTCGCAACGGCCTTTGCCGTTGCTAATTTTTCTATTCACAACAAAGGATGTCCGTTGCGAAATTTTTTTTGCAACAGAAAAAAAAAAGGCTTAGAACCAAGCCACGACTTGATTTTGAGCCAAGGCTTGATTCTAAGCCACGGCTTGATTCTAAGCGATGGCTTGCTTACTAAGCTATGAAACTGAGAATCCAATATAAACCATACAAACAACATAACATACAAACCATTTCTGAAATCAGACAGACTAAGAATCCATTAACATGCTTTGAAAAATTACACAATCAAATGAACTTAGAATCCATTTATTCAAAAGTTACACAATTTATAAACAATATACCAACACATAAATAACTTGAAAGTAAATCCATTCCACTTTCTTCCTTCTCCCAGCACAAGACCTTCTAACTGGATAAAGACATCAAAAGAAGAATTAGTATTAAGTTACTACCAGAAATCCCTACTTAGAGTCCTGATAGTTATACCTTCAGAGGATTAATAAGATTACATATAATAATTGTAACTGAGTACATAAAATGGGTATAATCAGCTTAACAAAATTTCAGAAAAGCTTCGTAAATATACATTACCTAATTTTAGAAAAGCTTCGTAAAGATACATTACCTAATAATTGTAACTAAGTACATAAAATGGGTATAATCAGCTTAACAAAACCTTCAGAGGTTCTGCTCTTCTAGGAAGATTTGTCTTTAAAGAGCCCTATAAAGTTTAAGGAAAACGAATCGACGTTCACAATGTCACCATCTTCTAATTTCCTGCAAAATACAAAGTATTAATCGACAGCCAATAAGATGAAATGCTAAGGGATCCAGAATATTATTGGTACAATACATGTGTATCTATATCGTCATCTTTCCATACATGTATCTTCAAACCAAATGTAAACATTGAACTAACATGGGCTATTCTTTGGTTTATTAGCATGAAAAGAGAGGTAATCTCAGATTCAAGATAAATGATTATATATACCTGGCATCTAAAATTTTGCGGCAGATGACTTCATTTACTGACCTGTGACCACACAAAAAAGAGCATATGGATTAACAATGTCTTGCCTCAAGTTAAAATTGGAGTATAATGAACACATATTGACGAAGTACCTACGTGTATCAAGACTTAGGTAAGAAATGATAATCATAGAATGAACACATATTTATTTTATCTCAGACACGGAAATTGCTGCATTGAATACATTGATCAAGTCATTTCATTTGTAAAAGTGAAAAGACATAGTAGTATTGGTAAATGAACCAGGACATAATCAGTAGTATTGGCACTATATGCTTTCATACAATTAGCTGGAACTTTAATCTCAACATAACAAAAAGGGCATGAGAAAAAAAAACTAGGCACAAGAACTTCAGTTATGCTAACATCTCAACATAACAAAAAGTGCACTTGGATGGGGACAGCTAATGTGGTCCAATTTCAAGTGGAAAGTGGTTTACCTAGATGTAAACACGAGAAAAATCACTGAATGAAGACCATCAGCAACACTGACTGATTAATCCCTTTATCCTCTGATCCTCCTCGCAAGTTGAATATCCTTGGGCATGATAGTCGCACGCTTCACATAAATGGAACACGAGTTGATGTTCTCAAAAAAAACAACCAAGTAGCTTTCATCTGCTTCTTACAATGCCAACACATCATGACTCTGGAAATGCAAATTAGTTTGCATAAAAAAAGTACACAATCCACATTCAATCATTATAAGCATATTCTATCTTTCTTTAAGTTACTAAACCAATTTAATCAAATTAAGCATTCAAGAACAGTGTACCATACCTTTAAGTCATGAGCAATTTCACTAACAAATCTACTGACTTTGGAAGTTTCCTGATCAACAATTCACTAATAAAGACTTGGAAAACTTCATGTACGCACGACTTCGATCAAATCCTACAAGTTGAACCCAAAAGACAAAAGAGTTCTATCAAATACAATTTCGGACCTATAATCTCACACCTAAAACTTTATAAAGCAATGAAGTCATTTTATGAATAAGTGCATGAAATTCTTATTTACCTACAATATGTCGCAGGATATCAAGGTTTAGCTATTTACAGATCACATGGCTCCAACGCAACATAAGATTCTAGGTTTGCGTTGCGATTGTTTCCTCGAGACTCCCACCTTTTAAGCATTGCATCCTGCAAAATCAGAATGACATGATTAGGAAACAAAGCACATGAATAAACAAATTCCAACGGATGAATTATAAAAACACGACTTATCGTACGAAAATGTGTACCAATGATCAGAGGCATACTTAGACAATTAAGAACTATATCCATGTCGATTTTTAAGATTCAATTGTATTCTTTCAAATAGAAAATGAATTAAATTTAAAAAATGCTTACCCCCAGGACATGTAACTTTCAAAAGAAGCGATTATCTGGCGTTCATAAAGTATTTTTGAGTACCTCTAGCCCTCCACAATTTTACAAACCTGCATCCAAAATAGTAAAGTACATTAAGTCAATCTTTGGATTCTACAAGTGACATGAACAAATTTTACCAAAAATAACAAAGTTCGAAAACCTAGATTACTCACAAAGTGTTTTAAGCTGAAATATGTTTTCAACATGTTGATTAACCCAAAAATTTCATGTTTCAAACAGTGCCCAATTCTCAAAACCCCAAAATCAATTTTACGAGAAATTGTAAATTCAATATTTCCATAAGACAAAAATTAAACAACATAGATATGATCATGCAATGAAAAATGGAATTGGGTTATAAAGAACTTACGGTTTTAAATCATCATCATCTTTATTTCAAAGACCATCATCTTTTTGTTACCTTAAAAAACCTAACAAGCATAATATGAAATCCCCTCCTCGATAGATATTAGCCTGAATACCAACATACATATTATGAAAAAACCCTAGAAAAAACCCCAAATACAGAAATTAAACAAAAATAATTTGAAACCCTAGAGTCGTGCTACAAATGAAATACATATTTAAAGTAAAATCAA
Organism: Papaver bracteatum; assembly: GCA_023529315.1. Classification (NCBI taxonomy): domain Eukaryota; kingdom Viridiplantae; phylum Streptophyta; class Magnoliopsida; order Ranunculales; family Papaveraceae; genus Papaver; species Papaver bracteatum. The sequence goes on along the minus strand of JAJJWX010002237.1, from coordinate 858,272 downwards.
ACTAATTAACCAAAATAAAACCATTGGAACTAAGGTGCAAGTTCTAAACGAAACATGAGTTAACTCTAGCTCAAAATCAAACCAAATACCAATACCTGAAATCAATAAACCATTGATGAATGACCAATACCTGAAATCAATAAACCATTGATGAATCTTCATTTTCAGTTGATGTTGATGAAGAGAGTAAGAAGATTTGATGTTTTTGGTAGATTCGGTTAATGAATCTTCTTGTTTTTTGGTGAAGAAGAGAAGTAGTAGAGAAAGAAGCAGCAGCGGTAGGGATCGAGAGAGGTCAAAGAGATAAAAGAGAGAGAGGGTAAGTTAAGATTAGAATTATGGTTAAAGGATCCTCACACACTTATCTCACACACGTTAAGTCAAGTTAAGTCAAAGTGTCAAACTAGGTGTTACCAGCCACACGGTCTAACTGCACGCATAAATACTCTACAGTTGCTAATAGCAACAAAAAGGTCGCGGTTGCGAAATTTGCAACAGTGACATGCCGTTGCGAAAATTTAGCAACTGAAAATTAGCAACGGCACTAGTGCTGTTGCTAATATGAGTTGCTAATTCCTTAAAATGGTGTAGTGTTTTCTCTCAAATGCAATATAATATCTCGCGGCCCAGTCTGTTTATAAGTTTTTTCTGGTACGATAACCGCAACCTCGTCCGCTACCGGTAGATTATAACGTCTTACATCTGTTGATTTGTTGTACTGAAGGGAAACTCGGAAATTTGGGTCTTCATGACTCATTTGATCTAATATTGCATTGGCTTGGCGATAATTGGTATAGAAAACATTGAATTGAAGCATAGTATCCTGAATTATTTGAAGGACATCCACGTTTAAATTTGGATTTCGTTCTTGACGAACAAACAATGCAAAAGCAGGATCGTAGATGTATAGTTGGGAGTAAACCTCCAGTCTCTTAGTCCCAGGATGTGGAAGAATTCCTCCTGTCAAATATCTTAGTTCCCCATGTATTTCAAAAGGTCTCGGACCTCTTCCTTTCAAAGTTCTTTCATCCAATTTGCATCCAAGACTGGTATATGCGTTTGCCGCATTATACTCTCGAATATAATTCCGGAATGAAGTTGATCTAGCGTCATCTCCGTCAAACAATTCTCTTAAGGGTGGTGGTGGTTCAAGCAGTAAAGGAAGCCGAACTTTTCCTTGAAGACAGCATGTACCAAATTTCGGGTTTATCAAAGATGAATTTGTCAGTTTTTCAGCCATCCAATGCAATGCCCCACAATGGCGACACTGAACATCCATTTGTCCCAAAAAATGACGCACACTGGTATGAACAATAGGGATATGGTTCATGGCTATATTTTGAGTATGTATGTCATTGTCGTCGTAATCTACTTCATCACTGTCGTAATCAACATCCTCTTCTCCAACGGTAATAGACGGCCTGTAAATGTTGAATATTATGTAAAAAATTCCTCCAATATGGATACCCAAAAATAAAATATCATCTAGTAGACTTGGATTCTTACATTTGAATGTTTTGAGCAGCTGATGTGCCACCAACTAAAGGTGTTTGTTGAAAATTTACTCCGGGCATAATATCACTTCTCCTACCTACAAATGTTAACTGCATTGAAAACTTATAAATATTTACAAACTTATATGAAACCTGGAAACAATAGTTTTTATATATAAATTTATTTATTTTTTAAGTCTTTTAGGATCTGGTCCATATATACCTCTTGGTCGGAGTCGGTATCATCATGTGCATACGATCCTTCCGCCCTCTCTCTAATTAGTATACTTCCCGGACGCATCCATTTCGATATAGGATTCTAGATTTTCGACAATTTAATCAGGAGATGTAACAAAATATAGCTTCCAATTTGAGAATAATCTTCACAAATTACAGCGCATGTACCCACCTCAACAGGAATAGCTTTTCCTTTACCCTTTAGTAAACGTTGCCGCGCTTCTCTTTCCGTATCGTTTTGTGGAATTTGTATACGAAGTGCTACTTGTGGTGGTTCTCTATCGCTTTGTTGTTGTGCCTCATTGCGATGAAAATCTTCATCTTCTATTTGTGTATCAATCTGCGTTTCTCTCCTGCGACGCCGCATTTGGGAGACTGACCTTCGCGACATTGGAGCACTTCTTTCCTGATATATGTGAAACTTGTTATATGCATATTACAATTTTTTTTGGTATATAGATATTGAGCTCATCGGTTATCGGTATTTGTCAGTTATTCGAATTGTTGGTTTTGGATCATATGAGCGTCCTCTACATTTGCAACCTAATTAAACTTAATACTACCGAATGCCACTTGGATTCCTTTACTCTGAACAGTGCTACCGATCAGCCAAACACTCTATGATGAACCATTCTCTTTTGTATAGGTCCATCGTGGGTTTGGTCCAAATCACATAATAAAGACTCAAATCCATGTCACTATAGATGCATTTCGGTGCAGCTGGAACAATGTTATCTCTCAAGTCAGTGTTATATTTTTCATTTTTGGAAAAGATTTAATGTTTAGGTTGATTCTTGAAACAAACTAAAGGATGATAAATTGATTACCATAATGACATTTTATGAAACATTGAGTTATTACTTTGTTAATCCGATAAACCAAAAAAAATATAGTTTGTTAATACTCTGTGTTTGATGTCTTCAAGTTTAATACCCTGTTTGGATAAATACAAAAGACCAAGATAAAAAACTTCACGTACACCTGCATCGTTGGTCGCTCTTGCTTCATTTTCTGCTCGTTCTCTCGCACGTCGTTGACGCTGTGCTAGCGACGCTCTCTGTTAGAACATAATATCAGTAAACTTTTAAACTTGAACAACACAAATTAAAAATGTACAAATTATGCATACATTTACTTGCACAGCTAAATCAATTTCCTGTGGTTTGTCAGAAACCATTGCCGCTTAAATCGTTCTGCATTAAATATCAGGTCAATGTTTCGAACATCTCATTTCAAGTATAATTTATTTACCCAAGTTATGCATCCAACTCTAATTCACTGGGTAACTCCAAAAGGCTATCATCAGTGTTCCTTGAGACACAAAACTATGACGCCGTTTTTAGAATTAGTAATGTTTTCCAATTTTCAACCAAAATTATCTTTGAATAAACAAACCATAGTATAGTACTGTAACTTGCTTAAGAAAAATTAATTACATAGAATCGAATGTAGAGATAAGTGAAAGAGCAGACATATCAAAGCAAAGAAAAAGTTTAGTATACAAAGAAACTAAAAGAGAATAAAAAATGTTGCAGTGCAGAAATGTATAGATGGATCATGGAAGGAGAAGATAGTTAAGTTTTCCTGTACTCACATGTTATATGTTGTACTCATTGCCCATTGAATGAATTTTTGAGGGATGTAAACTAATCTATTTATAGAAGATCATTTTAAGGGATCCCCATTACGTAACTGTTGTGTAGTGGCGAAAAAACCAAAAAAACGGCAACATAATGGGTGACTGCAGTTGTGGTCAACTTTCAAATAATAACTGCTACTTCAAACACCCTGAAATTTGTCATTATAAATTTTAATTTTCTCATTAAAAATTTAATTTATAGGATCATGAATCTCCTTAACTCTCCTTTTGAAACTTCTGAGATGTGATTTTCTCGATGGAAGATGAGTTTAAACAATATTAAAGTGATTGTGTGTTATCGATTTTTCTTTTTTTTTTTGTTGTCCCAAGCCTGATTACGTTAAGTTGACATGACTACGATGGAATCACATTTATTTGAACAAATAAAAAGAAGATACCCAAAAAGCAATATTCAGAAAGAATTATATGGTTAAATTTTTTTTTTTGAAAAGATTTACTCAACATTGCACTAAATAATTAACAAACGGGAGTAATAACCACATTACTTCCCAAAAAATAAAAATAAAAATAAAAAACTTCAAATGCTTTCATAGCAGCTGTTATGTGTATATTTCTCCACATTGCATTAATTAAAATTTACAAAGCACTGTGGTGAGTAAGAACAACCAAGTTCAAATGTTGTCGTAGCAGGTGTTAAGTGTACATTTTCTTCACCACGTTTGAGAATGTGAAAGTGTTTATAAGCATCATGTGTATCCAATGAGGGGCACAGACGACAATCTGAAATTATGCTACAGAGAATTAGCAAACTTAATGCACATCATAGAATATGCTACAGTGAATTTTCATATGAGTAGTACCTTATGTTTTTGTTTCCATTCATGCCCATAGTGCAAACTAAGATAAATGCGGTCTGTCATTTGACGGTCTTTCTACAAAAATAGGGACCATTGTATAGACAATAAACCAACTGAATGATAAGAAGGTTTGTAAATGTGATATTATCGCATACCTCAGGAGTAGCAACATATTTTTCTCCCCAAATCAGTTACAATATGCCGGTCTTCAATTGGCTGTGATCATCATATAAACCGGTTCCTAAATTGTGGTGTAAATACATATCATGGAAAATAAAATAAACCGGATAGCACAAACAAAATGAACAAACCTTCATATCATGGAAGTCAATTAGAACACCATTCCTCGCTAAATGTTTAATCTTGTTTCGGAATTCAAATCAGAAATCAGTCAGAAAGTTAAAATGCAGCACATCTAAAAATATGATCATTTGAATTTCTTACCGCGTAATCCAAGTCCCGGTCCATCTTCATCTGCATGTTAAACCAATAAAAAAGGGTGAGACACTAAAACTTTGGTATCAAACATTGTTGAACTAACTGTATATGACAGCATAACGGCATACCTCGCCATATATAGATAAACATGGATAATTTGTTTCCAAGAACAAACCGTGAGTTTTTGTTCGCCACACCACGTTGTTTTGTGTCTGAAAAATCAACCACAGATTTGAATAGACCGAACCAAAGTAATAAATGGACAGTAAACAACAAAATCTTTAATAAATACCTTTTTATTCTTCTTTGTTTTCATTCCTTTAGTTTTTGACGCGCGAATCTTTTCTATTTGCATGGCTGCATCCCATCTTTGTTTTTTTATTCTCTCTTTGTTTAACTGGGTTAGCTTTGTTACAAACTCGGTAGTAGTTGAGTCCGAGGCTCTCCCAAAATCAGGCACGTTAACACTATTTAGTACAATCTTCATGTGACTGCTGGTTTGATAGATGTAGTTGTGCAAAAACCTAACAGGGGGTCTTGATTTCCTTATGCCGGGAACAATTTTCATCACGCTCTTTGTGTGATTAGGGGTGCAAAAGATGCAGCTGTGTACATATCTCACCCCATCCATCAATCCAACAAAACGAAGGAAAAAAAATTATTCCCAAGAGAAAGGAAAACGGAAAGATCAAAGTGAACGATAACAACAAAAGAATGAAATGAAACTGGTTAAGAGAAAAGTGGTTAGGACTTAAGAGTTGGTTTCCTCCACATTAAGTAACGTGATAAGTGAGGAATGTAGCTTTGGACCTGGATCCGACACGTTTTGGAAATTAAAGTTAAAAGCTAAAGTGAACTACCCACCCAACAACGAACGGCCAGATCTGTCCCAAGGACAACGGACGGCGGATGGGCCAAAAAACAACTTTGCTATATATTAGTGATTGGGATTAGTAAGGACTCGCAGTACACCCAACTACTTAAAGAAGTCAGATTGGTCATATGAGATGAAGTTTCAATGCAACATAGATTTTGTATGGAGGCAGTTGACCGTCTACTACGAGATATTCGTAGTGATGACAGCCACTTTGGAGGTGTAACAATTGTTTTGGGTGGAGACTTTCGACAGACTTTACCGGTGGTCTCGAACGCAGGTCGTGAACAAATTGTTGGAGCATCTATAAGAAGTTCATTTCTTTGGGATTATATTAATGTCTTGACTCTAAACCAAAATATGCGATTGGAACAACAACCAGAAAATTTGGAATTTGCTAACTTCTTACTAGAGGTAATAAACCAACCATATCTTTTTAACGTTTATATACAAAGTTAAAATATATATATCATAGGTGTAACAAATTAAATTGTGTTTCATTCATATGGTAGATCGGGACAAACCCTAAAGAAGTTGTTAATCTACCATCGACAATGAAAAGATGTCAAAGCATGCATGAGCTAATATCTTCAGTGTACCCGCTCTTGGGAAAGGATGGACCAATGTCACCAGAACACTTAACCGAGAGAATTATTTTATCTCCATGTAATGAAGATGCCCATAAGATTAATGCGGAGGCATTAGGAAATTTGCAGGGTGAGGCTTATACATATCTTGCTGCTAACAAGATGATTCGGGATGACCACGGAAGGGATTCAAGGTTCACAACCGAATTTCTCAACAATTTGAATCCACCAGGATCACCTCCATTTAAGCTAGACATTAAAGTTGGATGTCCGGTTATGTTATTGAGAAATCTTATACCAAAAGAGGGTATGTGTAATGGTACTAGACTGGTGGTCACGAGGTGTAGACGATATGTGATTGAAGCTAAAATCATAACAGGGGAAAAGGCTGGTGACATAGTATTCATCCCAAGAATAACTTTTCAACCTTCATCTTCGGAGATAGACATACAAATGGAAAGACGCCAATTTCCCATACGTGTTTCATATGCGATGATGATTAACAAATCACAAGGACAATCGGTGAAGTATGTGGGCATAGATTTACGCACTCCGGTATTTAGCCATGGTCAACTATATGTGGCATTGTCTAGGTGTACTGCTGCTAGGAGAATAACTTTATTGATGCCAAATGAGTCGAATGAGTGTTGTAATCTGGAAACCAAAAACGTAGTGTATCCTGAAATTTTATTGTAATATAAAATCACTTCCTACTTCTTAAATATCATAGTTTGATACACGTAATTTTTTATTATTGTTTAATTCAAGTATTGTTTAATATTTCGCATCATCAACAACATCCCACCAGCCAAATACAAATGGATATGAAAAAACGTGATCGGATACCGGAACAGGGTAATGGATTCGTAGGTGCCAAAAGTGCGGACAAAACATAAATTCCTCTGCGCCAAAGGCGCAAAAGCGGTTGATCCCAGGCCGAAGGCCTGGGTGATACCCTAGTCGGATATAGAGAGTGAAAGGAAAATATTATGACTAAAATAGCCTCGATCGAAATGTTCCAATCAGTATCTGGTTCGGACAACTGAACTGCTGAGAGAGCTTGGGATCCTGGAGCTTGGATTCCAATCACAGGAGGATTCTTGAGCCATTGCGCTGGAATTATGTGTCCCAGAGTTGGCTGCCCATACCAATTATTTGTCTTAAGTTCTAGCAATCATTAAATCATAATCTGTTTTTACAATTATCCGTTTTTATTTTGAGTAATTATTGAGTTACTGCCGTGTGGGATGTATATACGTGTATGGTTGTGATAAGTTAGGGTTGATTTTGTTAAATCTTTTTCAGTATTTAAGAGACAATGATTGTAGAGAGAAGGGTATTGAATGAAAAATTAAATTTGAGGTTGCGCTCATTTGAGTGTAGAAGTGTTTAAGCTCTTTGTGTTCTTCACTATTGCTCTGTGTACTCCCTTAGTCTTGCCAAGATCAAGCACGTTCTTGACATTTGGTATCACCCATAAGAACTTTTCTCTATTCTACAATGACCTAAGGTCCATCTATTAAAGCAGTTGACACTACCACCAAGGAGCTGACAACAATGATGCAAACATTAATAGATCTACATATCAAAGATAGTACAGCTCGTGTTGCAGCAGCAAAGGATCAACAAGAATCACTGAGCATACTTATTGCTTTAGCACAGGAATCAAAACAACAGGTTACTGCCTTGATGACTCTTTTGATCTGATCCAAATCATCCTCCTCTGACCAATCAGGTCAATCTCATAACACATTTCTACCAGGTCACCGACAAGATCCAAACATCAAAACCCCAAAAATTGATTTTCCTAAATTTGGTGGGGATAATCCTAGAGGTTGGGTACGCAGATGTGGAATATTTTTCAACTCAAGTCATTGCCAGAACTGCAGCAAACACAGTTTGCTTCTATCCACCTAGAGGGTAAAGCTGAATCTTGGTTTCAAGACTTCCAAACTGGTAAAGATTTTATCTCTTGGTATGATTTCTCTTCTTCCCTTTGTGAAAGATTTGAAGATCTAGCTAACGAAAATTTCGTGAGTAGTTTCAATAAATTATATCACAATTAAATTTTGTGGATGAATATTTTGAGAAGTTTGAACCACTTGAATCTTTAACGCTTCAGAACAACCCAAACCTTAAGGTAGACTCTTTTGTTATGAGTTTTTTGAGTGGAGTAAAGGAGGTTATTCGTCTTTATGTGGAAATACATAAACCTACCACCTTATCCAAAGCCTTCTATCTAGACCGTTTACAAGAGAGTGCTTTAGTCTCCCAACATCAACAATATCCAAAGTTTAATCCCACTAAACAACCTACCACAACCACTTATTTCAATCGATATTCTCCTAACCCATAGAAGTTCACTACCATCCCACCCGCACCTACTTCTAATACAGTCACTCCTTCTCCATAAATATCATCTCAGCCACATAAATACTTATATGTTCCACCACCTATTTGACGCTTATCAAGGGAACAACAAGACAAGAGACGGGCTCAAGGCCTCTGCTATAATTGCAATGACAATTACACCCCTGGCCACAAATGCAAACCTCAATATTTATTAATGGTCATAACTGAAGATGAATCTGAATCCCCTACTCAGACATCTTCAACTGATGAGACTACATATTCCTTAGTTGAGTCGAACATTGAGATATCCTTGCATGCTCTTACAGGCACAATGAGTGATGACACTATTTGCATCCCATGATTCATTAAACGACACATTGTCACAATATAGGTTGACACAAGAAGCACTCATAACTTTATTGTGTTAGAGCACTTCTCGGTCGAACTCGCGTGTTGCTATCTCAAGCTTGTTTGTCAAGTTTAGTTGTCAAAATTTTAAGTCTTGATCTCTTGTCTACTTATAGTTATGTCTCGGATTAGGGTAGAATATGTAGTTGAGCTTTATACTTCACGGCGTTCATCGATTGAAGACAAAGAACTACTAAGGGGAGCTTGTGGCACTTCATCAACAAAAGGTATGTGGATACTTGAACTCATTTATCACTCAAAAGTATATTTTTATTCATTTACACATTTGATATTTTGAGTTGAGTTTAACTCGCTTACATATTTTTCGAAATATGTGTTGGTAAGCTTTCGCTTTCACCAAGTTTATCTTTTATTCTTGAAAAAAGTCAAAAGAAGATCATGTGAAGATCGCCTGGTAACATCTTACATGATTTGTGTGAGACATTCATTTGATGTAGACTCGGAATGTTTCGTATTGATCATTTGATCACTTGAAAATTGCTTTGAAGCTAATAGTTTGTGTGAGACAGTTATTCTCATCTTCTAAGAATGTTTCAATGATTAAAATGGAAGTTTAGAACAATTAACCATTGATTGGATATAACACAGTATGCGTACTTGTATGTTAATTGTTGCAAGTGTATTCCAAATCTGAGAATATAGTATGCATACCCGTATGCGTATTGATTCAATAGTTGAAGTTCGGCAACTATAGTATGCGTACACGTATGCATATTAATTTCAACTGAGTTCGGACATGAACGACGGTATGCATACCCGTTTGCATACTGGTGAACAAGACCAAGTCCGAGAACTTAGGTATGCGTACACGTTTGCATACTTGAGTGAGTTAAGTTCTAAAGTCGGTTAAGTATGTTTACATGCTCATGAACAAATACATTTATATAATAAGGAATGCAATATTTACAAGCGGTGGTTATAATTTTCATGAATTGATTCGAGTGAATCAAAACCTATTTTGCTTCAATTTTTTCTTATATATTTCTATGAAAATATAAAAAATTGAACAACTCTATAACTAGTTTCATTTGAGTCATTTGAACTAGTTGTGATTAAGATGAACAAGGTTGATATGAAAGTGTTCATATGGCTAATTTCGGTTAACTATTGTTCAGCCAACTAAGTGTACACATTCAGGTATGGTTACCCATATCTAAATGAAGGTACATTTCATTTGTGTGTAAGATGCTTAAGTCAATCTAACGGTTGAAAGATATTAGCTTGAATCTAATCAGGTTTATATCTAACAGTGAATATTGAATGCTCTGTTATCAAGGTAACATTGACTGGAAACCCTGATTTGAAGACTATATAAGGGAGAACTCTAGCAACTGGGAAACCTAATTCCCACACCTCTTGTGTGATAATAGTTGTGACTCGAGTCGATTCTCCTTTAACCTAGGTTTTTCTAAAACCATTATAGGTTAACGATTCAAAGACTTTATAGGGATTCTGAAGCCATACCCAACTATTTTCTTTGTATTTGCGTGTTCTGATCTTACTTTGTTCTATCGTATTGAGTATTATGTTCTCTAAGATTTTCTCGAGATTTAATCTCCGATTGTAAGATAAAAATTAATCACAAAGCTCTTCGTCTCATTCTTTGTGATTCCACAATATCTTGTTCCGCTACCATACGGTTAAGTTATTGTGAGGTGATTGATATTAATAGGTTGTTCTTCGGGAATATGGTAAAACCTCTGTATATTGATACTCCATATATCAATAAAAAATCATGGTCTCAACTTGAGACAGTTATAAATAGTAATAACCTCCACATTTTAATATTATTGTTTTTTCCAGTCCCTCCTTAAGAAAATTTACCTCTATATATTAATAATTGACACTATATTAGAGAAATATAGATATTGTTACATTGAAATTTATTATGATGAAATAAAATATTTATCTATATAATTGTAGAGAAGATAGGTAATTTTGGTTACTGTAATTTTTGGGTTGTTATAGATTGATGAATTATCTTCAAAGATACTAATACTATCTACAATTATAGAAAACATCAAAAAATTCATGATAGCCTTACAAGTTCTTAGATACATAAATGTACATATGTTTTGGAACTATAAAGATGTATTACATTATGTAATAGGTTTACCTACATTGAAATATAAATTTTTAACATTTCTAGGTATGTCTCCCTATATTAATAACCTTCGTATATTAATAAATTTATGAATCCCCAAATGTATTAATATGAACGCGCGATTGGGGGATACTTATATTAATTGGGGGATATAAATTACTTTCCCCAACCAATAGTGTTTGCTAAGGGGTTGGGGGCAAAAATACTGAAATACCCTTCCCTCAAAATAAAAACTAAAAACTTAAAATTAAAAACAAAATCATATCCCCCAGTTCCATCTTCACTGTCGGCATTCTCGTTAGGGTTAGGGCTTTAAAACCTAAATATTCTCCACTTTGAAAACGATTTTTTTTTACATTCGGAAGTGATGAAGACCATGTCGGAATTGATGAAGACCATGCCGGTAGTGATGAAGACCATGTCATTTTTTTTACATCGCCGTAAGTGATGAAGACCATGCCGGAATTCATGAAGACCATGCCGAAAAATGGTGCCGGCATGCTTGGTAACTTACATTCAATGTCGTAACTAAATGTCGGCATGCTCGATAGAAATCTATCAATGCCGGTAGTCAAGTGAAAAAAAAAGTCAATTTTCTGGATACTTTACATCATGTGTCGGAAAAGAAATTTAAGCAACATACTATGCCATTAGCAGTACCGGCATGCTTCAGAATTAACTGTCTGTGCCGGCAGTAGACTGATTAAAACCCCAAAAAAATCAAAACGGATTAGCTTTTGAATTAAAAAACCAGAAAAAATTATACGAGACGCTGTGTGGCAAACATTTATGAAAATTTCCAACAAATTCCGTAATGGATGGACGACCGACAACAACACCGGCACACTGTGTTGGTTGAATATTTCTTGGTACGTGAAAATATGGTGCGCCTGCATTGATATAACTATGAATACCATGCCGGCATGGTATTCATAGTCATATCAATGCCGGAAGGATGTTTTGCAGGTGCAGCCATGGTGAATCCAAAGTTACATCTGGAGAAGATTCAACATAAAATACATATTCGTTGCTAACGTGAAGACTCATAGACGTCTTTTTGGTCACTATGGTCACTCATCTCAACCAAAATTTTTGAACCAAACATTCATACTCCTAATCTCTCCAAAATGATAAATATTTTTATAAATCATTTTTCAAACTAATCAATTAACATAACTAATTATTATTAACCACTAAACCTGATTAATGAGGGGTAGATTAGGAATTAGTGAAAATACATGGATATGGGGTGACCTTGATTTACTATTTAAATCCCGTTTTTGTCATTTTCCTATATCCCCCAATATAATTAGTGAAAATACATGGATATGGAGGTTTTACTGTATAAGTCCGGTGTATCAATTGGTTGATGTTCGCCTTGATTTATCAAAAGACGGAATAAAAACTCGTAGGTATTTTATGGGAGACAGATTTATCTATTCAATAGACTTTTATGTGTGAGACAGATTTTTTTATTAAGTCTTCGACTTTGAGTCGTATCAACTCTTAGTTGTGGGTGAGATCAGCTAAGGGAATCAAGTACGTAGAGTCTTGTTGGGATTCAGAGGCGTAAGGAACACGACTGCACCTTAATCAGTGTGAGATTGGTTAGGGCTCAGCTACATTCTAGTATGAAGTTAACTTGTAGTAGGCTAGAGTCTGTAGTGGCTTAATACAGTGTGGTGTTCAAATCTGGATTAGGTCCTGAGGTTTTTATGCATTTGCGGTTTCCTCGTTAACAAAATTTCGGGTGTCTGTGTTATTTCTTTTCCGCATGATATTTTCTATATAACTGAAATATCACAAGTTGTACGTAGTTCAATCAATTAGATAATCCAACCTTTGGTTGTTGATATAAATTGATTGATACTTGAACATTGGTCTTTGGTACCGTTCAAGTTGTTTCTCATAATAATCAGGCTCGCGGATTTATATCTTTTTGATTTGCTAATTACATTGAGAAACATAGATTTAACTCTTGGATGTATTTTCCTTGATTGAGCCTGACTGTCTAGTTGATTATCTTGGAAATATATCGGAGTTAGTCCATACAGATTTCCGAAACAAAATATTGGGTGTGGTTGTTAGACCCGTTTTTTCAATTGGTATTAGAGCAGGCAAACACGTTTGAGACCTCTTAAGTTTGTGTTTCTAGCAATCTGACTCTATGGACATCAACATTATATCTATAAACGTACCACCAGTCTTCGATGGATCGAATTACCTATGGTGGAAAATTGTTATGCGTGCCTTTCTTCAAGCACGTGATTTCAATCATGGGTTCGTGTAGTTAATGGCTATGATCTTCCGGTCGTTACATAAGGCGATGTAACTATTCCAAAGGATATTGGTGCATATAATCCTTCTGAGATTCTCACTGCAAAGCAAAATTCAAACATATTAAATGATATCATCCATGCCATTACCGCAGATCTTTAGCACCATGTGACTACATGCACTAAGCCCGGGATATCTTAGAAACTGTATTCGAAGGAAATTCCTCTGAGAAAGAAGTTAGGCTCCAAAACCTAAATTATGATTAGGAAAACCTTCGTATGGCTCATGAAGATTCATTTCATGAATTTAATCAAAAAGTTTCTGAAAATTTTAATGCATCTTATACATTGGGTAAGACTATTCCTGAAAAGGACACTGTGATGAAAAATTCTCAGATCGTTGCCAGCCAAATACGATTCTAAGAAACATGCCATCGTTGAAGGAAATAACCTTTATACGTTTTCCAGAAATACTCTTGTTGGGAAGCTAAAGATCTTTGATCATGAGCATACCTCCAAATATGGGAAGGATATTGTTTTCAAAGCACAAAAGAATACTAAATTGCTTGATAAAAGTAAAAGTGTTGGCAACTTTGTTGTTGATCCTATTGAGACTGATTCATCAGATAAAGATCTTGACAACTCAGTTTCCCTGATCACAAGACAGTTTAGAGATCTTCTTTTGAAGAAAAGTAAAGGGTTCATCAGAGATAAACCCAGGTCATCAGTCAAACCTCATGAACGTGCTCCTCCAAAAAACAGGGACACTATTGATACTAAAGATTAGGATATGCCACAGTGCTTCAAGTATAAAGGTTTTGGTCATTTTGCTAATGAGTGTCAAAATCATAGAAAATACACTGGGAACAAAGGTCTTGCTGAAACTCTTGATGAAATGTCCGTTCACTATGATTCAAACGATGATGAAAAGTCAAGTGTTGCACTCCTTGGTGAAAATACCGATTTTGATAATTGTAGCAATACGTACATCAAACTTGATATTCTTCCTGGAGAAACTTCGTCAATCACTATGGAGGATAAAATGGATTTTTCCCTTCTACTAATTTTTTTAGTTCATATGTTTCAGGTACCTCAATTTTTTTAGAAGCATGCTCAGCTATGGTGTCTGAACCGTCCTCCACATTGACATGTTCTTATTGTACTTTTAAGGGTCATGAACTCTCTAAGTATTACAAGTACAGACATAAAATAAGATATGTCAATAAACTTCAACGGAGAGCAAATCGATTAGCAAACAAGCTCAAACTTGTTCAGAAGTCTAATTCATCTGAGATAAGTAAACTCAATTCTTCTCCGAAAAAGTTAATTTCTAAAGAATTGATTAGACCTCTCCGAAAAAGAACAAGGTCTAAACATTATGTGAAAAGGGGTATTAAGAATTCCGTACAAGAATTGAATGGTGGACAAATTAGTGTTCACCCCAACATAGCTTGATCGTGTTGAAGGTGCATCTTGTCTCATGTGCCTGGTCAAAGAGACAAGAGTTGAGCACAAATCAAGCTTTAAGAAAGAAAAAAAAATTGATTTTTGATTTTTTGGAATTCTGTTGATATTTTTATATCATAAATTGGTATTGAAAAGGATTTACCTTTTTGATTATTGAAAGAGGGTTAAATTCGACAATTCATCCTTTTTTTTAGGGATGTGAAGAGGTCGTATGTGAATCCTTTTACTTGTATAAAGGTTCCGTAACCCTACATTCCTTTTTCCTTCTCTGAAAACTCTTTTTTATCACAAGATTATTTGTTGAGCTTAAATTGTGTATTTCTCTCACAATTCCATATTTGAATGGAGACTCCAAGCATCATATCTTCTTATGAAAAAGATGTTAATATGATTGTTAAGCCATCAATCATGAAGGAAAAATATAAATCTCATTCCTCTACAACTTTGAAAATAAAAAAGGAAGAATATGAAGAAACCAAGGGCTATCCCCTCTAATCTTCAGAAGTTTTCTGGTATTCTTGAAGAGTTAAAGGAAACAAGGAAGGAGATTCAACAAATAAAGGCTATTATTTTAAGGACACTTGAAATTTTGGAGGCACTGTTTCAGCATCAGTCAAGAAGGCTTGTTGGAATTGATTCCTTTCTTCATGAACCTTATGTTCCAATGGTTGTTGACGATAAAGAATTTTTCAGAGGTCTTAATGTCTAGGAAACTTCTTATGAGAATTTATTCTTGTATTTTAAGAAGGATAACTATGGTTTGGAATAGCAAATATTGTGATTACACATAGATATTGCCAACGATTTTCATCTTGCAATGTTTTTAAATTTATTTATTTAAATTCTAAAGTTTATTTGGAAGATGATTTTGCAGTATTAATCTTTATTGGTTTCATATATTGCAAATAATGTTATGTGATATGTGTTTTTACGTCCGTGAACTATGATGGTCCCGTATATGTCAAAAGTTAAGTCTATTATGTCATTATGCAAATATTGATGGAAAATAGAATGAACTTTTGATGTCAAAGATTAAGTCTATGGTATCATTATGCAAATATTGATGAAATATAGAATGAATCTTTGAATATTCCGTAGTATTGATCTTTCCCTGATCCACTTCTATGTGAAAGTATTGTATGGCTCCGTAAGTTTTCTTATGTTGAGCATTTCCGATTAAATTAATCATTGAGGTTCCTTTGTGGTTAATTTAATTGAGTTTTATGGATACAAATTCATGTATCATGTGATTTGTTAATGTCCAAAGAAATCCTTTCTTGTAAAAGTAAGGCCGCTCTTGTTGTTCTTTAAGGAATGGCATTTTATGAGGGAGAGTTCTTAATTGGACTTGTGCTTAATTGCCAAATCTTTGTGGGGAGTGCTGCTGTGGAATATTGTAGGAGTTATCTTGTATCTTTATAAACTCCTTGATGAATACACTAAGTTTCGACTATGTGAAATCATCGAAACAAAGTTGATATGTTCTCTTTTTAGTCATGAAGTATCTCTATGAGAATTTCATTATGATCCCGCTAGTTTTCGTACCTTTGCCAATTTATATTGACAAAAAAGGGGAGAATTATTGTGTAGTTCACACTACAAATACATATTTTACAAATCATTATTTAAGGGGGAGTGGTTTTCATTGTGAGATGAAGTATTGACTAAGGAGGAGTGATACATATCACCATAGTATTATTGTCGAAGTTGTGATACAATTGAACTTTGATGATGTGTAATAATATTATGACACTGTATAACAATAATTGAGAACATCTGTTTTCTTATTGTTATGGCTATGGATCTTCAACAACTATGATGTTGAGTTGAACACGTTCAGAATCACTGGAGTACTTGGAAGTGACGAAGATTTCGAGTAATGTTGAAGAACCAAGAAAATCAAGCATTTGGATGAGAAGTTACAAAGTTTATTTATTTTGTAATCCATATGTATTGATAGTTTTGTCACTAAAATTGACAAAGAGGGAGATTGTTAGAGCACTGCTCGGTCGAACTCGCAAGCGTTGCTATCTCAAGCTTGTTTGTCAAGTTTAGTTGTCAAAACTATAAGTCTTGATTTATAGTCTACTTATAGCTATGTCTCAGATTAGGATAGAATGTGTAGTTGAGCTTTAGACTTCATGACGTTCATCTATTGAAGACGGAAAACTACTAAGGGGAGCTTGTGGAACTTCTTCAACAAAAGGTATGTGAAGACTTGAACTCATCTATCACTTAGAAGTCTATTTCTAATCTATCTCCTATTGAAACAAAATTCGTATAGCTATATAGAGTTTACTTTATATACAACTAAAATTTTGATCTGAGTTTAACTCTCTTACATATTTCTCGAAATATGCGTTGGTAAGCTTTCGCTTTAACCAAGTTCATCTTTTATTCTTGACAAAAGTCAAAAGATGATCATGTGAAAATCGCCTGGTAACATCTTACATGATTTATGTGAGACAGTCATTTGATGTAGACTCGGAATGTTTCGTATTGATCATTTGATCACTAGAAAATTTCTTTAAAGCTAATAGTTTGTGTGAGACAGCTATTCTCGTCTTTTAAGAATGTTTTAATGATTAAAATGGGAGTTTAGAACAATTAACCATTGATTGGATATAACATAGTATGCGTACTTGTATGCTTACTGTTGCAAGTGTATTCCAAGTCTCGAAATTTAATATTCATACCCGTATGCATAACGATTCAACATTTGAAGTCCAGGAACTATAGTATGCGTACTGATTTCAACTGAGTTTGGTCATGAACGATGGTATGCGTACCCGTTTGCATACTGGCGAATAAGACTAAGTCCAGGAACTTAGGTATGTGTACCCGTTTGCATACTTGAGTGGGTTAAGCTCTAAACCGGTTAAGTATGTTTACATACTCATGAACAAATACATTTATATAATAAGGAATGAAATATTTGAAAAACGGTGGCTATAATGTTCATGAATTGATTTGAATGAATCAAAACCAATTTTGCTTCAATTGTGTCTTGTATACTTCTATGAAATTATAAAAAATTGAACAACTCAATAACTAGTTTCATTTGAGTCATTTGAACTAGTTGTGATGAAGATGAACAAGGTTGATATGAAAGTGTTTATATGGATAACTTCGGTTAACTATTGTTGAGCCAAATAAGTTTACACGTTTAGGTACGGATACCCATATCTAAATGAAGGTACATTTCATTCTTGTGTAACAAGCTAAGTCAATCTAATGGTTGAAAGATATTAGCTTGAATCTAATTAGGTTTTTATCTAACAATGAATATTGAATGCTTTGTTACCAAGGTAACATTGATTGCAAACCCTGATTTGAAGACTATATAAGGGAGAACTATAGCGACTGGGAAACCTAATCTCCACACCTCTTGTGTGGTACTAGTTGCGACTAGAATTGATTATCCTTTAACCTAGATTTTTCTAAAACTATTATAGGCTAACGACTTAAATATTTCATTGGGATTCTGAAGCCTGACCCAACTATTTTCTATGTAGATGCGTGTACTGATGTTACTTTGTTCTATCGTATTGAGTACTATCTTCTCTAAGATTTGCTCGAGATTTAATCTCCTATATATGTAAGATAAAAAGTAATCACAAAGCTCTTCGTCTCATTCTTTGTAATTCCACAATATCTTATTCCACTACTATAGGGTTAAGTTATTGTGAGGTGATTGATATTACTAGGCTGTTCTTCGGAAATATAAGTCTGGTGTATCAATTGGTTCATGTTCACCTTGATTTATCAAAAATCAAAACAAAAACTCGTAGGTATTTCTGTGGGAGATAGATTTATCTATTCAATAGACTTTTCTGTGTGAGACATATTTGTTTATCAAGTCTTCGAATTTGGGTCATATCAACTCTTAGTTGTGGGTGAGATCAGCTAAGGGAATTAAGTGCGTAGAGTCCTACTGGGATTCAGAGGCGTAAGGAACGCGGTTGTACCTTAATCAGTGTGAGATTGGTTAGGGATCAACTACATTCCAGTCCGAAATTAACTTGTAGTAGGCTAGAGTCTGTAGCGGCTTAATACAGTGTGGTGTTCAAATCTGGACTAGGTCCCGGGGTTTTTCTGCATTTGCGGTTTCCTCGTTAACAAATTTTCTGGTGTCTGTGTTATTTCTTTTCCGCATTATATTTTCTATACAATTGAAATATCACAGGTTGTGCGTAGTTTAATCAATTAGATAATCCAACCTTTGGTTGTTGATATAAATTGATTGACACTTGAACATTGGTCTTTGGTACCGTTCAAGTTGTTTCTCATAATAATTAGGCTCGCGGATTTCTATTTTTTTGATTTGTTGATTACATTGAGGAACAAATATATAACTCTTGGATGTATTTTCCATGATTGAGTCTGACTGTATAGTTGATTCTCTTGGAAATATAATGGAGTTAGTCCATACAGATTTCCGAAACGAAATATTGGGTGTGGTTGTTAGACCCTCGTTTTTCACATTGATTCTGCACTTGTCAACCAACTTTCTTGTGATGTTCAACCCACAACACACATGCTTGTTACAGTGGAAAATGGAGCATGAACTACTAGTACTAGTGTGTGCCAAAATTTACATTGGCAAATGCAGGGACATGATTTTCTTGGATATTTAAGACTACTTCCATTGGGTGGTTATGACATTGTCTTAGGATCAGATTGTCTTAGCACATTGGGAGATGTCACATTTAATCTGGCTAAACTCTCCATCTCCTTCATCCGCAATGGTCATCCTATTACACTATTGGTATCTACATCCAAGCCATCCCTCATATTCATGAGTGGTACTTCTATGAAGAAGTCCATTAAGAAGAATTCACCTACTTTGGTGGGCTAATTCTTTCACATCTTTACTACCCCTTACCCGATCCCATACCCCCCCTCAAGTCCACAACCTCATTGATGAGTTCGAAGATGTTTTCTCTGAACCAACTCACCTACCACCTCAAATAAGCTTGGACCACAAAATCCAACTTAAACCCAATGCTCAAACAATTACGTTAAGGCCATACAAATGCCCATGTATTCATAAATCAGTGGTAGAATAATTGGTGAAAGAAATGTTAAAGGTTGGAATTATTCAAGATAGCCAGATCCCCTTTGCTTCTTCTATACTTTTAGTGGAGAAAAAATACAACACTTGGAGGTTCTGTGTTGACTACAGGAAGCTCAATGACATTACTATCAAAGATAAGTTTCCTATTCTCATTATTGATGAGTTTCTAGATGAATACATGGTGCAATAATTTTTACTAAGCTAGATTTGAGATCATGGTATTATTAAATAAGAGTACATGCCCCTGATACTCCCAAAACTGCATTTAGGACATACCATGGGCATTATGAATTCAAAGTCATGCCATTTGGCTTAACTAATGCACCAGCCACCTTTGAGGCATTAATGAACTCTGTTTTTGGACCTCATCTAAGAAAATTTATCCTTGTTTTCTTTGATGATATTCTAATTTATAGTGCCAACCTCCAAAACCATATTCACCACCTTTCCATAGCACTTACTCTACTAAGACAACATCAGCTATTTGTTAAGTTTTCCAAATGTACTTTTGCTCAGTCCTCCTTACAATACTCGGGTCACATCATTACTGCTCAAGGTATGGCAGCTGACCCTGCAAAGATTCAATGCATGTAGTTTTGGCCAGTTCCCACTAACTTGAAGCAATTAAGAGGGTCTTAGGCCTTAATAGCTATTATAGAAAATTTGTGAGAGGATATGGCATAATTTTCAAACCTCTCACTTACTTATTAAAGAAGAATGCATTCCACTGGTCTTCCTTAACATTAGATGCATTTAATTCTCTTAAGATTTCTCTGTGCACTACACCAGTTTTGGCATTAGCAGATTTTTTAAAACCATTTGTAGTGGAGTCAGATGCATGTTCTCATGGTGTTGGAGTTGTAATCATGCAAGAAGGTAGAGCGATACCATTTTTCAGCAAACCTCTTGGCCCAAAGAATCTTGGGCTGTCTACTTATGAAAAAGAACTACTAGCAGTGGTCATGGCAGTTATAAGATGGAGACATTGCCTCTTAGGCCATCACTTCTTCATCAACACAGGTCAACAGAGCATTAAATACTTCATGAGACAAAGATCACTATTGTATTACAACAAAGATGGCTAATGAAGCTACTGGGTTTTGACTACACAATACAGTACAAGAAACGCATTGACAACAAGGCTGCAGATGCACTTTCAAGACTCCATTATGAAGAGCACTCAGCTAGCTGCAAGTCTTTGACACTTTCTACTCTTATTTGGGCACAAGAAGTCATTTAAAGCTATGACAATGACCAAGTAGCTACTTCACTAATACCTCAACTCTTACTCAATTATACTGTTATTCCCAACTACTCTTATAATGAAGGTATTATTAAATACAAGGGGAGAATCTATGTTGGTGAAGGCCATCAGTTAAGGAAGAAGCTTTTGGAGTCCATTCATTCTTCTGCAGTAGGTGGTCACTCAGGAATCCAAGACATCTATCAAAGGGCCAAGAGCTATTTTTACTAGAAAGGCCTTAAAAAGGATATCACACTATTTTTCAGCCACTGTGACACTTGTCAGAGAAACAAATTTGAACATATTCAATCACCTGACCTTCTACAACCACTGTCAATTCCTTCTCAGTCTTGGAAACCTGCCAATTCCTTCTCAGTCTTGGCAACACATTTCTATGGATTTTATTGAAGGACTTCCCAAATCCAATAAGAAAGATGTCATCATGGTAATTGTTGATAGATTTACAAAATATGCACATTGTATTGACTTAGCTCATCCTTTTACCGCTCTCACTGTGGCTCAAGAATGCATGCACAATATATTCAAGTTGCATGGATTACCAGCTTCAATTGTCTCTGATAGGGACAAAGTATTCACCAGTAGCTTTTGGCAAGAACTTTTTAGATCTCTGGGAACAAGGTTGAATATGAGTACCGCTTACCATCCACAGTTTGATGGTCAAACTGAAAGGGTGAATGCTTGCTTGGAAGGCTACTTAAGGTGCATGTCAAGTCACAGGCCAAAGCATTGGAGCAAATGTCTCTCACTTGATGAGTGGTGGTACACCACCAATTACCACTCCAGCCTGAAGATGACTCATTTTACTGCATTATATGGATATAACCCTCCTCACATGGATTTTCCTATGGAGGTCACTTCTTCAGTAACAGTTGTTGAAGATTATTTGAAGGAAAGAGAAGCTATGTTAGACATCTTAAAGGAGACATTATCCAAAATTCAAGAGAGCATGAAGGTTTTTGCTGACAAGAAGAGAACTGATAGGTCTTTTGAGGTGGGCGACCAAGTATTCCTCAAGCTGCAACCATACAGGCAGTCCTCCGTGGCAATCAGAAGCAATCTTAAACTTTCAGCTCGTTATTATGGACCTTTTCAGGTGACTCACGTGATTGGTCAAGTGGCTTACAGGTTGGCCCTACCTGCTGCATCCAAAATACATCCAGTATTCCATGTCTCACAATTAAAGAAGAGAATTGGGGTGTCTGCCATCACTGTTCCTACACTCCCCTCCACTGATGAAGAAGGTGGGATTGTGCTAAACCCTGTTGCAGCTCTAAATTTTCGACAAGGGTTGATGGTCCCTCAAGTTTTAATCCAATGGTCTCATACTACGCCAGAAGATGCAACATGGGAGGATGTTGCCAATGTCGAAGCTCATTTTCCTAAGTTCCTCAAAGATTGTCTAAAGAGGAGGGTATTGTCATGTCCCCGAGTTGGCTGCCCATTGCAATTAACTGTCTGTCTTAAGTTCTTGCAATTATTAAACCATAATTTGTATTTACAGTTATATGTTTTTATTATTAAGTTACTGCCGTGTGGGCTGTACACGTGTAGAGCTGTAATAAGTTAGGGTTGATTTTGTTAGGGCTTCTTCAGTATTTAAGAGACAATGATTGTAGAGAGAAGGGTATTGAATGAAAAATTAAATCTGAAGCTGCGCTCAGTTGAGTGTAGAAATGTTTAAGCTCTCTGTGTTATTCACTGTTACTTTGTGTACTCCCTTATCTTTTCAAGATCAAGCACTTTCTTGACAAATTCTTGCATGGAATGTGTAAGCATGGCTGTGTACCTATTGCAACTTGGCCCATGCACTCAGACCAGGCTAGTATCTTATTGGTAGGTAGAGGCGAGGAAGCTTGCGAGCAGAGGAACTGTGTGCTACTGTTCGCCAACCACGGGACATCCTCTTACCAATCACTAGAATGGATCAATGGAATATGATTCGTAAACCGGATATCCTTCATTTTGAATGTTCTTATCAACTCATGAACCAAATCCAACTATATAATAACTTTAGTTGTAGCACATTTCCAAGGCATGGACATTAATCATGGAAACTTTTTATTAGCAAACTATTTTGCCACAAATTGAATGGATAAAATTAGACTTGACTAAGTATGAGGAAGCAACCTTTAGAGAATGATCACCAGAGCTGACCAACTTAAGAAACTCGACCTGATGCACCATAGAGGTCAATATGTGATGCCATCAACTAAAGTCAGCAAGGTACTTTCTTATTTTTCAAGGATGGAGGGTGTATATTAGGGTAAATATGGCAATAATTACTTGCTTTAAGTTGAAATAGAAAAACAGGATTCTGCACAAAGAAGTTAGGGTCCAGGGCGTTGATATCCTCTACAACCCTCCACGGTCATTCCCTTACTCGCTAATTCCTTCATCTCCAGCACAATATCATATTTGTACTCCTCCCAAATATTGAAAATCTCTGAAGCAGGACGTTTTACTGAAACCTACAACAACAACAAAAAAAGGAAAAAGAAAAAAATTATAAGTAAAAAAGATGACAACTAACAAGTTCAGGGTATGGAGAGATACGATCATCTTTCTAAACAGGCAAGTTGTGGTTTGCAAAAATTGAGCTACGGACTGACCCATTTTTCGTTTCAGCAGCATGGTCACGGTCGCTAAGCTTTTGCTTGCTGGTCCCAGTAAGAGAATATCAGGACTAACTTCTAATCCTTCATTCCTACCTCTCCACCTCTTGCGTCCACTCCTTTCTCCAGTCCCATGACCTCTGTTCTTCTGAAACTTTTTATAGTTTCCAGGACTACTTGTGCTGCAATCTTCTCGATTTCAGGACTTCTAATCTTCTGAAACTTCTAATCCTTCATTTCTTGAGTGCCAATTAAATCAGGTTTGCCAACAGAAGTTTCACCATTGGAGTCCTTAAAAGGCTGCACATCCATGTTAATAGAGCAATCTAACGAGGAACCATTGGAAGGATCAGGTTCACACGTAATTGAAGATCTCCCAAGACTTTGCATATCTGATGCTGGAAAACCATAATATTAGTTCATATGAATGGGCATTTGCGTTAGCAGTAAATGGCGAGGCATTATGACATAAAGTACCATGTCCTGATGAAAGCCCGCATTCCACAATACCCCTACAAACGCAATGCTCATGGACAAGCTCTTCAAGCACTGAGACATACCCATTCTCATCCGGCAGGACCGGCGCAATTCATTCAGTAATAAATAAGCAACGCAGACAGATTACAGTCCATATAAGCATCTGAAACCGTGTTGTGATCAAAGGAAAGACGGACAGTACAAATGAATGGGAACAAACAACAAGTATCATCAGTGATGTATCATAAACCGTACGGCTAGAATCAATTCAAACCTACATAGATCTTGTTCTTATTAACTCGCTTTTGGTTTGAAGTATATGATTCAAACAGCAAAATGTTAAGAGTCATGAATGGGACGATTCAGGCCTACCATGTTGAAGCATGTGAATATCTTGTTTCTGCCTCTTTTCTTCCGTTATAATGACACCAAGATCCTATATTAAGTGTATATTTGACTACCCATACAAGACAAGGCCATATACCAAGTTCAAGATACCGTTCTTTCTTAATTGATGACGGGGATGTTGATGTTGACAAGAAAATGATGTTCTTGACTTATTAACCACACCGATGAAGAATGAAGAACAGGTAGATGAAATTAACTCATCCTATACTTCTAGAGGTTTTATATCTTGACTGTTTTTACTATAATAGACATTAGAATAGTCTTTATCTCATATTGCTTTTTCTTTTTTTGCATCTAATATAAATCAAATAAATTCATTTTAAGTTGTATAATTTTCTTTTATGTATCCTATGATTCACCATTTAACATCCTTGAACAATACATATATAAACCAAGTGTACAAGAATCAAGATTACATGCAACATTTCCCGTCTCACGCAGCAGCTTCTAGCAAATAACACGAACAGAACAAGGTGAGATGGACCCTCATCAACCAACATAGGAACTTAACTATGAGGGCCATACTACAGTCACATTGGGTTGAAACCAGATGATTTTGGAAAACAATCCCAACATAGCTTTATATCCAGGAACCAGTTGTACATGTTTAGTTCTGATTAAGTTTGTACTGTTATCATGATTGTATACAACACTATCTGTAACATCAACCTATTACCGAAACTCCTACATACCTTTATGAAACTACAAAAACAATTTCCTCATAAGTCTAAAATTGCCTATTCAGGACAGCGATCATGATTGTATATAACACTATCTGTAACATCAACCTATTACCCGAACTCCTACATACCTTTATAAAACTACAAATCCAATTTCCTCATAAGTCTAAAATTGCCTATTCAGGACAGAGGATAGCACTTAATGATGAAAAACCAACAAAAGTGAAGCAAGACAAACAATTTTAACTATATAGATAGAAACTGGTGAACCTTAAATGCCTGTAACAAATCTCCTTTAGCAGACCGCAAATTGTCAATAGCCCCTTGCCTTGTAAGATCAACAGCATGAGCAAGTGCTTGCACATCCACCTGAATTTAAAACCAAAAGATCTGTCAAGACGCAACTTCATAAATTGGCACCTCAGATTGACAAAGGAGCCTTTTCTACTCATTACTCAGCAAAAAAAAAATATCTTCCCTCCTCAAATGGAGGTGCCTATAGCAAGCTTTCTTGTGGAGTAGGAGCTGGGCTGCGTTCCTCAATAAGCAATCCCTCCGTCAGAACTGAAACAGGTGATGAAATGCCTTGGCGAAAGCAAAATCCTTAGTGCATGCTGTATGGTGGTAGTAAGACAACAGATAACATATCACTAGCTGAAAGATGAGACCTGGGCTTTTACTTTACTTTAGTAAAGAATGGAAGAACAAACGTAGGTGACTACCTTATCAAGTATCCCAATGTCATAGAAAAGATTGGGTCAAATGGTTGCAAGTGAACTCGAAGAACAGATGAGAACAAGCCAGCAATGTCAACCGCCTCTTTTCAGACCACTGAAACGAAAATAACAACTTACTTTATATTTATTATTATTTCAATTAATATTGCTATAGGATGCACCATCAAGATTGGTTGCACAGACACGAATACGGCTGTCAAGCACAAGCTGCAGAACAGTGGTATGCGTTGTCAAATTCAGATACTGGTCATGGGGTAGTTGATTACACCTACCTACGTATACACTAAATATTATCTACCAACTGCTATAGATACACTAAACTTATCTTCTAACAATCAAATAGAGCTTTAAAAAGCAACTTCAATTCAGGTACATTGACATACACCAGATGCATTGTTATTTCAATGCTCTGCACCCAGTTTTCAGGAACCATCCTCTTCTTTACTCCTCTCCGTTTCCACTGCATAATTTCCTATTAGTCTCTTAATTGTGTCCAGCAGTGTGTCCGTCGGTAACTGATACATATCGCTTAAAGCAACACTACATATTCCTAACTTTCTTAATAGTTGCACCTCGCTACTGATAAACATAATGCTCAAGCTTAAGAAAAGTACCCCCCTCCCATTCGGCTAGCGAACTTAACGAGTTCTCTTTTCCTCAATCCTCCTTCTAAGTTCTACCTAAGTTTTGTGACTATAGGACGTGTTTCTTTTATGTGATTTAACATACATTTGATGAAACTCAACCATACTATCAGGAGAAGACTTAAAAAACAGCCTACACACCTCATTTGCCACT
This sequence comes from Papaver bracteatum, assembly GCA_023529315.1. Lineage (NCBI taxonomy): Eukaryota > Viridiplantae > Streptophyta > Magnoliopsida > Ranunculales > Papaveraceae > Papaver > Papaver bracteatum. Next base: position 831,505 of record JAJJWX010002237.1, on the reverse strand, counting down.
GGAGAAGTCTGGTCGTCTTTGTCGAATATAAACGCTAAAAGAACATGCTCAAACTCCTCATACGCTTACCTAATCATAAATCCACAAACATGAAAATTAAAAATTATTATCCCATTATCTCCAATGAGCATTAATCAAAACACTTATTTATCCTTAAACAATCAACTATATCAAATAGTAAAAAACAAATCGCAGGCATTTTATACATACCGGCAGGGCAGAGCCAGGATTTCAAGAGAGGGGGACAACTAGAGTGGGTCACGAGCAAGTAACTAAAGACCTTTTTGTTCAAATGTGTGTGGTAAACGGTGGCATCCCTTGATCCAATATGAACCATAATTAGTGATTCCAATTTCACCCCATCAGGAGTAGTTTTTTGTCCTTCAACTACTAGAGAAAGACCAGGGAACACAGCTAGCAGCATCAGCTAAAAAGGATGAAGGGTTTCTTGAGAGCTGAAAGAAGCAACACGGCACAGAGGCATCCGTATCTGCCATTCAAATAACAAGCATACCAATATTTTGGTGTAATGAACTCTTGGAGAATATACGATTTCATTGATGCAAACCGCTTTGCTGCTTGTAAGTACAATATTAGGACCAGAGCAGGGTAGTACATCGTAGAATAAATTGACATTAAGAAAGGAAGAAAAAAAAAAGGATAATAAGGCAATGACATTCAAAGGAGATGCGTTACAGCATGATTGACACGTATACTGGATATGTTACATGAGCAAGAAATGACTATGAACCAGTGGTGATTGTAAGACGGATTTTAAAAGAACACGACCCACAAGGAAGTATAACAGTGGCCGGTATCGAATCAGGTTTGCGTATAAATATCTTACTCTCATCCCTGCCCAATGAATAGCCCATCTCTCCAAGTTCAACTGAATCAATGGAAAAATAATCGCCACACCTGCATTCATAAAAGAGTTCCAAGACCTCACCAGCTTCTTCTACCATCATCTCCTCTAAACTAACATCTTCAGCAGTTTCTGTATCTCGTCTTGAATCCCTCAATTCACGATCGTAAATTCCACGGGTCTTTGAGTCACTCAAGATTTCCCAGGCTTTTTGCACCATTAGAAATGTTTCTAGTGATTCATGTTGAATATCAGAGGCCTCAATCGTTGCTCGTGTTTTATCAGGATGGGATTTAAGGGCAGCTCTCTTGTAGTTTGCGTGAATCTCTTCATACTCTGCATCTTCCTTCACTGATAGAATGTCATAGTGAGTTTTCAGGACAGATCTTTTCCCATCCAAAAGCATAGCTTTGAGTTAATCAACCACACCGCTTTTACTGCGAACTCAAACAAAAAGGAAAGAGGCGCAAAATGAGACCATAAAGATAGAAGAATATAATGCAACTGACAATAGAAGTCTGTACCGACTTTCTGATGCTCAATAGAAAATTACTCGTGATTAATATACATACTGAAACTGCATAATCATGCTCATAGTCTAACCATATCCAACTATAGTAATAAGAAAAGCAAAGGAGCTAATTAGGCCATGAAGTGATAAAAACATGGAACTGACGTTCAGAATTCACATAAAAATGAATAAAAAATAAAAAGTAAAAACTGCCTCACAAACACAAGCAAGATGCATGTACAACAATTCAGACATTAAAAGTTGGACAAAATCCAACAGCATTATCAGTAAACAAAGAATGAAACAGATATTGAGAACTTAAGTTTTTAAGGTAGCAACTCTACTTGTGCTATACAGTATCAATAAACAAAGTAATGAGTCTAATTACAAAAAACAATCTTATTTTTCTAGTGGAAGGTCTAAATTGTTTGATAAGAAAACCTAATTAGTATCAAATTGCAACAATTAAAATTGATCAAATACTAGTTAAGAAGAAATAATAAACACACAACCCCTGTGTTTTCAATAAAATACGGATTATACTAGAACCCCCACATCCCACCCCCATAAACCCTAATTATAGTTTTTAACAAATTCATAGAAATCAAGGGAGAAGAATCAAGAGTTCCTAATATATATATATATATATTAGGTATACTGGACCTCCAATTGGTAAAAGAAAAACTCAATTCGATCTCTTTATTAGCTTGACAAGTCCTCATAATTTAGATCAAAATTTAAAAATAAAATTGAGAAAAGAAGATACCTTGTGATGTAAATTATGAGACACTAACGATTGATCGGCAGTAACAGCCAGGATTTAATAAATCCGAGCTCGAAATAATTCAAGACTTCAAAGTTCTGGTGAAATTTTATAACTATATCAGGAGGAAAGTTCAGTACATTTCTCTTTTAGCCACCTTTAAAGGGTAGGCAAAACTACTTTGTTCTCTTCGTTTTGGGCTTAAATTTACCTACGAGATTGGGGTATAACTAGATTAATTGGGTATACCAAAATTTATATGGACATGTGCCGTTACTAAGGGGAGGCCAAATATGTGTGCAATTATTGTAATACCCCTAACCCTTTATAATTCTAACTAGATTACTGCTACAGCAGTGGGTGGCCGACCGAATTTCGTTTGATTTCGATCCGACTAAATTTTAACCAAATCATCGGTGCACGCTTATCATTTAGATTTTGTTATACTACACGCAGGCTGTCAATGGATAACAGATATCTGATAGCCGATTTCGAATATTAGGATTTCATTAGGGTTAACGGATATCGGGATCAGAAAACTTATCAGAACTTTTAGTGTTATCGTAACGGAACCGAATGCGCCACTTTCCGTTAGGTTAATATCCGATACCGATAATGTGTAACTATATCAGTAAATTATCGGAAATTGCCGGTACGTGATACCCTTTAGGTTTACTCTTTAGTCATTTAATTTCATCTCTCCTTCGTAGATATCTATCGGAACTTATCGGAAATTGTTGGAAGTTATCGAAAATTATTAGAAGATTTTTAGATCATGAGTAGATATCGGAAATTATCGGATATCCGATAACCTTATCGTAACGGATTCGAAATTGATTTTTAATATTCCGTCGGAAGTTATAGGAATCGGATATCAGTTAATTCTTAATGTAGGCTGAGCCACTATCCGTTTCGTTAAGTGTCGTTGATAGCCCTAGTCTCTACAAGAATATTTTTCAAATTTAATTTAATTTGTGGAAATTAAATTTAACGTCAACAACAATATCTAGATATTGCAACTGTGATGACAACTTGAGTGCCCTGTTGGGCAAGTTGGGCACGTTCCATATGGAAAACCTGAGTGCCCTGTTCACTAAATGCATTTTGGGGATTAAAAATGTAGAGCATTGCTTAGGGCTTAGGCCCTTTTATCATCTCCGTTACCCCCTTGATTGTCAATTTTTTTTTTTTTTTTGGAGTAAATTTCATGATTTCATCTCCGTTACCCCCTTGATTGTCATATTTTTCTTTGTAATTTGTAACTTTTCTTGTTTTTGATTGTCATATTATAAAATAATAAAAAAAAGATTTTCATATTATACTTATGCATATGTGACATGAAAATGAGTTTATCCCCCAGCCCTAGGCCGTTTCACCTTTCCCACCTAGACGGAGAAAAAACAAGTAAAGCCATATTACACGTCTGGTGATAACATCGCAAGAGATGGATACTCATTCCTCCTAAGCATTCAATGTCTTCATGTTCCACGTGTGTCAACAATTGAAGGCATGTTAACCAAGTGTTACAACTTAACTGCAAACTTAAAAGGCTAAGGGCTTTTTATTACACCACCTTCTAAAACTACCTCCTTTCCCATCCCACGAGTTTTCACATTCTCCTTCTCTTCTTCTTCCAAAAGAAACTCCACCACAACCATCACCATTTCATGCAAATGTATGTTCTAAAATTTTCAGTCAAGTTATTATTTAAACCAAATGAAACATTCAGTTAAGAGTTTGAACCTTTTTCAAAGTCCGTCTTATGATGCATATATGGCTGCATAGTATAAAAAGACTATACATAAGCTTACAGTTAAGAGTTGGAAAATTAAGATGAAGATTTGGTTATAGTTTAGGTTATGTGTTTTTTGATAATTAAATTAAAAATTCAGAGGATATCAATTTTTTGGAAAAGTATAACAGCAGTAAGATAATTGAATCATGTAACTCAATCTAGTTGTTGTTGTTGATGCTAACATCACCATTAAAAGTGGAGAGGCGGAAATTAAATTTGATAAAGGGGGTGACTCGTCGGAAACCTAGCTGAAGAAAATGAAAAGGAGGGTGCGCGTAAAGGTTGGGTGAAATAACTTATTCTTCTCTTGTTTTCAACTTCTTCTGCTACTATATGTCGGTTCTTTGCATTTGTTCAGACCATATTATTCGGGTTGTAAAATTATTGTTTATTTATTTCTGGGAATGTAACATTAATTGATTTTGTGATTTGGGTTTATTTCTTATGGATCAAAAAAAATTTCTGAAAATAAAGGGTGTAAATCAATAAATAAATGTGCTTAATATTTGATATCCGGTCATGGTGCTTAATACAGGACATAGGTTTTTTTCTGATTTTCCAATCTGGTCTAGTTTTAATGTTGTTGTAGGGGTGATGATCGTGTGGAAATTATATGGGGCGGAAATAGGAGTTTGGAAATTTTTTCTCTGTCTTTTTGTTTATTAGATTCCGGTCGGAATCTCTAAGTTTCGGATTTTTGGGTCGGTGATGCTTTACCCGACCCAGGACTTCGTCTTCCCCACCCACCAGAAAGCTCAAGAACACAGAAACAGGAAAACAGGATTTCGATTGAAGTCCGAATCATTTGATCTATGTGATGATTTTTTTAAATAAATTTAAACCGAAAATATGTTCATTTAATCGTATATGAAGGATGTATGTCATCAATTTAATCGATTGATTTATCGTTTCTCTAAAATTGAAGAAATTGAAATTTTTAGAAATATTTTTGTACAGAATTCGTGACGGACAAAAACGCAATAAGTCATCACATATAAGGACTCCCTTCGGTCGTCCAATTACCCTAATTAGTTTTTTTTTCTTCATTTCATCTTTCTTCTTCTCTTCTTCTCCTCCATCACCATACCTCCATCACCATACCGGCTCCTCCCCATCACCACCACAAAAACTCGTCGATTAATTCGTTAACATCGCCGATTCGAAAACTCCGATTAATCTTCATCAATGGAACCACCACGGAGGAAGGGAACTTATATGAAAGACGCTAATAGAAAACCCAATGAATACAACCCTGCTGGATTTGCAAAATTAGTTCAACAAAAAGAGAAGGAAAAAACGGTTGAAGAATAAGAAGAGATTGAACCCGCTCAAACCCAATGAATACAACCCTGCTGGATTTGCAAAATTAGTTCAACAAAAAGAGAAGGAAAAAACGGTTGAAGAATAAGAAGAGATTGAACCCGCTCAAAACGAATGAATGCGATTAAGAAAGTAAGGGCCTACTTAAACTCACTCAAGTACTTCAATTTCATGTTTGCATGTCAAATTAGGTCAGAAAAATTCAATGTTTGAATTTACAGTTAACTGGCTGGCAAGGTATTATGTTATAGAACGTGCCGGCTTTTCATAGTTAGGTTTTGGCCGGTAGACTTTTAGGTTGAAGATCTTGCCGGCGGTTTAGTTATTGTAACTGCTTTCATATGGTCGATATGTTATTCAACGTATAACCTTGTCGGCGTTAGTTTTATTTTTTTTAAGCCGGATCGGTTATAAGCTTGCCGGCGTAATTTTAGTTTTTTATCGTCTCCTGATGCCTTGGATTATAAAGGTCAGAATGGTATGTAAATAAAACTATGCCGGCTATATGTTAGCCGGTGTTGTTTTTATTGTAGACCTTGCCGACTTTTGAAGTTGAAAACCCAGTCATAGTTGTTAAAACCCGGCAGGTTATTGGAATAAAACCCTTCCGACCCTTGTTTAGCCGGCATGCTGTTTAGATACCGACCCTTCCGACTTATTTTTTTTTCTCTTAATTGTTCTTGTTCAGGTTGCAAAAGGCAAAGAAAAAAGCTCTGAAAGATGTTAGTCCTCCTTCAAGACCTCCTCGTGTTGGTGATAAAATCTTGACTTCAAGACATAGATGGGCATACGTTATGGAGGGAACGACAAAGATCCGTATACCGAATGATGATTATCAACCACCGTCGGAACCCAGTGATTCAGACGAGACTCCAGATGAAGACCAATCAATTCCATCTGGTAGAAGAGGTGACGATGATGATGGTGATGAAATAAATCCGGGTGCTGGAGGAGGTAACAATGATGATGATGATGGTGATCAAGACATTCCTAATGTTGGAGGAGGTAATGATGATGATGATGATGGTAATGGAGATAAAGGTAAGGGCAGACAAGATGAAATTTTTGAAGAGGAAGAGGAACAAGAAGAGGAAGAAGAAGAAGAAGAAGGGGAACAAACTCAAGCTGCAATAACTAGTGCAACCGGGAAGAAGAAAAGGGTTATCACTAAACCAACTAATTCCCACATTCCTCCCACTGAATTGAAGGTTAAATTGAAACCAAATGAGCCTCTAAAGGGGACCCCGAAAGATGGTGGGAATGTTCTTTTTGGATACAAAGATTCATGGGCATGTGAAATCCAAAATACTATCGTAAGTAATCTCAATCCGTCTTTGTTTTTCATTCAAGTGTGTAACTATCTTAAATTTGCGTCAACTGTTTGTATTTCTTTTCATTTTGTGTTTTTGGTATTTAGGATCACAAGCATGCCATCCGTCTGATGAGGCGCCAAGGTTCATGTTCAGTGACTAAAAACTGGAAACTTGACAAGGAATGTGACGAGGTGCAAGCGATTGTCAAAAACTCCGGGTTGTGGCATGCGGTGGAGAGTTCAAATGTTGAGTATGATAGAGTTACCGTATCTGCATTCTGTGAGAGGTTCTACGGAGAGACCGATACAATGTTATTCTCATTCGGTGAGATGGCGATAACTCTCGATGATGCTCATAAAATTCTAGGCCTCGAGGTTGAGGGAAAACCAATCAGTGAGGGCTTCGATAATAACATTTCTTGGGAGGAAATCTTCAGATTGACCAAGAAATTATTCGGTTGGAATCAGGTTAAGACAGAGTCTATGCTTGGGATGAAGGATGGTAATCTAAGCAAGAAGTTTAATCTGAAGAAGCTAAGGGATATATTATCTAGGACCAAGGAAATATATGATAAGGAAGGAAGGGTGGACTTGGTGCGAATCAATGCTACCGCGGCAGGTTATTTGCTATACGCCCTGGGCAAATGTATCTTCCCCGACAGTTCCGGAAGCTTGGTCGACGACAAGTATTTGCAACTATTGGATCCCTTAGATAAGATGCATGAGTATTCTTGGGGTACTGCGGTGGTCGCCTTCTTGAACAATGAGTTGACAAAGGCTTCAAGGGCACTAACTTCGCAAGTTAATGGAAACATATGTCTCTTCCAGGTAATTGTATTGTCTAAATCATTTATATTTGCCAAATTCTCGTATGATAAGATTCTTACTAAACTTTGTGTTTGCATAGGTTTGGATATATGAGTACTTCCCTACTTTGGTGAAAGCCAACTCCCACGTCAAAGTGAATGGAAAGCTTGAGATTAATAAGCCAAGAGCGCAAAGATACAGTTTTAAGGGTGCTCAGGAAAAGTATATGCCGCAGCTGCTTATTAACGTGCGAATCTCCTTGGACAAATTGACCGCGGAAGAGGTAATATTTGATCCTTACCGAGATGCTAGAAATCAAGGTTTAACCCAAAGGAGAGATGATGTTGCATTATACTACGGACCCTTGTTGTTCTCCCATGGATTTTCAATGTACGATCCACATCGGGTAATGCGACAATTGGGTTACGTCCAAGAAGAACCCCATTTCGATCTTGAGCCGTTCTTTAAAGTGTTAAGGGAGGACTGCAACACGTCCCAAAAAACTATTATCGTCGCTTATGCTCCACCCCTAGCTATAAAACATTGGAACGGAAGACTTGACCGTAAAGTCGATACGAGTCTTTTGGACGAGGTGACCGAAGGTCATGAAGCTCAGGAGAGATACATGTTGTGGTACTTAGGTTGGGCTTGTCCTACTGTGATTAGGGGAATGACTGGTGAACAATTGGCTCGTAAGAGGAAGATGGCATCGAATGACTCAGCAACAATTCCTAACTTCCTTGTAAGTATTTTGGAGTAGGTCTTACTGTTTTAAGATTACATTATCGAATAATTCTATTAATTGTTTGTTTTTTAACTGAAAATAGAAGGGGCATTTGAAGACCTTTGTGAAGCTGTTGTGTTGCGCGAGAGAAAGAGGAGAGCCTTTGTCGATTAAAGAGCAAACCAAGCACATTCACTATGCTATCAATCTTGACAATGAGGATGCCTATGAAATGTTCAAGCAAGATGATGCTGAAATAAAGAGGGAAGAAAAGGCCAGGAGGGAAGCACAAGCAAAGATGAATGCTGACAAAAAGAGGTCTCGTAGTGGTCGTGGTGGTGAAGGTAGTAGTAGTGCTGGTGTTCCTAAACGGGGCCGTGGTCGTGGTCATGGTGAATGAATCGTCTCCTAGTTTATTTCTTTATGTTGTGTTGGACAAATGTTAAGGTTAATGGTTGGACAGATGGTTTTTTAAGGTTTATGGGACATGTTTTCTTATTTTGGACAACAAGTGTTTGAATTCTAATTGTTGAATGAAAGGTTTGTTTAGCTACGTAAAGTTTCAAGACAAATAGCCGGCATATTTTTTTTAAGTTACATTACCGACCAATTAACGCCCGGCAAGGTTTTGAAGTGTCAGACTGCCGGCCCTGACAGCAGAAAATGCTTGCATACCAGGGTCGGCAAGTTAGTCAGATCAATACCAAGCCGGCGAAGGTAAAGCCGGCGGAGTATTATTATTTTTAACACGCCGGCAATTTGTTACAAAAAAGACCTCATCATGATGCCTAAAACCATCATAACGCCGGCATTGTTTTCAATTTATAGCATGTTGACCATAACATTGCCGGCGTATTGACATAAGATAATGAATTCCTGATGCCCAAAACCATCATAACGCCGTCATTGTTTTCAATTTATAGCCTGCCGACCATAACATAGCCGGCAGGAAAATTTAAAAATACATTGCCGGCGTATTGACAGAAGATAATGAATTCCTGATGCCCAAAACCATCATAACGCCGGCATAGTTATACACTTCTTACCCTGCCGGTTTTTGGTAGTCGGCATACTGAGAAAAACTTTCTCGCCGGCGTATTCAAAATTCAAATTTTTTGCAAGTACAATTTCATTGATTGACTTGTACTTGGGCACTATAACGGCCAAATTTGGCCACCATCCTATAAATACACTATTTCTCTCTACAAAACAACATACAAATAGTTCCATATACTCTCCAAAGCTCATATCATCATCCACTCCATCTAACTCACTCAATAACTCTCTACAAAAAAACAATGGCATCATTTGATTCAAATGAAGATTTTGCAATCACCAAATCTTGGTACGAGGAAGATCGACTTAGACGTCAATCCTCCGAAAGGGAGGATTCCAAAACCTTTTGGGCTAGGGTACACAACAAATTTAGCGGTGAGTTTGGGAATCCTAATGCAAGAAGTATTGAACAAATCCACGCTAGGCACCTAGTAATCGAAAATGCGATACTTGTTTTTTTAGCCCTCCAACCTCGGATTTTTAACACTCGTCCCTTCACCTTGTCCGTTGCATAATTTGTAAGTCATTTTGTGGTTTTTTTTACGTAACCCATGTTGTTTTATCTTCCAACGAAACACCACTAACAAATGTAAGCTTGTTTTTGTAGCACAAGGTCGTGAAAGCGCGCTACTTGGAAGTAAAGGGGGAAGCATTCGCATTCGATGCAAGCTATCACTTCTTGGCCGATAGAATCCCGTTGGATAACCCGGACTACTTGGTATTGTCTTCGTCAGAGGAAGATTGATGGTTTTAGAAGTTTTAGTGTAGGTTTTGTGGGTATACCTCTATGTAAGCCCTCACGAGACTATAACTCATCCACTAGGGTCGCTTAGGGGTTTAAAGGCTTGATGCACATGCTAAGTGCATTCGTTTTTATGTTTCAATCAATGTAGTAACCAAAATTGCATGAATAAAGTGAATTACATCTTCCATATTTGCTTTTTTCTGTTTGGTATAAGTACAAGTCGGCAAGGTTATAAATAATTAACATGCCGACTACATGTCAGCCGGTACTGTTAAAAAGTAATTGCTTGCCGACCTTGTGACCGCCGGCATTGTAGGAAAATTTTTCATGCCGACCGTAAAATTATGCTCCAAGATAGTCAGCGTTTTCTTCAACTGAGTAAATTCCGGCGGTCATAAGGTCGGCAGGTTATTCAAAGTAGACATTGCCGGCCAGATAACAGCCGACACTCTGTTCAAACCAATACCTTGCCGGCGCTGTGCATTTTCAAAAAAAATTTTTTTTGATCGAAATCGAACTCATAAGAATGATTAAGGGTTTAATCTACTTAATTCTTATTTTCAAAATTTTAATCTAAACTCAATTAGTTAAGCTAATCAGAATTTTTAGTGTTAATTAACCAAGGGCATATTAGCCATATAGAAAAATTTGGGTTAAAGGGTGGCTTGACTTTACTTCATAATGACCTGATTTTGTCTTATTAGGTATACCCCAATTAATCTGGGTATACCCCAATCTCGCCAGGTAAATTTACCATGCGTCGAATTAGGTGCGATTTTTTTATTCCCAACCCATAGACAAGGTTAAGGGATGTCCAAATTTGTGGAAATTACTAAAGTACCCTTACATAATCGGTAGTTAGGAAAGAGGTATTATCTACCGATTGTTAAAGTTTCAAACTAGAAATGGAACTTGTGGTCGTTAGCAATCGGTATATAGGTGAAGTTCATAAATACCTTCATAAACTACCGATTACTAGTTTGTTTAAAAAAGGGTTATTGCCATAATCGGTAGAATACTATCCTATAATATCTACCGATTGGTAAAGCAGAAATAATGAATTTAGGGCAACCTTTTATAAGCAGTAGAAAATGAAAATAATATGACTACCGATTGTAATTGCCGACACAACCTTTTGACGATTAAGACCACCAAAAACCTAGGAATTTCATTTTATTTTCTTTTCAACTCTTCTTCTCCTTTTCTTCTTCCCTTCCGATTGTGGAGAGTAAAAACACTAATCCCCTTGTTCAAACTTCAATTCATCGTCGTCGTTCATCGCCGAATCAAAAATATCGTTGATTCTTCTATAAAACGATGACTCATACTAATGAACCCACGAGAGCTCGAGAAAAATTAAAGAACAAATCGATTGTAACTACTGCAAACGACGAAGAACATGAAGAGGATGACGCCGATGATGTACATGGTGCTGGTGATTATGATAATCAAACACTCTAGCAAATGGCCCCAATTAGGTAAGTTCTATCATTTTATGTGTTTATGTTACTTCAATTTGATGAATCCATGAAAATAAGTTATAGGGTTTTGGGTTATTTCCCAGAATCGGTAGTTAGATCTAAACTTTATCTACCGATTGTGTCCATTTTATAGGGTTCTCGGTTATATCGACCAGAATAGGGAGTTAATGTTTATAGATTACTTCCGATTATACAAAGTTTTTTGCCACTGAACCATAAAACTGACATAATCGGTAGCTAGGTTATTTGTTGCCCTCCGATTGTAATAGAAAATTATAACATGTAGGGACACACAATTGGTACCCAGAATCGGAGGATACTATATAGTATTTGTCTTCCGATTGTGTATAATCGTAGGTTAGATGAATTCAACATACTACCGATTATGTAAGTTGTAAAATTTGAAAATTTGTGATTTTAGAAAAAATCCAATTTCGGGGCAGCGTTTTAATCGGAAGCCAAAGGCTATTTATTTACTTCCGAGTATATGCAATCGGTGGATATGTTATATTGTTTTGTTCCGATTATATATGTCTCATGACTTTATCAGTTTCTGAACCCAAATTGATGCATAATCGGGAGAAGAAAACTAGAATATTACTTCCGATTGTGTGTAATCGAAAGAAAATATTTTACCCTTGCCTCCGATTGTGCATAATCAGAAGTTTTATTTTAATTATGACTTCCGATTGTGTAGTTTGTAATCTTATTCAACTCATTAAATTTTATTGTTTAGGGACAGGTGAGGTAAGAAAGACCAAGCTACAACTGTCACGGGGCCTCATCGAAAAAGGGGGTAAGAAACTAAGCGCTAGTGCGAGGAGAGAAAGGAGCCAAAAAGAAGTGGAACCAAGCGCTCAACAAGGAACTTAAGAAGAAATACAACCAAGCGCTCCAGAAATAACTCAAGAGGAAGTTGGACAAAGTGTTCCAGAAATCACTCAAGAAGAAGGACAACCAAGTGGTACACAAGGACAAGGAGGAGTTATAAATAAGCAAATCGCGAAGAAAGCATCACACCTTGTACCCGTTTTCTTTGAAGAAGACAGATTTTGAAGAATAAATCCCTGGGCTGCCTATAGATGGAGGAGCATTGTTATTTGGCTACAAAGACTCCAGGGCCGGAGAAATCTACGAAACCGAGGTAATAAGCGTATTATTTTTTACTAACATATTGTCGTTTCATTCGTAATAATACTCTAAATAATTTTGTAATGTGTTGTGTGTTTAATAGTATCATTTTGATGCGATTCGTCTACTCAAGCCCACTGCCGCACCAGCAAAAGTATTGAAAGATTATCCTTTATCCGGTGAATGTGAGAGGTTCAAGAGAACTATAGACAACTCGGGATTAGCTAGTGCTGCCGAGAACTCGATGTTGGACCATGATCGGGTCGCGATATCCGCTTTTGTGGAGAGATTGTATCTCGATACTGACACCTTTCATATGCCGTTTGGGGAGATGACCATTACTCCAGATGATGTGAAGCAGATTCTTAATCTGAATGACCATGGTGAAGCTGTCAAGTGTGACTAAACAAAGCAGTTAAGTTGGGAAAAAGTTTATGAATTGTGTAAAAACTGTTTGGTTGGGATAAAGAGACAGCAGACATTGAGTTCAACGGGTGCTTCACTTATAAAACTAGACAGTTTAACATGAGTCAGTTGATCAAGATGTTCAAAGGCACTGCCGAGAAAGAACAACAAGGACCGTTAAGTGATGCCGAAGTGGATGTCGTGGCCACCGCATATCTCTTGGTTGTATTGGGATATGTCATATTCCCCAATACCAGTGGCAACCGAGTAGACGCCAACTATTGCATCCTCTGAATAAAGTCGCAGACTACTCCTGGGGCACGACAACTATTGCATTCTTGATGGAAGAGTTGAGAAAAGCGTCGAGGCTTAGAACTAGACAAATTACTGGGAACGCGAGTCTATTCTAGGTATTTTCTCAACTATATTAATCCATTGATCGTTATGTTTTTTTTTTCTAATTTAAGAATCAATTTCTAATACTTGGTTTGATATCTATGACCACTGCCCCGATCTGGAATTGGCAGATGTGAACACAGCATGGCAGAGAGGTACACAGAGAGGAACAAAGTACAAGTTCACAAAGAACCATTCAAGGTCAAAGGAGCATTAGTTAGTTAGCTTGAGGGAGACATTATATTCACTTAAGGCCTCATAGGTATGCTTTGATTCATATAAGGAAGACCGAGCTAGTGGACATATAGCGCCTTGTTCCGAGTTGTCCCATTATTTTGGACCACTATGGCACCACACAGGTTATGTGATGTACAATGGATCTAGGGTGATGCGACAACATGGTTCTTTCCAAAAAAATTCATGGAATCACATAAATGGAAAGTTCAAGTTGGCGTAGAGCATAACAAGTCTAAACATGACAACATCAAGGTAGTTTACTCTGGTACACCATCTGTTAAAGAACATTGGGATAAGAGGGAGTACCACTTGGTGAATGCTGGGAGAGCTGTCACCCGAGGTGATGAAAATTCTCCAGGCTATATGGAGTGGTATCGGGAGCATTCACATCTAAAAGTAATCCGTGAACTTAAAGCAAAGTCGACCTCAGCGGCTTCCATTTACAGATGTATCATCAAAGAAAAACCCTCAGGCTATGATAAAGTGGTGCGTATGGTTATGAATTTTCCTCCAATATTACGATTCAATTTCTTAGGTGAACTCCATTTAATGTTTTGTCATTTAAAAAATAGGTGAATATGTTCAAGTTTTTGTCCAAATGGTGCGCTGATTGCATAACGGCTGGACAACTTGTGCCAATTGAGAAGATAAAAAAGCACAAGGAGATGATTGAGAATGTTGATAATGAAGAGTATGCAGCTGAGTTTGGGGAGAAAGTGACGAAGAACTCGTCCAAGAAAAAAACATCAAAGACGAACAAAAGATCTCAGGATTCTTCAAGCTCTCATGCTGAAGGAAATATTGAAGGAGATGAAGGTGATGCTGGTGATAATGCGGGTCGTCCGGCTCGTGTTAAGCTATCTAAAACTTTAGCTGACAATACTCAGAAGAAAACTAGAAATTAGGTGATATGGGTTGTTTTATGTTATGGATTATGTTCTTTTAACAATTTCTTTAGGATTGTGGTGTTTTAAATACTTTTTTTGGATTATATGTTTTTAAGTTTATGGGTTATGAATGTATTTTGAGTTATGTTTATTACTTGATCGTCTGAAACTGCTGAATTTTTCACCATAACCGGAGGATACATATCGTCTGAAACTACCGATTTTGGTACATTTTCAAAAAATCATGAGATATTCTCAGAATCAGTAGTAATGTTATCAACCTTAACTACCGATTTTGATGACTTTTCAAAAAAAAAAAAGTCAGACACGTCCATAATCGGAAGTACAAATATTAACCGTTTCTACCGATTATAGTGGCTTAATTTTTATTGTTCTTCTGAACCTAAATAGCCTTATAATCGGACACAACATTTTATCATTGTCTACCGATTAACATGGGGTTTAAAATCAGTACATGAGGTGAACTTCATAATCTACCGATTATGGTAGTTCCCAAATTTGAAAAACTTGAGATTTTTGCAAATGTCAATTTTGGGGCAACTCCATAATCGGGAGACATGTTAACTCCATGTTTACCGATTATGGTAGTTCCCAAATTCGAAAAACTTGAGATTGTTTCAAATATCAATTTTTGGGCAACTTCATAATCGGGAGACATGGTAGCTAAATACTTTACGATTGTAGTTTTTTTTCTTCAAAATAACAAAACTTTCAAACTACATATGTACAAAATAACCTCTGATTATCCTAACATCTACCGATTAGTAAATAAACTACCGATTATGGAGGGTATAATTGCCATTATGAAAAATCACCGATGAGGGATGGCTTCATTTTAGGTTTGGGTGACCCTATTTTGTCTTATTAGTCACCCCTAATTCTTTTAGGGTCCCCCCTAATGACGTCAGGTAAATTTATCACAACTAGGGGACGAATGGGGCAGCCAACAGTAGGCTGCCTCCGCCCCTTCCAACTATGTGTAAAAACACATTTGTAACTTCAAAGAGTTGCTTCATAAAATTTGGACTTCTCCAGTACTGCGAATTTTCTAGGACTTAATCGGCACCCTACCACATCGTGGTAACCCGGAAATAGTCAGGGACGATTGGTTGGTATCGGGATATTATCGATATTTGGAGTTTATTATCACACACTCATTTGTAATGAATTGTGATGTCAGGACTAGCGTCTCACAAAACCTGGGGATATTCAGGAAAATTATTTGGAACGATTGTCTAACATCCTCGGAAAGCTAGAGCGAATGGTAGCTTGGATTAGACTATTCTGACTTTGGATTCTGGTTCTTACAATACTGCGCTAATAGTTGCTTGTCATATTTAATGATCCTTACCAAACTGTGAAACTTAGGAATTTATAAGTGTTATGGTATTGGACGTGCACAGTGCACTTATGATCTTGTGTTGAAATATTCTTTTATGGTCCGGTCACTGTATTACAAGTGGTACAACGAGGAGTTCCGACGGCTTGGCGCTAGAGGCGAAATTTCCCTGTCTGTACAATCATAACCATTCTCACAAGAAAGTCAGGTAACTTCTTGACATGGTTTCATCTCTATGGAACAATGGCTCAACATGAATAAGAGATGTGAATTATTTTCATTGTGTATTTAACCTAAAGTACATGTTTAAACAATTAATTATGATGATACTATAATTTCCACCAAATCACTTAGCGAAACATAAGAAACCAAAACCGAAAAGTGTTTTTGGTATTAATAAATCACGACATCAAGCATCTAATAATAAAATCATAAAACATGATCAAGTTTATAGGCATAACTTTTCAAAGGAATCATATCATGAATCCTATTATCCTACGACTTCACCAGATATTAATATTTGGCGCCCTAATTCTTGTGGTCCCTTCACCGTTTTTCATACTAGGGCCTTCTCGGTGGGATGCATTTTCAACATACTCAAGTTGTGTCGGGGTGAACATTATTTTTTTGAGCATGAGTGATTGAAACATACTTTTCTACATCTATATATTTTCACCATATGTAGGTTTAGGCTTAGATTGTTTCTTCGTAATCTTGTTTTTCACCTTCGAATTACCATAAAAGATATCACTTGCAGAAATATTGAGATATATACCAATTGAAAAAGCGGGGGTCTAACAACCTCACCCAATATTTCGATTATCAATCTGTATGGACTAAATCTAATATACTTTTAAGAGAATCAACAAGACAATCAGACTCAATATTAATAAAAAGTATATCAAAAATTTAATATATTTATCTCTCGATTTGATATATACTCAAGCAAATAAAAATCTGCGAGTCTTTATCAAATACAAGAGATATAAACTTGGATGGTACCAAAGACCAATATCCAAGGATCAATCAATTTCGAATCAACAACCAAAGGTTGGATTTCACAATTGATCGATTCAACGCACAACCTGTGATATTTCAATTATATAACAAAATATAATGCGGAATTGAAATAACATAGACACCAGAAATTTTGTTAATGAGGAAACCGCAAATGCAGAAAAACCCCGGGACCTAGTCCAGATTGAACACCACAATGTATTAAGCCGCTACAGACACTATCCTACTACAAACTAACTTCGGTCTGGACTGTATTTGAACCCTAATCAATATCACACTGATTCAAGGTACAGTTGCGCTCCTTATGTCTCTGATCCCAGCAGGATGCTACCCACTTGATTCCCTTAGTTGATCTCACCCACAACTAAGATTTGCTATGACTCAAAGTCGAAGACTTGAATAAACAAATCTGTATCACACAGAAAAATCTACGATAATAGATAAATTTGTCTCCCACAGATAAACCTACGAGTTTTGTTCCGTCTTTTGATAAAATCAAGGTGAACATGAACCAATCAATAACCCAGAATTATATTCCTGAAGAACAGCCTAGAATTATTGATCACCTCACAATAATCTAAATCGTATGGTAGCGAAACTAGATATTACAGAATCACAAACGATGAGATGAAGATGTTTGTGATTTTTTTTATATTGCCCTATCGGAGATATAATCTCAAACTAATTATTCAATTAAACTCGTACGATAGAAAATGGCAAGATCAGATCGCTCAACTACAAGAGAAGTAGCTTCGTCTGGCTTCACAATCCCAATGAAGTCTTTAAGTCGTTAATTGACATGGTCTCGAGAATAAACCTACGGTTAAAGGAGAATCGACTCTAGCAAAATGAACTAGTATCACACAGGAGGTGTGGGGATTAGTTTTTCCAGTTGCTAGACGTCTCTTTTATATAGTTTTCAAATAAGGGTTTGCAATCTAAGTTACCTTGGTAACAAAGTATTCAATATTCACCATTAGATGAAAAACCTGACTTATCCAAGCTAATATCTTTCAACCGTTAGATCGAAACTTATCTTGTCACACACACAAATGAAATGTATTTCATTTAGGTTTAAGTAACCGTACCTTAATGTGTACATTTGGTTGGTTCACGAATAGTTAACCAATGGTTATCCATATGAGCACTTTCATATCAACCATATTCGTCTTCTACATAACTAGTTCAAATGACTCATAAGAACTAGTTCAAGAGTTGTTCAATTGCTTATATCTTTATACATAGACACAATTGAAACAAAATCGGTTTGATTAACTCGAATCAATTCATGAACAATATAACCATGTTTTGCAAAGATTGCATTCCTTATTGATTTATTGTTTAAGTTCATGAGATAACCGATTTGAGAAATATAACCACCTTGGGTACGCGTACGGGTATGCATATCTTAGCTATCAGATTTGAGTTGGTTTTAGTTTCCAAACTCAGCAGAATTTTTCGGGTATAAAAGTTCTGCCAGTACGCGTACGGGTACGCATACCTAAGGTGACTGGTTTGCAAGCTCGTAAACTCCAAACTCAGCAGAAATTCATGGACGTGAACTTCTGCCAGTACGCGTACCCAACCTATCTTCTTCACCAATACTACATGTACACATATGCACACACTTGGTTTTCGGTACTTGGATTTATACACTAATGTGCGAACACACTATATATGCTTATATCCATAGGTGTTTACGTAATATCAACTCTACATTTCAATCATTGAAACATTCATCTATAATGCTATAATAATCGTTAGACATAAATAATCGACTATCATCATCAAAGTTATTTTCAAGATTGAAACGTCATCATGACTTTCATCACGGGTAAAGATGAAAGGTGGTTAAAGCAAAAGCTTACCAACACATATTTCGAGAAAAAGATAGGTGAGTAAACTCGACTCGAAGTAGCAAATGTGTATGTATGAAAACTATCATACTTATACGATTGTTGTCTCAAGAGTAGGAGATAGATAGACTTTTGAGTGCCAGATAAGTTCAAGTCTCCACATACCTTTTTGGTTGGATGAAGTTCCACTGGTTCCTTGAGTAGCTCTTCGTCTTCGTAAGATAATCGCCACAGAGTCTGGAGGTTAACTATACTTAACTATCCTAGACTGAGACTTAGTCATAAGTAAACTTGAAATCAATACGTATAGTTTTGATCACTAATATTGACAAACATGCTTGAGATAGCAACGCATGCGAGTTCGACCGAGCAATGCTCTAACAATCTCCCCCTTTGTCAATTTTAGTGACAAAACTATCAATACATATAGATTACAAAATAGATAAAACTTTGTAGCTTCTCGTCCACATCCTTGATCTCCTTGGTGCTTCAACATTACTCGAAAACTTCATATTTTCTAAGTACTCCCATGATTCCATAGATGTTCAGTTCAACATTATAGTTGTTGAGGTTCCGTAGCCATAACAATGAGAAAACAAAAGCTCTCGATCATTGTTATACAGTGTCATAGTATTATTACACAACATAAAAGTTCTTATATCACAACCTTGACAATAATACTATGGTGATATGTATCACTCCCCCTAAGTCAATACTTTCATCTCAACACGAAAAACACACCCCCCCCGTACATAATGATCCGTAAACCATATGTATTTGTAGTGTGAACTACATATTAATTCTCCCCCTTTTTGTCAATAAAATTGGCAAAGGTACGAAAACGGGATCCTAATAAAATTTTCACGGAGACGCTTCAATACCAAAGAAAAGGACATATCAACTTTGTTTAGATGCAATCATAAAGCAAAAGCTAAATGCTTTCATCAAGGAGTTTATAAAGATACAAGATAACCCCTAAAAATTCCACAGCTGCACTCCACACAAAGATATGGAAATTAAGCGCAAGTTCAAAATAACTCTCCCCCATTTGATGTCATTACCGAGAGAAAAACAAGAGCGACCTTACTTTTTCAATAAAATAAGGATTTCTTTGGACATCAAAGCGAAAAATCCAGTTTACAACCTATCACGCGTATCCGAATTCTTGGTGCCTTTCAAGTGCATTTTTCTTTGACTCCGAGCTGAGCTACTGTTGACCAGCTTGGGGCTGGCTCTTCTTCCCCGGCCTATCCCTCAGATTCAGATCTAAAGATGCCACAAAAATGATTTTGTATCAAAAAATTCTCAATTAAACTAATCACAAGAAAACCCATGATTAATTTAATCGGAATACACAACCAAAATAACCACAAACGAATCTATGATTACTCTAGTTGGGAATGCTCACAAAAGAAATCTTATGGAGAGGCACAATATATACATAAGATATAGATCAGGGAAAGATCAATACTGGGGCATAAACAAGGATTCATTCTATTTTCCATCACTATTTGCACAATGACATACAATAGACATAATCCTTGTAAACAAAAAAATCATCTTATCTTCTATCAATTATTTGCATAACGACATAATAGGTTCAATATTTTGTTTGTCAAATGTTCATCGATCTTGTATCAATACTTACATATCGACATATAAACGAGATAACTTTTGACATCGTATGGGACAATAATAGCTCATGGACGCTGATCGCTATCGTATGCGTCAAAAATAATTTAAACTTTCTTACTACTCAAAATATAAATATAGCAAGGGAAAGAAATGATCGATCCCACAGAGAGGTCTAGGTTGTCTCGTTGTTTCGGTTTCCTATATAAAATACCGGGAATTTTCTGATTTTTATATACTAGAATAAAATAAAAGCAAGTAAAGAAATAAGCAAACAAATCAAATAGAAAAGATATTGGTTAAGGATTCATCTTCATTCACTAACATGCTTTCAAAACAATAATTAGAATTGATATTTAATCTCAACTTTTAAAAGCCCTAGAATATCTTGATCGCAAGAATATCCCGCTAATCTCCTTTTGTCATCAACAAACACATTAAAAGATGCGAGTATGAGTTCTATCTAAAAGAACAACCTAACGTGTAAGAGCACTAATCAAGTTTAATTCCCTAGATGCATTAAGTTCTATGAAATCAGGCCAATCAAAGCAATTGAACGTGGAAAGCGCACTAATTCAATTTAACAAAGGTTACAATTCACATATGATCATAAGAATATATCACTACAAACCATAATCATATTTATGCTACTTGTATTCAAGGAATATCACTTTTACATATAATAAACCCTAAACTAGCAATAGATGTGAAAACAAACTCAATTGATTCGCGATTCGATCAAACTAGCATTCAAATCATACAACTATATTTTCAGAGAATTGTAAACGATAAATATGAGACAAAACTAATATATTGAATCAAAGAATCATGCTTTGTGAAATCTAATTATTCCATAACCAATAATAAAACTCTATCTCATGTTCATGGAGTTCATAACAAGAAGAAAAATAAACCCTATCATGTTCTAAACCCTAGAACAAAAGTAGTAGAAGATATAATTCCAAAGATAATAAGATATATGATATTGGTTTTGAGAAAAGACTTCTCTTTTATAGCTCTTCTTGTTCCAAAATTAGGTCTAGCCTTCAAAATCTTCAAGTCCACGTCCATCTACTAGTCCACCAAGCCCATGTGTGAGAAATATGTCTCTGGATTTTTGGGTCCAAAAATGGTCACCGGAATTGCTGACGTCACGCCGGAATCCGGTCACCGTCGCCGGAGAACTTTTTCTGGCCGCCTTTGTCATCATAAACTGTCACCAGCAAGTATGTACTTCCAGCAACTCTTCTTTCCTTCTCTGCATTTCAAACATTCATAAAAATCATCCAAACCAATTCTTTCTCTCTTGCGAAAACGCGCCCAAAAGCGTGACACGTAGCTCATATGTCCGGCCGCGAACTCTTGTATCCAACACATACCCCCTTCGCGATTCACTAAAATATTGCAATTCATACTTTATCTTCCGAAATCCGACAACCGGAACTAGTACCACCGACGCGCCAATTCTTCTCCGTTTTTACACTGCAGCTGCACCAACAACTCAACTACACAATTCGTGGCCACGACCAACAGCCTCAAAATCTTGTACCAGCACTAGTCACTGCACATTACAGTTCAGCTCACCGCCATAGCTACTCTAGCTTATATTCCAGCATTCATCTCAGTCTTCCACCAGCATCATTACATCTCCCCCTTGGCAGCAATCATCAGTACCATGCTTGCAATATCTCCCCACTGCTCAACCAACAACATCAGTTCTTCCATACAATTTCTATCGTTTTTCCTCCATTTTGCCATTTCAATTTCTGCAGTTATACTGCACCACCAGCTATACCCATTTGAATCATCGCCAGCTTCAATCTCAGTACCCCCAGCATCGCCATCTCCCATATCAGTTCCATTTCCATGTCATGCATCTTCTCAAACCAAAACCAATGCCACCATCCCATTGTCTACCTCATAACTCAACAATAGAATTTCAACCCCTTCTCAGCAGAGCCTCAATTCCATACAAGCACCAGAATTCATTCACTCAACCACAACTGCAATCTTTCATTGCCATGGACTCAGCTAACAACAAACTGTTCTCTCTTAGCCTAACTGGTTCCATATTTAGCTTCAATTCCTGTAACTCCTTTCCTTGTTGTCTTGTCTGCAATTTGAGCACAACAACCAATTTCTCTTCCCATTGTAAATAGCACCACCAACTCCAATTTTACTTCCATCTAAGCTGCATCAGACATCATCTCAGCCTAGCATTCTGCATCCGCTTCATCACCCATCTCAGTCTCACCCTTCAACCGTGACTCACAACTCCACCTTAGTGGCACTAGTTACATCTTCTATTGCTTATTTTTCCCAGCACAGACCCTAAGCCTTACCATTCTTACACTTCTCCTCCATCTTCACAGCACCAACACAACCTCAGTGCAACCAACAATCCTTTAAGAAACTTCATTCAATACCCGCACCATCAAATCGACTAACTTCTCCCTTCACCTACAATATCATTCAATTCTGCAGATCCCATCAGTCCCATAGCTAGAGCAACGATCGAAGAGCTTAGTGCAGAACTGGTTTCTCAGTAATTTCTTCAAACACCTGTTGTGTGTAGCAATGATAATGGGAAGACAACCATCTGTTGAGTTTTAGAGTCATTCAATCTCTTTTCCTGCAGCAATTCATATTCTCTTACCATATATTTATTCTGCCATTTGAGCTCAAAAACCCTTTCTCACCTACGTTCATCGACACAAACCAACGAAACCAAACACTAATTTCTCCCTGTTTTCGACGCAATAGCCTGAGTTTCCAACCGAACTCAGCCTAAAATTCGTACCCACTCTTCCTTGACTTGGTTTTTTTTTGCAATCCCGTGTAATCATCCGCCGGACTCATGGCTCGAACGACGACAAGGACTTGGTGCAGAGCTGGTGGAGCTGAAATGAGTTGGGACTGAATAAAATCTCGACCTAGTTGCTGATTTTGAAAGAAAATGAGAAGGTCAGTGTACTGTGGTCTGAATGCCCCTTATCCTTGTTATTGACACCCGGTATTACAATAAGGGCCACCTGAAATTATTTGGCATGTCAATCTTCTAATTCTTTCATAATTTCCTTCGTAATTCTTCTTTCCAATGCCTTAAAAGAGCTGTGTGCTTGCTAGCTTCGCCTCCATATACGCCATGTGCTTCCAAGAAAAACCTTTAGCTCATATTTCTCCTCTTTTTCGCCAAATGACTCCAAAACACCTATTAAACTCAAAATAGACATAAGATACATAATTTACATGAAAACTCGCAAAGAAAGCATAAATACTAGATATAAAATTAGGTGTTTATCACACCTATCAGACGCAAACACACATATCCCATAACATATTGCAATATATAAAACCATAAATATTAATACTGCAAAAATCATCTTCCGAACAATTTTAGAGTTTAAATAAATAAATCTAAAAATAAAGATTAAAACGTTGGACATAGCTATGTGTAATCACAATAATGTCTATTCCAAACTCTAGTTATTCTTCCTACAACACAAGAATAAAATTCTCATAAGAAGACTTCCTAGACATAACAATATCAGTTTCTTTGATTATTTCATACCTTTGAACAGGTCCATCAAAATAGGAGTCACTGATATCCTTGATTTTCTTGACCGTAGAGACACCATGTTCATGAGTTAGAACATTCGTTTTTCGGTCAACGATGCGAGCAAGATGCCTGGATTTGACGCAATCAAGGATGACTTTATTATGGTTCCTGATCAAGATGTTTTGATTATCAAGGATTCTTGCTTGTTCATCAACAAGTTGATTTATCTGCAATTGAAGGTTAGCAAGCTCATTCTTAAGTTCATTCTGAACTAGATTTAAGTCCTTGACAGATTCTCCTATCAAAGAGTTAAACTATTTTCTTTCAATCATCCTTTTAAGAAGCATATCTTGAACAAAATCACATCCTTTAGAGTCTTCTTCCATCTCAATTTTTACTTCTTTTTCAGATTCAACAGGGATTTCCATAAAAAAAAACTTTTTAGGAAATATGATAAACGCATACAAATAATATATATGTTATCAACTAAGGGAAAAAACACCCTTGAAAGAAGCCTGAAAGATTTGAACGTTCGTGGACCCGGAGAAGATACCAGAAGATCAAGAAGGACCCAAGAGAAAATACATATTATTTCATAAAATGTCTCTTTTAAGCAAGGCTCAATATCTGACAAGATAGATCAAACGAGTTACATTAGATACAGAGAGAATAACTGAAAACTCGATCTGTAAAATAAACATCAAACCAACAGAATGGATGGTGATCGACCTAAGACTTGAGCATCATAAGCAAATATCCTTGTAACTCTCAAGTTATACACAAGGATGAGAACACAAACAGTTAGGTAGTAGGATGAGATATGATCTCATCATGAGTGTTCAGAGATGATTTGGGGATACCATATGACATTTTGATTTTTGTATTTCTTTTCTCTCCATGACTGTTTCCAACTCCATAGAAATTTCTTACAACCCTTTGAGAGAATCCATTAGATGGAAATTTTTGATGACTAAGTCTAGGACCTCTATAGATTGGTTCTAGAGGATCAACTGAGATAGGTCTCCACCTTCTAGACTTATATCTACCAGTCTTATTCTCATATACACCGGGAACTTGTGTTTTTGTGGTATAGTTTGCACCAAGAGAAAAAACACGATTCATGTAAAGTTTTTGAAATGAATGATCATTAAAAAACCTTTTATGAGAATTCTGGTCTTCTGTAGGAGTGAAATCCATTGTTGACTCCGTCAAATGATTAAATCGATTGACAGTGAATAAAAGAAGATTTCGAAGATCGGAGGTCTGTTTCTTCCTAGCAGAACAATGTTTAGCAATTTGATTTATTTTCCCACAGAATGAACAAGTTCGTGGAAGATAATTGTTGAAAAATATCTATTTCAAACCCATATCCCGTTTGGAAGCCTGCCCTTTATGTAAACAATTTTTAGCAGGGACTTCCTTTGGTGAGTTATTCTTCATGTCAGGTAACTTGCTTGGCACAGAAGAATTTCTCATTTCAACAGCGTTTTCCTTTGTCAAGGAGATAGACTGTCTTTGGGCTAGGTGAAGAGATACAACAATGTTCTATGTTTCAACATGAAGGTTATTCAGATTAGATGAATGTGTCTCAATTAAACGTTGTTCTCTAATTGTCCATTCTTTAACAATATTCTCAAGGATACTAATCCTCTTTTGTTGAAGCATATTCTCTTGAGTGAGTTTTCTAGTATTGTTAGAGAAGGACTCAATGATTTTATAGAGTTCACTTTCTCGACCAAGAGACTTTTCAAATTCATCCAACAGTTGATCATGATTGCGGAAACTAATCATCTTAGATGGTTTTCCTTTGTTTCTGGTGACATTCCTTTTTACTTCTGACTTCTTGTCAATTATCTCGTTTCTTTATCGGGATTCAGAAGAATCAGCTAAGGAGTTAACCTTTGAGGAAAAACCAAGACACTTGACATAGTTAAAATTATTGGAAGACATATATAGACTATGCGTAGATATGAGATACTACTTTGTCCACAGAATCAAATTGTTATAAACATAGACTTTTGAGGTATTAAACATGTTTGCCTGCTCTGATACCAATTGAAAAAGCGGGGGTCTAACAACCTCACCCAATATTTCGATTATCAATATGTATGGACTAAATCTAATATACTTTTAAGAGAATCAACTAGACAATCAGACTCAATATTAATAAAAATTATATCAAAAAGTTAATATATTTATCTCTCGATTTGATATATACTCAAGCAAATAAAAATCTGCGAGTCTTTATCAAATACAAGAGATATAAACTTGGATGGTACCAAAGACCAATATCCAAGGATCAATCAATTTCGAATCAACAACCAAAGGTTGGATTTCACAATTGATCGATTCAACGCACAACCTGTGATATTTTAATTATATAACAAAATATAATGCGGAATTGAAATAACACAGACACCAGAAATTTTGTTAACGAGGAAACCGCAAATGCAGAAAAACCCCGGGACCTAGTCCAGATTGAACACCACAATGTATTAAGCCGCTACAGACACTAGCCTACTACAAACTAACTTCGGTCTGGACTGTAGTTGAACCCTAATCAATATCACACTGATTCAAGGTATAGTTGCGGTCCTTATGTCTCTGATCCCAGCAGGATGCTACCCACTTGATTCCCTTAGCTGATCTCACCCACAACCAAGATTTGCTACGACTCAAAGTCGAAGACTTGAATAAACAAATCTGTATCACACAGAAAAATCTACGATAATAGATAAATTTGTCTCCCACAGATAAACCTACGAGTTTTGTTCCGTCTTTTGATAAAATCAAGGTGAACATGAACCAATCAATAACCCATACTTATATTCCTGAAGAACATCCTAGAATTATTGATCACCTCACAATAATCTAAATCGTATGGTAGCGAAACTAGATATTGCGGAACCACAAACGATGAGATGAAGTTGTTTGTGATTTTTTTTTATCTTGCCATATCGTAGATATAATCTCAAACTAATTATTCAATTAAACTCGTACGATAGAAAATGGCAAGATCAGATCGCTCAACTACAAGAAAAGTAGCTTCGTCTGGCTTCACAATCCCAATGAAGTCTTTAAGTCGTTAATTGACATGGTCTCGAGAAGAAACCAACGGTTAAAGGAGAATCGACTCTAGCAAAACCAAGGTAACTTAGTTTTTCTAGTTGCTAGACGTCTCCTTTACATATTTTTCAAATCAAGGTTTGCAATCTAAGTTACCTTGGTAACAAAGCATTCAATATTCACCGTTAGATGAAAAACCTGACTTATCCAAGATAATATCTTTCAACCGTTAGATCGAAACTTATCTTGTCACACACACAAATGAAATGTATTTCATTTATACTATACCATATTTGGGGATTAGCAACGGCTGCGTGCAGTTGCAAAATGGACTTGCAACAGCAGACAGCCGTGGCGAACCGTGGCGTTGTATTTTTTTTGCAACAACTCTTAAGCCGTTGCGAATTTTTTTCCATAATGGTTTCGGTTCGGCCAACTGTTTTTTCTTGATTTGGAAACTGTTTTAGCTGTTTCGAATAGGTTTTGCAATAGCTGCCTGTTGTTGTTATATTATTCCCGTAACAGCTTCAAGCAGTTACGAAATAAAAAAATTGCAATTGTCACTTAGCCGTTGTGAAATTTGGAACCAAAAAAACTTAGAACGATTTCTTTTTACCGGACTGGGTTTTGTTGTTCTGGTTCAAAATTTAAAATAGTTGAGAACAGTTGCTAAAATTTTGGCAAAAAAAAAAAAAGGTCAAGTCAATCTTTTATTGACGTAGTCAAGGGTTCCCTGCAACATTTTCAGGCCAAAATACTGAAAACATATGAACAATACTACTAATAGTTACATATCTAATTAAGGAAAATTTAATTCTTGCAGACATCTATATTTTCACAACTTTCATCAAAACGTGTAGGTTGTTGTAGGGCCTATGGCCCATAGATGTGCGACCCAACTAGCTATACCTAGGTTTTCCCTTACATGTATATAAATATATTACAAATATGTAATTTGGTTAATGATCAATAAGAAACCCTCTCCTTCTCTTCCTCTTTGTCTTCTTCTATATATGATTTACTATAACACATTATCATGCACGATGCTTACCGTGGAGCTATATCGGATTGATTTTTTTTCTATGCGGATTAACGTCAAGTTAATATTGGAATTGCTGGAATCAAATCAGATAAGTTGGATCTAATATACATATATCTTTTTTTCCAATCCATGTTTTTGATTTGGGAATATGAAATGTTAAATTGGTAGTGAAAATTAATTTGAGTTTGATGTCCGTTCAAGACTGTTCAACATTTGTTCCATATATCGATGCATCCCAATGATTATTGGTTAAATCCAAGGTGAAAATTAACCTGTTCTGTGCAAGTTATGTTTGTAGGATCCCATAATCATAATCAATTTGTCAAATCCGTGGTAAAAATTATCCAGATCCGTACAAGTTTTGTCTTATCCTACTGTTGATGGTGGATTTTAGTTCAGGGCTAAAGTTGTAAAACCAGTTTTTGTGTAACCATCCTGCAGAGGATGAGACTATTTTATTAGTGATGAATACTTCTTCGCTTTATTAATTCACCTAGAATGGAGCATGTATCAACAATCCCCCGAATATTCTGTGAATTTTAGCATTATTGATTAATGCATAAAACGCCTTGTATTTCCTGTACTGTTCCTAGAAGAACTCTCTTTGTTGATGCGGCATGATGAATGATTGTTACTCGCAACAGAGTAGCATTAATATCCAAGTACCAATAGTGAGGCATGCACGAAATTCCCGTACAAGCTATAACTGTAGGTGTGTTATACTAGCCCGATTGAGCATATAACTCTCGGTGTGTTATACTAGCCCATTGAGCATATAACTCTCAGTGTGTTATACTAGCCCAATTGAGCATGTAACTCTCGGTGTGTTATACAAGCCCGATTGAGCATATAACTCTCGGTGTGTTATACTAGCCCGATTGAGCATCTAGATTGTCCATAATAGTCTAGAAACGATCACGGTCTTCCAACTTCACCAACATGATTGGATGGCTCAGATCGAATCCAATACCCCCAAGCAGGTATTGGAATATTCACTGCCAACCTAACACGGGACCGCATGGTTAGCCTCCCCAAAAGGGGTGGCAAAGCTTGCCAAACCGTCCAAACCAAGCGGAATGGACAAGAAACCCTAAATTAGGGTTTTCGGCACATTACATGTGTCGCAAAATGATAAGCACGTATGTGCGATATAATTATACCCATATTTATATTAGCTAGGACTCGATATTTTGGCCAATAACACTGTTTTGGGATATTTGTAGAAAATGCAAGCAATTCCGACCACTCGGAGAATAAATGGCTAGATGGAAGAGATAAATGGCGTTTGTGACAAAAATTGTCAAAGCTGCTCATGGCATGAGAGGCATGCCAAGTTAATTAGTTTGTGGAGATACCAAGCCAACCACTTTTGTCTTGTCGGACCACTAAGTCAGTTCTTATTCTACCAAAGGAGCTAAAGAAAATGTGTAAGGGGACGTGGTGTTGTTGGATCAAGGATAGTAAATGGTGAAGCAGAGAAGTGCTTTCTTTAATTCAAGCAAGTGACAAAACGATCTCAACCATCCATGTTCGCAGGCATAGATAGAGGGTGTGGATGTAGATTCAAAGGTCCCGGAGCATGTCAACACAATCACCATAAGCCCATCTACACACATGACTAGTCGGTCAGGACCAACCATGGTTGGTTGTCCCAATTCGTGCGCACAAAACCAAGTATAACGCGCAGCCGGCCAAAACCCAAATTAAGGTTTGTAACGATCATGAGCGTCTGATTTCTCCTGATCAAATGAAGGGCTTAAGAGACAATTGAACATGTCCAGTAAGCATCAACATGATCACCATGGACCCATCTATCTCCTCTCCCGACCGACCAAGGCATACCATGCTTGTTTTCTCCAAATCGCACGCCCAAACTAGCGTGGTCATGCTTCCCAAATCACAAACTGATCTCGACCACTCAACTTCGCCAAACAAATTGAGCGGCTTAGATCATGTTTTCATGGGATAGTGAGGTATAGGCGTGAATATCAGCCTACCACCTACACGCCGGACCAATCGGCCGAGACTGACCAAGCTTGGTTGTCTCGAACGCGCGCCTTGAAAGTGACATACCACGCCCTTTAGGAATCCTTTACGACATAGGATTTCTGTCGCAAATCGATCTCAGCCACTCAACTTCACCAGTAAATTTGAGTGGCCTAGATCAAACCTTCGTGAGACAGTAAAGCATGGACATGGACATCAGCATGCCGTCTACACACATTCTTGATCGGTCCTCCATGAAACGCCTCCCATGCTTGGATTCGACCAAGCTGAAAGGGTGCACTCGCGCACCTCCTAAACCCTAATCCGACAGTCGCAGATGTGGGTCACAAGTCATCTCGTCCGTCCAACTTCGCCAGTTTGTACGGAAGTCCTAGGATAGGAGTTAGGCGACCAGTGAGGTATCACCGTGATCACTGTCTGCCACTCTACCACATCATGTGGCCGTCCAAGGGAGGGCTTGCTAGCGTAGCCTCCAAACCATCACATGAAGTAGGCAGGGCATAATGCTCAACAACGATGCTTCGTATATGCCGAATACATTCGATGCATAACATGCATAGAATACACACGATACTTTACAAGTATCAACTTCCGAAATAACTTAGTTATTTAACTAGCATTACATGCTACCTTCCGTGGGTCCCACGATCCACACACTCGAGACATCAATCATGTCAAAAATAGGGGGATACATACTGGGGTATTGGTCTGGCGGTTTACAGCGTGCAACGCGCCATCACAAGAAAGTGTCAGGAAGATATGGACGGTTAGTGATGATGGGAGAAGTTGGCAAGACTGATCGTGTGACGCTAATACACAACTCCACTACTCCATCACTCCACTTCATCCACTTCCCACGAGAGACGTGAATAAGGCTCTAATGCCTTGTATAAATAGGTTCCCCGACCTATTTCCACAACAGAGCACAACACAGAAACCAAGTGTTAATACACAACATATTCAAACACCCATATCCTGCTTGCATTAATTGTAAGCCTGCTCACCTTTCTGTTACAAGTAATAAACAGCCTACACCTTCACAATCTCAACACCTTCTTCGCTTCCCTCCCTAAGATCAACCCCATCTCCTTCACGTTGTGACCGAAACAAGTCTGGAATGACCATTTCTTGGTTTAGGCCAGAATTGTATAGATTGATCTCTCGAATCAAAAGAACTCCCGTGTAGTGCATTTGTTTATGGTTTAGATTCACTTCTCATCCACACACCCCAAATTACCAAAACCAGCAGAAGTAGTTTTTACCCATAAACAAATTGGCGACCACAGTGGGAGATTAATCTCTCGATTGCAATATCAATTTCTAATTCCCAATTTCATCTTTCAATACCCGATTCAATTTTCGCAATTTCAAGGGGATAGATCTTAGAACAAATTCAATCAGCAATTCATTTCAAGATGGTGGGACTCAGGTCTGGATCAGCAATCAATTCTGATGGATCTAGTGTGGATAACACTCCCGGTGTCGATGTACCTGTCAGTGGAGCTACCGTGGTCAATACATCACGTGGAGTCGTCACTTCTACCACCAGTGGAGCAGGAGGAGATATCCCATTAGGAGCGACACCTCCTATCACCAGAGCCAGAGCAGCTGCAAACCTTGGAATTTCTTCGAGTGTAATGCCTCCGGCGGTTACCAGAGCAAAAACTTCCACTCCTTCATCAGGACGAGTAGCTGGAGGAGAAAGAGGAGGTACATCTCCCATTACCATCGTAGATTTGATGGAGAGACATGAAGTCCTTGCTAAGACTCAAACGGATATGGCTGCAACTCGGAAAGAGGTACTCACTTTTCTTAAGACATTAACTGATATATTTCCATAAGAGCCGCGACATCCCCTGGAGCCAACAAGGAACGCATTCAATGCACTCGGAGAAGGTACTTCAGCGGCACATACCTACATGGACCTGATCAAAAAAGCGACATCAGAAATGAGCGGTCCTGTCATGGAGATTCCTACACTGGGGACTAATCCTCACAACGATCTTCCTCAAGTTAATAGTATCACTATGAGCCAGAGGCCGGTGGATCAGGACGTATTTTCTCTAGTGGAAAGTTTATGCAAACTTTTACACATCTCGAAGAATCAGCGGGCAGAGACATTTTGCTGCAATCAACCAGAAGAAGGTCACAACCGGGATCTACATTTTACTGCACGCATCAAGGATTCATAGTCCAAAGGGGCCCTTATCGACACGGAAGCGTCTTCGAATGTGATTACTCTCAAGACTCTCAGGACGTCCAAGGTTCTCTCGGGAAAGATCGTACGGCAGCTTACCACAATGACAGACTTTGAAGG
Organism: Papaver bracteatum; assembly: GCA_023529315.1. NCBI lineage: Eukaryota > Viridiplantae > Streptophyta > Magnoliopsida > Ranunculales > Papaveraceae > Papaver > Papaver bracteatum. The sequence goes on along the minus strand of JAJJWX010002237.1, from coordinate 799,214 downwards.
AAACCAGACTAGCACATACAGGATCATCCCTTCAATGTATCTCCAGTGCCTGAAGACTATGTTGAATGAAGAAGTCGTTTGTATTCCTACATCATTGTCTCCATACTCACCAATATACGGGTAGGAACTATTTCAATCGAGGGAATATCCACAGGAAGATTCAAAGAAAGTCCATTGCATCCCACTCCCCATATGGACGTCAATCCAGGAGGACTACCGACTCGCATCATTGAGGGCTAAGCCCCACGATGCATCATTGCTGACGAAACATTATTCTTCATCCGATAAAGCCGAAGCCCATGTTCATACCAAAAGGGAACGAACTTTTGCGGCGATTCGTGACCATAAGGGGAAAATGGTATACCGACGTTGCCATTATCAATTAGCAGGGGAGACTGTTACCCAGTATCTCCACCCAATGAAATTCTACAACAACAACGAACCACAAGAACAAGTGCTAGATGCTCCACAACAGCTGCAAGATGGTACCAACTCCACAACTGATGAGATTGAAATCGTTGAGGATCTCCTAGGCCTATCTCCATCAGCTCAACCCTGTGTACGGATGAATGCACGAAGTTCATGGAACTTCTCAAAGAGTACCAGGACATATTCGCTTGGAGTTGCATTTCAGATATGAGGAAAATTGACATATCAGTAGATGCAACCAGCGGACACGACATGTTCTCCTCCATGGATGGATGTAGCGGCTACAACCAGATAAGGATGTACGAGCATGATGCAAGTAAGATATCTTTTCGAACTCCTCTCGGAAATTTTTATTATACTGTACTGCCATTTGGTTTAAAGAATGCCGGTGCAACATATCAATGCTTTATGGTGGCAATCTTCCACTGTAGCCGATACCTCAAGGGAGCAGCCTCAAGAAGATAACGATGTCCACGCGTCATGTTGACCAAGATTCGGATGAGTCACTCTATCAGACAGTGGTGCAATTTTATCGTGCTATGTTGGAGAATCTGTGCTTTTGATCATCCTCTGGAGCTGTTGAACCCTCATCTACAACAACATCTGCCCTGCTAGAAAGAACTAGTTTCGCCGAAGCAGTAAGAGGAAAACCACCGAGATATAACATCCTGCGCACCAACGCCAACTACAGTACCCGCATACACGACTACCACAATGATAAAACAATGTCCAAGATATTCCATATCTGTATCGACAACAGAAACATTAAGAGACGCTTTCAGAATTTCCTCTCCCATAGAAGAAGTAGTTGCGTTACCAAAGGAGTGTGACTGGGGACTTCTTAGAGCATTTTCCATCTCAATCATGGATGCAAGCATGCTATCATTATGATTCCAAGATGTTTAAATACGAGTATACACTCAAGAGAACGGATGTATTGTCAAAGATCGGTGATATTACTGGATGTCTATGAAATGTAATGTAGTAAAGACGGCCTCATGAAACCAGCGTGACAACATCTATCAAGTCGAAGGCTCAGTGGATACTCATGGGCAGGGGACTATCTCACTTTTTTCCATTCCAGAGGCAACATCAAGAAATCCATCGGTTCCGGTTTATCCCTCTAACAATGAGACGCGATCTGCCACTATATGAAGACTGCCAAGTTCGTGCCTGTAGCTATCACGCCTCTCCCTTCCAGTCTCTTATGATCACAACTGCTCCTAGGAACAGTTGTTTCTCATCGATTAATGCCATCCGGAGCTTCACCATATCAACGACCATTACGTACAAAAGACCCACCGGGCATAAAAGATGGAGCCACGTAGACCACGCTTGGGGACTGAGGCTCAACATGAAGTTCCTTTACCGTCAGCCAAGGACTTCTTCAACACGAGAGAGATGGTCAGTCGAGAAGCATGGAATTCACAAGGGTAAATCGAACTGAAGAGGAAACCACTTCAACGCTCCCTCCAGCAGAAGAATTTTCTTCGATGGTCTATTCAAGAGCCGCCTCAACTCTCTTTCAGGGACCCACGTTCGCTTCAGAATCCTTCTTCAATACTCTCCCCGGGATCCACATCAATGTTCGTACAAAAAGCCACTTTAACATCCTCTCGATCCATTTTCAACACACAAGCTATATCAATAATCTACGCTTTGGTCAAGTTATCTTTGATGTACTCATTGCTCAACATATGTCTCATCATCCTTTATAAGGGCCTAGCGGAGCATGACAAACCTTGAAATCGATATGAGAAGTGAAGCATGCTCCTAGGAGAACATGAACACAGCTGAAGCCACACCGCGTTCGAACATACAAGGTTCACGTTTGGGAAAACCAAGCACGCATGGGTCCCGCATTCGAGAAAGACCGGTGTTAGTCAGCAAGACCGGTGTTGGTCACGACAGCAAGGATGGTGTTGGCATAAGTAACAAAACTGGTGTACGGGACAAGTCCGATATTCGAACGAAACAAGACAGCAAGGCGTCGAGGTGTCGATGTCCGTCAGCAAGGTCGGGGTTCGTAAAATCAGCAAGGTCGGTGTTGGTCAAGGGGAAAGTCTGGTGTTGGATGAAGCAATAGGTTTTGATATCTGGTCGAAGCAGACACAGCCGGCCCCAAGCAAAGAAGGCATGCGGCGGGTCCTAGTTGATCAGGCACAACCAGCCCCATATTGGTCGAAGCAGACACAACCATCCCCAAGCAAAGCAGGCACGTGGCACGCAGTGGACCCACGATTCAACCAAAGTAGGCACGCGGTGGACCCACGTTTAACCGAAGCATGCACATCAATCCCACGTTTTATCAAGCAGGTGTAATAGCCCCACGAACGAAGCATGCGCAATAGTCCATCAATTAAGCAAGACCAATATCATGATATATGAACGCTCGCCCGGACGTCTCTTGAACTTGACATGCTCGAAGGACAGGACGACCCATTTCTCCTAGCAACATATAACTTTGTCTCATAAGTTTTATCTTTAACTGTCACCATCTCATGCCTACTCCACAATAGTGTAACTATCATGTGCTAGGCAGGGGACTTAATGTTGATGGTGGATTTTAGTTCATGGCTAAAGTTGTAAAACCAGTTTTTGTGTAACCATCCTGCAGAGGATGAGACTATTTTATTAGTGATGAATAATTCTTCGCTTTATTAATTAACCTAGAATGGAGCATGTAGCAACAATCCCCCGAATATTCTGTAAATTTTAGCATTATTGATTAATGCATAAAATGCCTTGTATTTCCTATGTTGTTCCTAGAAGAACTCTCATTGTTGATGCAGCATGATGAATGATTGTTACTCACAGCAGAGTAGCATGAATATCCAAGTACCAACAATGAGGCATGCATGAAATGCCCGTACAAGCTATAACTCTCGGTGTGTTATACTAGCTCGATTGAGCATATAACTCTCGGTGTGTTATACTAGCCCAATTGAGCATGTAACTCTCGGTGTGTTATACTAGCCCGATTGAGCATATAACTCTCGGTGTGTTATACTAGCCCGATTGAGCATCTAGATTGTCCATAGCAGTCTAGAAATGATCACGGTCTTCCAACTTCACCAGCATGATTGGATGGCTCAGATCGAATCCAATACCCCCAAGTAGGTATTGGAATATTCACTGCCGACCCAACATGGGCCCCGCATGGTTGGCCTCCCCAAAAGGGGTGGAAAAGCTTTCCAAACCGTCCAAACCAAGCGGAATGGACAAGAAACCCTAAATTAAGGTTTGCGGCACATTACATGTGTCGCAAAACCATCTCAACCATCCATCTTCGCAGGCATAGATGGAGGGTGTGGATGTAGATTCAAAGGGCCCGGAGCATGTCAACACAATCACCGTAAGCCCGTCTACACACATGACCAGTCGGTCAGGACCAACCATGGTTGGTTGTCCCAATTCATGCGCACAAAACCAAGTATAACGCACGGCCGGCCAAAACTCTAATTAGGGTTTGTAACGATCATGAGCGTCCGATTTCTCCTGATCGAATGAAGGGATTAGGAGACAATTGAACAGGTCCAGTGAGCATAAACATGATCACCGTGGACCCATCTATCTCCCGACCGACCGACCGACCAAGGAATACCATGCTTGGTTTCTCCAAATTGCACGCCCAAACTAGCGTGGTCATGCTTCCCAAATCACAAACTGATCTCGACCACTCAACTTCGCCAAACAAATTGAGTGGCTTAGATCATGTTTTCATGGGACAGTGAGGTATAGGCGTGAATATCAGCCTACCACCTACACGCCGGGCTAATCAGCCGAGACCGACCAAGCTTGGTCATCTCGAAATGCGCGCCTTGAAAGTGACATACAACGCCCTTTAGGAATCCTTTGCGGCATAGGATTTCTGTCGCAAATCCATCTCATCCACTCAACTTTACCGGTAAATTTGAGTGGCCAAGATCAAACCTTTGTGAGACAGTAAAGCATGGACATGGACATCAGCATGCCGTCTACACGCATGCTTGATCGGTCCTCTATGAAACGCCTCCCATGCTTGGATTCGACCAAGCTGAAAGGGTGCACTCGCGCACCTCCTAAACCCTAATCCGACGGTCGCAGATGTGGGTCGCAAGTTATCTCATCCATCCAAATTTTCCAGTTCGGACGGACGGCCTAAGATAGGAGTTAGGCGACCAGTGAGGTATCACCGTGATCACCGTCTACCACTCTACCACACCATGTGGTTGGTTAAGGGAGGGCTTGCTAGCGCAACCTCCAAACCATCACATAAAGTAGGCAGGGCATAATGCTCAACAACGATGCTTCGTATATACCGAATACATTCGATGCATAACATGCATAGAATACACACGATACTTTACAAGTATCGATTTTCTAAATAACTTAGTTATTTAACTAGCACTATATGCTACCTTCTATGGGTCTCACGATCCACACACTCGAGACATCAATCATGTCACAAACTGGGGGATACATACTGGGGTATTGGTCTGGCAGTTTACAGCGTGCAACGCGCCATCACAAGAACGTGTCAGGAAGATATGGACGGTTAGTGATGATGGGAGAAGTGGGCAAGGCTGATCGTGTGACGCTAACACACAACTCCACTACTCCATCACTCAACTTCCTCCACTTCCAATGAGAGACGTGAATAAGGCTCAAATGACTTGTATAAATAGGTTCTCCGCCCTATTTCCACAACAAAGCACAACACAGAAACCAAGTGTTAATACACAACGTATTCAAACACCCAGAGCATGCTTGCGTTAATTGTAAGCCTGCTCACCTTTCTGTTACAAGTCATAAACAACCTACACCTTCACAATCTCAACACCTTCTTCACTTCCCTCCCTAAGATCAACCCCATCTCCTTCACTTTGTGACCGAAATAAGTCTGGAACGGCCATTTCTTGGTTTAGGCCAGAATTGTATAGATTGATCTCTCGAATCAAAAACACTCCCGTGCAGTGCATTTGTTTAGGGTTTAGATTCACTTCTCATCCACACACCCCAAAATACCAAAACCAACAGAAGTAGTTTTTACCCATAAACACCTACATTTCATTTTTTTTTTTAAATAATTACTAATGATTCTACGTACAAGTTATGTCTTATTCTATATATCATATCAGTTGATGATGATTCTTCGAATTTTATAATAATATTCATTTGTTTGTTTATGGGATCGATTATAGTTGGGAATCATCTGGAAAAAGAAGATGCGAAAAGTTCCATCCCAGACGATCGCAACTCGGCCCGTTCCAAATGGTTTCAACTCGATTCGATCCAGTCCCGTTTCAACTCGGTCCGATCCAGTCCCGTTTCAACTCGGTCCAATCCAGTCCTGTTCTATCTTAGTTTTGGGACATGCACGATCAAGACTATCCCGGTTCTTTTTATGTACGGTAGGAATCAAAGCTGGAGGTATGTAACTAATGGGACATCTATTCGGCTTATTTGTTTGTTTTTTGGAACATTTTTTTGTTTTAGATAGTCCATATTATATAAACGGTCAATTTAATTTATGATTGTTGAATTAGATTATTAAGAATTTTGGTCTTAATGTTATTTTGTTCTCTTGGATATGATATTGGCTATAATTGAATGGTGTATTTTTCTTAATTGGTTGTACCAACTCAATTCCAATGTATTTATCTGGGGTTTAGAAGTACTTAAACTCCGTGATTGCGTACATGGTATATTTTCCCCAAATTTGAATGTTCCATGGGATGTAATCCACTGGCTCGACTATTTAGAGTCGATATTTTCAAAAGATACATTGCAAATAAAATCACATGTATTCCAAATTTTGTGGAAGAACTCACAAAATATGATATATGAGTCAGAAAACTTTCATTTCTCTACTTCGTCCATGATACTAACGAACCAGTATATATTGAAATATGAAAACAAGAGAACTATCTTTAGTAATCTATTCAACCTAAAGTAATTGGTTGACATGTGTACTGAGATTCTCTTGGCATATCGAGATAAAGAAATTTCTCAAATTAAGCAAAATGTAGCAAAATTAAAAATGAAAAGAACCCCGAAATAATAAGGGTTAGACGTAATGACCCATATAAAGCATGAAAAAGGGGAATATAGCTTCCATCATAAATGAAAGAGTTGGAAATACACCTGGTTATAGGTATTGGTATATACAATGTAATGTGTGCAACATAGTAGCAACCAATTTTCACATCAACCTGAATGGCAACAAAAACTTTGCCTGGCCAATTGATTATATAATTGAACTAGATCGTATGTCTGCCCTTACAGTGAGAATGGATTTGATTGCATCTATAAATTATTTTTAATGAATGTGGAAGGAAGCATATTCTTATAAAATTGGTATGTCAATCTAGTGAATTATAGATCACTAGAATTTGAATTACTGAATCCATATTAACCCCAACAATGAACTGATTGGGATTGATTCATAAAGACTTTGACATAACCATAAGGCACATTGGCTGTGACACGATGTTCCGTTTTGAAAGTACTAACACGAGCATCACTTCATTTGAGTGTATAAGAAAATGAACTGATAGAATGCGAAGTTACGACATCTATCAAAATCAGTGATGTCTAAAGTTACTAGATTTGCACTGCCTCTCCCCATTATGCTTTAGAGTAAGAAAGCACGTCACTCATCTTACAAAGTCTCTCTTTAGTAAAACATGATTGAGACCATCCTGTTTTACTTAGATGCAAATGCTAAATAACTCATTCTCCAAAGAAATAAAGTGTTGTTAGTGAACATATACCCATGCAGAATGCAGACCATTCAAGTGATTTATGGCTCTGATGGATGATTCGACGCATTGAATCAGTTATTGCTCATAACTAATGATGCATTTAATTTTTGTAGAATTCCTAGCACATATTACACAAAGAAAAGTGCAAAGGCTCACCACCCTTGTTAATGCTAGAGAATTTACATCTAAAGGACTTGATGAATATTGCATGTTTAATAAGATCAATATAGAACATCTTATACCAATGGTATCGCAGAGGCTACCATCAAAGGTTATAGACGGCGTCTAAGGAATAGGTCATGCGTACCAACCTACCTTTTGTTTCTTTGGGGATATGCAATATTACACACACCTTTACTTAATTCGTTTTTTTAACCCAATATTAGTCAACCTTTTCTGCGTACTAGTTGGTAACTGGATTTAAGCCTGAAATTCGTGTTTTTACGCATTTTTGGTTGCACTATATATGTGCCATTACGACTCCACATATCGTACCATGATGGGTTTTTCAAAACTATTAAGTATTTATGTTGGAAATGAGTTCCCAACAATTATACGCATTTTAAACCTTTTGGAAGGAGATCTCTTATCGCTAGATTTGCGGGTTATCACTTTAATGAGACAGTATTCCCATCACTAGGGGGAGATAAGAAAAAGTATTTTCCAAGGGAATGACAAGAATTGTCGTGGTGTGTTTCCCAAATGTGTCTCATATTGATTCTTGTACTCCATAAATGTAAATATGAAGTGACAAAGAATAATCGATTTTCGATATGTACACTGATGTAGCTAAGGTGATGAGATCACACATATTAGATGCAAAACTACCTGCAAGGTTACAAATCCTTAATAAAGGATATACACCATGGAGTAAGGTGTTGCAACTACACTTGGTGGAAGTGTAGTTAAGGTCGTGGCTCCACAAAGGAAGATGGAGAGACCACCAGGTTCGATCAATACTTACCTAGAGGAAGTAGATGAGTAAGGATTAACCTAATTTGTATCATTAATGAAATCATCTCATTTGATTGTCTTTGACTATGTCCATGAATCAATACTGGAGGACGCTCCGAAGTTTAATGATTCCAGAGAACAATGAAATCCTAAAGGATTATGAGAACACACACGAGTCAATGGAAGGATCATGCGAGCATATTAATGATTATTTTTATATATAGTTTCTCAAGGAAATAGAGCACGATGAGATCGAACCATGCTTCTTATGGTTTAATTCAATAAATAGCATATTTGGCCTACACAATCCAGGTAGAACTTAGTTCTTTGGAAAATATACGGGTATTTGATGTGGTAGTGCTAACCAACCAAGTGTAAAGCCTATTGGACATACATAATTAATTTGTCTTAAATCAAAATGAGAATAAAGTGGTCTTAAAGTACAAAGACTCGTCTTGTGGCGCGAGGTTTCTCACAAAGCCCTGGAATTGTTCTCTTGTAATGAACGTTATAGAGTTCAGCTACTTAGTTAGCTTGGTAATTTCAAAAGGACTTGAAATGCAGCATATGTATGTGGTTGTTAAGTATCTCTGAAAGAATCAAGAGATAGAAGATATTATTTACAAAAGTACTTGATAGACTTTTGTTGCCCAAATCAAGTAACTCTAAACCACATAGTGTGTTTACAATTAGATAGAACGTTCACTTATAGATTGAAGCGATCATGCGGAAGTAGTATACCCATCTAAGTGGCTATTTGATTTGGAGGGGATAGACAAATAAGTTATTTTTTCTTGCGTATTCACAAGAAAGTTCCTAATTTGGAATTGTAGCTATTTATGTCGACGGTACAGACATGATGGTACTCTTGATGTAATAAGAGACCTTAAAAACTATTTAAAATCCGAATTTGAGATGAAAAATCTTGGGAAAGATTGACCGAGTGCTGAGCTTGTGGGATATTATTCCACCAGTTTTCGTATGTCTAAAGTCATGCAATTTAATAAAGACATGCATCCTGATAGTACTCCCATGATTAGTCGAGGTTCAGATTGAGTAAATGACCAATTCTTCTAAAGAAAGATGACAAAGATGTTTCGGGAGATGAAGTTACCTTATCTAAGTACAATAGATGCATTATTGTACTTAGCATAATGTACTCGACCAAATGTTACATCCTCAATGAACTTGTTAGCTAGATATAGCACAGCGCCAACGCAACGTCATTGGAATGGTATAATAAACATAATCATATACTTCAAAGTAACCATTGACATGAATTTATTTTATCCCTACAAAGACATAAAAAAGAATTCTAATGAAAGTGCAGTCCAAGATTTGTTGATTATGAAGGAACAATAATCTCTTCTCCAACGAAAGTAATCAGGGAGAGATATGGTATACTATTCTCTAGGTCATTAGTCATTACCGATATTCAGTTTCGAAAAGTACATTACTAAAGGAACTGTCTAAAACAACTTTGAAAGTACTCAGGGGGAGATGCCGATATTAGGGGGAGGATCCAAGGATATGATGTCGACATATTTTACTTCGAAATTGAAGCTGTGTTGTACTCTTTTTCCTTTCGATTGAGAATTGTTTTTCCCAAAGGGTTTTGTTACTCGACAAGGTTTTTAGCGAGACAACATTGAAAACATGATGTCTATTGAATGTCACAGACTTGAAGATCATGTTGATATTACAGAATATATCTGAATTAAAAAAATGAAACGCGATAGTCCGTTAAGCAACGAAACTTCCAGAATCAACAATATGGTCTTATAAACATTCAAGTCACCAAAGTAAAGTGCGGTTAAACTCCTTTTGATTGCATTAGACTAATGAAAATTGTCTGACATCAGGGGGAGCATCTAATGGTGTGTTGAACTATTTTCCTTCACCGAGATTGTTTTTCCCACGGGGTTTTGTTACTCGGCAAGGTTTTTAATTAGACAACAACAAACACCGGGAATGTAATTTCCCAACTAAGGTTATTGTCTTTCCAACGAGAATTTTCTGCCTTTTAAAGCAACTAGTTAACTTCAACAGAGCAAAGTGATCATCTGCAATAGATCACCTTTACTTGCATCTGTTATGTTGTACTCTTTTCCATTCGTCGAGGTTTTTATCACACTGGGTTTTCCTTTTCAAGGTTTTAATGAAGCAATTTATACTCATCTAACTCTATTCTAAGTTTAATTAATATTTTACTTTTTTTTTAGTTCAGTTTTTGTCCCTATGGGGTTTCCTAACGAAGTCTTAACGAGGCAATCGACTTAGACTAGTCGGTCTTTGAAGATCGTATTACATGTAATAAACTACATGTAAAGTACGAGATAACATATGAAGTACTACATGTGAATAGTTGTACCAAGGTTTTGTACCACTGGGTTTTTCCTAATCAAAGTCTTAATGAGGCAATTGATTTCATCACAAGTCATCAAGAAGAGGACAATATTTGAAGAACTACATTCGACGTACTATATGTGAATCACCACATATGAAGTTCTATTGGACCACACAAGGGGGAGTGTTGTAGGGCCTATGTCCAATAGATGTGCGGCCCAACTAGCTATACCTAGGTTTTCCCTTACATATATATAAAGATATTACAAATATGTGATTTGGCTAATGATCAATAAGAAACCCTCTCATTCTCTGCCTCTTTGTCTTCTTATGTATATGATTTACTGTAACATAGGTTAAATTTTCATAACAATTTGTTTTCCATAACTTCCCTAATTTCAAACTTAAGCAAACTGTCTTCTTTACTCACCTGTTATCAGTTGCACATTGTCACACTTTACCCTCCAAAACATCTAAGCATCAGTTCCCACTCTTATATCCTTCAAGGTCGATTACCACATTTATTACACTTAGTTCTTCTATAGAAGATCAGATTCCCACAACTTGATCACATAACACAAAATTCTAAAGACCAATTCAACTTCTATTTCATAGAAAAAACCATGGAGGAAAAAACTGACCCCATAAGTCATCAATTGTTACCTGAAGCTGACTGCGTACTTGTTCCGGCTCCATTTCCTAAAAGAACAACATAACCTCACTTTATAATTTAACAATAGGAAAGAAACAGTAAAAGTAAATGAATCTAGGATACAGCTACAAAAAATAAATATCTATTTTGTGTGTGTTGTGTGGTGAGGGTGGGGGCGAGAGATACAAAAAGAAGCTGCACCGAGATAGAGATCGATGGGTTTTCTTTTGCATATCAGACAACTTCTGTAAGGAGGCATCTTAGCTATGGCGTCCTGGAAACAAATGGTTGTAATTAGAAAAGGAGTATACGCATTGGATTGATTCACTGACCATGAACAACGAAGTGAATGACATATAACACATTGGTGGAATATGATAAACCACTCTCTTATTAAAAGTTCCAGTTCAACTCCTCTAAGTTAGTTAGTTTTCATCCCAGCAAAATTATTTTGTTAGGAAGATATGGAATATTAGAGCATTTCTCGGTCGAACTTGCATGCGTTGGTATCTCAAGCATGTTTGTCAATGTTAGTGATCAAAACTATAAAGTCTTGATTTCTAGTCTACTATAGCTAAGGTCTCGTACTAGGATAGAAAGTGTAGTTGAGATCAAGAACTCCATGGAGATCATCATATAAGACGAAGGACTACTCAACGAACCAATGGATCTTCATCGACTAAAAGGTATGTGGAGACATGAACTTATCTATCACTCAAAAGTCTATTTACTCTATCTCCTATCATGAGACAAAAGTCATATTACTATATAGTCTAAGATTATACACATGTGATATTTCGAGCTGAGTATATCTCGCTTATCTATTTCTCGAAATATGTGTTGGTAAAGCTTTCGCTTTAGCCAAGTTCATCTTTATCTAGTGACGAAAGTCATGTTATGTTTTAATCATTTTGGAAATCGCTCTGACGAAAAATAGTTTGTGAATAACAACTATATAATGCCCTCTGAGAATGTTTCAATGATTGAAATGAGAGTTTAGACAATATAACCATTGTAGGATATAAGCATTGTTGTGGTAACACATATATGTATAAGTCCTTGTTGCTTGAACCCAAGTTTGCGAACTTTGTTGATCAATTAAAATCGGAGTAGTGTGTGAGCTCAGTCCGCGAACTCAGCATACAAGCTCAGTCCGCGAACCCAGCCCGCGAACTGGCATAGTTCTCGAATCCAAGAATTTCTGCGGGAGTTTGTGAACTCTGTCCGGGAAATTAAGTCTGCGAACTTGTATAGGTTATGTATAAAAACGATATTTGTGAACTTATCATAATAAACTAAGGAATGTTGTTGCAAACTGTGGCTTTATAGTTCATGAATCGATTCGAGTGAATCACATCGTTTTTGCTTTAATTATATCTTATATAGTACATAAATATCTAAGCAATTAAACAACTCTCTAACTAGTTCATTTGAGTCATTTGGACTAGTTACGGTGAAGAAGAATATGGTTGATATGAAAGTTATCCTTTGGCTAACCTTTTGGTTAACTAGTGTTGAACCAACTAATGTACAAGTTTGGGTACGGTTACACGAACCTAAAATCGTATAGTACATGTGTGTATGACAAGCTAAGTTTTTGATCTAACGGTTGATAAATATTAGCTTGAATCTAATCAGGTTTTTATCTAACGGTGAATATTGAATGCTTTGTTACTAAGCTAACATTGATTGCAACTATATAAGGTAGAACTCTAGCAATTGGGAAACCTAATCCCCACACATTCTGTGTGATACTAGTTGTGCTAAGCTATAGTCGATTCTCCTTTAACCTTTGGTTTTCTTCTTTTAAAACCAGGTTAACGACTTAAATACTTCATTGGGATTGTGAAGCCAGGACGATACTACTTTTATCGTAGTTGTGTGATCTGATCTTGCTATTTATATTGTATGAGTACAATTGTAATAATTGGATTGAGATTTCTTTCTCCGATAGGAAAGATATAAAAGTAATCACAAACATATTTGTCTCATCGTTTGTGATTCCACAATATATTTTTCATTTATCTGACGGAACAAAACTCATAGGTTTATTCGTGGAGGCGATTAAGACTATTGTGAGGTGATTGATAAAAGCTGAGAAGTGCCAAAATATGTTCTTTCATTGGCACTTAACTCATCTTTCGGGAATATAAGTCCATCTTCAAGAATTTATTGATTGGTTCATGTTCACCTTGATTTATCAAAAGATTAAACTACCCATAATCCAAAACCCCAACAAAACTCATAGGTTTATTCCAAAACATCCACCTCACCCCATTGGGAGGCATCCACCTCACCACCATTGAATTTATCTATCTTGTAGACTTTTCTTTTTTGTATGAGACATATTTGTTTATTAAAATTTAAGTCTTTGACTTTACTAGGTCGGTAGTATTCAACTCTTGGTTGTGGGTGAGATCAACTAAGGGAATCAAGTTGTGCTTAATTAGACAATTAATGCTTTGGAGAAATACTTTAGTATCCTTCTAGGATCATAGGCGAATAGAATCATAATTGTACCTTGGATCAATGTGAGATTGGTTGGGGTTCAACTACTTGTCGTCCATACACAATAGTAAGTTAATTTGGAGTATGATAGTATCCTTCTAGATCTGTAGAATCATAATTGGCTTAATGTGAGTGTATGTTTAATTTGGACTAGGTCCCAAGGATTTTTGATTTCCTCGTTAACAAAATTCTGGTATCTGTGTTATTTCTTTTCCGCATTATATTTCGTTATATAATTGAAATAATACAGGTTGTTCATTGTTCAATCAATTAGAATATCCAACCTTATTGGTTGTTGATTTAAATTGATTGACACTTGGATATTGGTCTTTGGTACCATCCAAGTTATCTCTCTTTGATTAAGACTCGCGAATTATATTTGCTTGAGTAAATCAAATTGAGAGATTGAGATAATAACTCCTTAAGATATTTTTATCTAGATTGAGTCTGACTGTCTAGTTGATTCTCTAGTAAAGTAACTCGGAGTTTGTCCATACAAATTTCTAATCGAAATATTGGGTGTGGTTGTTAGACCCCCGCATTTTCAATTGTTATCAGAGCTTGCAAACACGTTAAATACCTCACAAGTCTGTGTTTGTAGCGATATGACTCTATGGACAGAGGTGTTATCTCAATAAACGTACCACCAGTCTTCGATGGCTCTAATTACTTATGGTGGAAAATTACTATGCGATCTTTTCTTTAAGCACATGATTTTCAATTATGGGTATATGTTGTTAATGGCTATGATGCTCCAGTTGAGTCAGTTGGAGGTGTAAACATTCCAAAGAATATTGGTGAATACACTCCTGCAGAGATTCTTGCTGCAAAGAAAAACTCTGAAGGTTTGAATGCGATCATACATGCCATTACCCCAAATCTTCAGCACCATGTGTCTAATTGCACTAAGTCGCAAGAAGCTTGGGATATCTTAGCAACCATATTCGAAGGTAATTCCATTGAAAATGAAGCTAGACTTCAAAATCTTAATTCCAATTGGGAAAACCTTCGTATGGAAGATGAAGAAACATTTGATGAGTTTAATCACAAAGTGTCTGAAATTGTTAATGCATCTTTTGCATTGGGTAAGACTATTCCTCAAAAGGACATTGTGATGAAAATTCTCAGATCACTACCATCTAGATACGATTCTAAGAGGCATGCCATCATTGAGGGAAATAACCTTGATACTCTCTCCAGAAATACGCTGGTTGGAAAGCTTAAGATCTTTGATCATGAACATTCATCCAAATCTAAGGATGTTACGTTCAAAGCACTAAAGGACACTAAATTACTTGATAAAAGTAAAAAATTGTATATCTCTGAAGATGATCATTGTGAGACAAATTCATCAGATGAAGATCTTGACGAATCGGTCTCGATGATCACAAGACAGTTTAGGGATCTTCTGTTGAAGAGAAGTAAACGGTTCTCCAGAGATAAACCTAAGGCATTGGTCAATCCTCATAATCGTGTTCATCCTAAAAACAAGGATATTAATGAAACTGATAATGAGGATATGCCTTAGTGCTTTAAGTGTAAAGTATTTAGTCATTTTGCAAAAGAGTGTCCAAATCGGAGAAAATACACTGGGAACAAAGGTCTTGCCGCAACTCTTGATGAAATGTCCGACAATTATGATTCTAATAAAAACGAGAAATCAAGTGTTGCACTTCTTGGTGAAAATATTAATTTTGATAATTATAGCAATACACATATCAATCTTGATATTCTTTCAGAAGAAAATACAACAACTCTGGAAGAAAAAGTTGACCCAATCTTTGGAAACACTGCTTATAATGTCTCAGGTCCCAATATGTGCCTAGTCACTTGAACATTCAAGAAGACTGGTTTTTATGACCCAAGTATGACGTGCTCATATTGTTCATTAAAGGGTCATGAACTCTCAAGGTGCTACAAGTTCAAACACCAACAAAGGCATGTCAACAAACTTCAACGAAGAGAAAATCAACTAGCAAGAAAGCTTAAACTTGCTCAGAAGACCGCTGAGGTATGTAAGATTTTATTTTCGTATAAGAAGTTAGTTTCCAAGGATAAACTAAGACCATTATAGAAGAAATTATGGTCAAATAGTTTTGGTAGATAGAGGTCTGTAATTCCTCCCAAGAGGAAATTGGTGGACAAATTGTTGTTCACCACAATGCAACTTGATTGTGTTGTTTTCAAATATTGTCTCATGTGCCTGATCAAAAGTGACAATGATTTTGTACCTCTCAGGCTTTAAGAAAAGTTTTTTCTTCTTTCTTTTCTTAGGTTTGTTTTTTGTCTATAAAAAAAAAGGTACTATCGATAATTCTACTCTTCATAGGGATAAGAGTCGATCGTTTACGAACCTGCTTTAATGTTTTGAACCCTACATTCATTTTCCTTCTCTAAAACCTCTTTTTATCTCAAGACTACTATTTGTGGGAGAAAACTACTTCTGCATGTTTAGGTAATTTTGGGTGTGTGTGGATGAGAAGTGAATTTAAACCTTCAACAAATGTGATGCATGATGAGCACTTTTGATTCGAGAGATAATCTGTACAATTCTGGCCTAAACCGAAGACACGGGCGTTCCATATTTGTTTCGGTCACAGGTGAAGGATGTGAGGTTGATCTTAGGGAGGGAAGCGAAGAAGGTGTTGAGAGTATGAAGGTGAAGGCTATTTGATGACTTGTTAACATAAGGTTGAGCAGGCTAGCAAATGTTGCAGGCAGGCTCGGGGTGTTGAATACGATGGCATTAACACTTGGTTTTTTCTGTTGTTGGAAATAGGGAGGAGAACCTATTTATACAAGTCGATAAGCCTTCATCACGTCTCTCGTGGGAAAGTGGAGGAAGTGGAGTGATGGAGGAAATGGAGTTGTGTGTTAGTGTCACATGGTTGCTTTCCCACTTCTCCTATCATCGCTAACCGCCCATGTTTCCCTGACACGATCTTGTGATGGCGTGTTGCACGCTGCACGTTGTAAACCGCCAGACCAATACCCCATTTTGTATCCCCCAGTTGTGACGTGATTAACGTCTCGAGTGAGTCGTGGGACCCACATAAGGTAGCAAATGGTGCTAGGTAAAATAATCAAGTTGCTTGTAGGCGCATATTGTATGCATGCGGTGCATTAAATATGCTTAACATGCTTGAAGCTTACACAACCTTGATGAAAAGATTGCAAGTTGAAGTGACTCAACTAGCTATGTTCAGGCGTTGTTCGGAGGTCGCATGAGCGGGACCCACCTTGGCCGGTTATGCCATGGGGAAGTGTTGAGGATGGTGATCACGGTTATACCTTGTTTGCCACCTAACTCCCTTCCTAGGCTATTCATCCAAGCATGCGAACTTGGACGGACGAGATTGTTGGAGGAATAACCGTTGGATTAGGGTTTGGAAGGCTTGCAAGCCTGACTTTTCAACCTAACGGTTTTCAGCCTTGGGAGGCATGCATGAAGTGGCCGATCGGTCCAGCAGGTAGGTGGGACGCCACTCTACATGCCCATGCTTGTTGGAAGTCAATCATAGCAATCTAAGTCGCTCATTTCATCCTGCGATGATGGACAATCGAGATTAGAAGGGGGACCGTGCATGATACCTTTGGGCGCGCAAATTGAGACAGTCAACTTCAAACGTTCACGGACGATTGGTTGGACATGTAGCTGGGCCCACAATGGACATGCTGGTGTGGTCGTCCAATTAATCTCGCCTTCCTTTGGCTTCCGTTCGTTTGTCTCAAAGTGGTTGCCTGCGACCACTTGATGCAAACCCTAATTTGGGGTTTCCGACCGATTACCTACATCCGACCGAATCTGGCATTTGCCGACCTCTTTTGGTGAGGTCGATGGTGCGAGGGGAATGTTGGGACGACGGTGAGCATGTGCATGTGCGCTACTCGGTCCCGCGCGTGATCTAGGCCGTCCAACCATGCCTGCGAAGTTGGACAGATGAGATCTATTTTTGAGTTTGTTTTCAGCAGGTGAGACTAACATGGGTAGTTTTGCATGCGTTCAACGGGGCTAATATAACCCACTGTCAGGTAGCCTACGGGTGTTTGCATGTCGAACACAAGGCTTTGAGTAGGGCATTAATTGTAATGCTGCAAACCTACAAAAAATCGGGATGGTTGCTACATGCTCTGCTCTGGGTAGGTTTTAATTATCAGGGATGGTTGCACATGCTCCAATGAATTAATATGGTGAGAATATTCACCGCATGAAGGCTTTATCCCTTGCAGGACGTCAACTTAGAATTTTGCTTTTACAATTTTAGCCCTGAATAGAATTCCACCATCAACATTAAGTCCCCTGCCTAGCATGCAATGGTTACACTATTGTAGGGTAGGCATGAGATGGTGACAATTTGCATACAAAAATAATTAAAGCCAGAGTAAATACATGTTTACCGCGTGGGAGAAGGTATGTCATGTGTGTTAAATGCCTTGGAGATGGTTGAGTTGATCCTTCCAATGGTAAAGCTCGGCTGGGGAAGTACATCTTGGTGGGTCGATCCACCTTGGCCTTCCTCTTTCTGTGTGCCTTCTCATATTCCTAGCAAGCATCGTTCATTCGATAAACATTGTTGATCACAATCCCGACTCAACGGCCTCAGAAAGCGGCAAAGGTGGACTTCTTTTCTCCTGGGGATCTTGTTGGATAGTGTAGCATATAAAGAAGTTTTCATGTATTCTTCTCATTAGGCGATCGTCTTCTTCAACATCTCATGTATTGCTCCACACGTTGATTTCTTAATCGATTGGCGATAGTTGTGATTAGAATACTTTTTATGTGCCGCCATAACTTATCTTCCTCTCTTTTTTTGTAGTACATCATGAAAGGAGTTGGTGATGATCACTCTGCAGCTTCTTCAGAAAAAAGTTTTGAAGTTGATAAACCAGAAGCTAACACACATGAGGAGGTGATGGCTAAAATTGATTCGCCACTTCATGAAGTCGGCCATGCCATACAGGGAATGTCTGTCTTGCAATTAACCATTGTCAGGGGGAGGCTCCATGATCTTTCAGTTGCAATCGATATGGAGGAGAAACAAAGACATGAAGAAGCGTTGCGAGCGAAGTGGAAACGCGAGGCGTCACAAGCACCAGTAAGCTCGAGATCTGAAAGGTTTGCGGCTCGGTTGAAGAGACGGAGGGTTGAACACGAACGTCATGCGGGTGATGGGAAGTGTGATTACCCAATACGTGGCGGTGTGATAATCCTTGACCCTGATACTGATGAGACTGAACGTCCGAAAGTGATTGGCACGATTTCCAAGGTTGTAATGGATTCTGTAGAAGGTGCAGAAGATACGCATGCTGAAGATGTTGAGGCGGCAAGTTGAGGTGTCTCTGGAGAAAGCGGCACAAGATGTGGATCCCAACAGTGATGAAGACGCAACCAGCAATTGAGTTTCCCTATTATTCTTCTTCGTAGTGTTTTTTTTTTTTATACTCAGTGGCGGCTGAGTTTGAAATTTTCTTCTTTGCTTGCTTGTCTTGAACAAAGTTTTATTCAATGTTGCTTTCGAAACATGCATATTTTTTCTGCTTGTGCCCCCTGACGTGAGTCTGGCTCTGTTGAAGTAGATCATGTAGGATACCTTCCTCCTCCCCTTTTTACATGTTTTATTCCTCCCATATTAACAGGCTGGTATGAAGATTTGGTATGAGGATTTAGGATTTTCTTTCTGGGTAATGGTGGTTTGAAGGTGACTCATAACTTTGTGTAATTTTATGAGAAATTATAAAAGGAATGAAATCTTGATTACTTGAAGAAATATTGAAACCATAATAAGTATGAAGGCAAGCGGTGCCATCATTTTGAAGGAATTACAAATATTGTGAAAAGGAAAATTGTTGGAGGAATCCCCCCGGGGGGATTAGAGAGGTGATGTCATGTCTTCAAGTGAGGTAGGGCTTGAGCCATCGTGAGTGAACAACCACACCTTCGAGTTTGTCTGCATTGATGATCTTGCAGTAAATCGCCAAGATAACATCTCTTGCCACTAAGAATACTTCCTCTTCCTTTGCAAGCATATCAGTCAAGTGGCGATTATTTTTACTGCCATGTTTCCAACTTGGAACGTGGTTACCTTTGCTACCATATCTCCGATTTGAAACGGATTTGGACTTGGTATAACAGCTTGCTTATGACACGTGTCATTCTTGACTGCTTCCAAACTTTTGGTGAAGCGCTTAAAGGGTCCAACACTCCATTCACATCTCTTGGTGGTGGCCCGCCTGTCATGTGAAACAGTCCCCTGTGGTCCAGCAGGACAATTATCCACTACTTGCAAAGAGGGTTGTTCAATGAGACTTACTTGGGCTCGGAATCTATTGACGTAGGACGAATGGATTTCACCAGGGAGTTGCATTATGCTTATGAGTTGTTGGTATGGAGGCAACATACAGTCTTCGAGTCTCCAAGGTTTGTTGAAAATCATCGGAGCTAGCTTGTTGGAGATTCTTCCAGGTACTGAGATTGGTAAGGAATGCGCCTCGTGTACCCACGGGCGCCCCAGAATCATGTCGTAATCTGGATGTTCCTTAATTATATGGAATCTGGCTTGTGTTGGAGTGTTACCGATATTGACATCAAGGTCAATGTATCCGTAGACATCCACAAACTCTCCTGCTGGGCTCTTGATCACAGTCGGACCACGAGTAGCCTCCTGCTTTGAGATTTTCGCAGCTTGCAGGGTCTTGATAGTAACGATGTTGAATTCAGAAAGTCGCATCGATTAATGTGCTATCGAACTTGACATCTTTCAAATGGGCGACGGTCAAAAGTCCCCAGTTTCCTTTGTTGGCGCTATCTTCCAAGGAGGCTTGAGATGTTGGAACGACTTCTTTTTCTGGGTATAAACGCATGCCTGACACAATACGGTTTAGGGCCATGAATATATCTTGACGTTGTACCTTGGAAAGGTACAAGATTTCACACAGGTGTTCCATCATGGATTGTGCATTCTTGCGCACAGTCTCCAGAGATCATGCAACTTCGGACAGGAAGAGGGTCTCTGTGAACTCCTTCATTTCCCAATTGAAGCTCTCCTGCTGCTATCTTTTCCCTGAAGATTTCTTTCAACTTGTTGCAATCCTTAGTTGGGTGGTGGAAAAACCTATGATAACGGCAGTACTTAGGGTCTGCCATGTCTTTCTCAGTTGGTGGACGTCTAATAGGAGGTAGCTTGATAGAATTATCCTGAATCCATGCCTCCAAGAGTTCCATTACTTCATTTATCGGAAACGGAAGCCCGTGTCTTCGATTGCTCGCGCAGGATCCTTGCCTGTTCTCTTCCGGGGCGAAGCTTTATGCGTTTGAGCCGCACGCTTGGGTAGTTGTTCTGCCGCCGCTGGAGCTTTTCTATTTCTGCCTTCGCTTACTACACTGACAGAACGGCCAGTATTATACTGCTTGTTGATGAGGCGCCTATTTCCCCGATTATCTCGTGAATCGTCGCTCCGAACGATCATGGTTCTTTCCAATAATGCTGGGGCGGTAGTGGCTGAACGTTTGGATGCTTCATGGAGCTCTGAGAACGTCTGGAATCCTAAGTTTTCCAGCAGGGCGCGATATATGGGTATCATTCCGTTGATGCATAATTCCACCAGTTGTCATTCTGTGACATTTGGTTCATGGCAGTCCAACGCTTGTGTTCTGAACCTTTTGACAAAATCATTTGGATGTTCGTTGTTCCGTTGGGAGATTCTCCCCAGGTCTGAGAAAGTAACTTGCTCAGATACAAAGAAGTACTTCTTGTAAAACGCACGACCATCTCACTCCAATTGGATATCTTTGTCGGGTGCGATGTTGTTGTACCACGTATAGGCTCTCCCCGTAAGTGATTTGGAGAATTCCTTCAAAGGAGAACGTGATTGTATTCGTGTTCTCCTAAGGATTCTAAAAATCGAGAGACGTGTTCACGAGCATTACCGGTACCATCGTAAAGGGTGAATTGAGGGAAGGTGTATCCCTTGGGAAGAGGAATCTACTGCACGTCTTGTGTATATGGAGGCTGGTGTCGATGCGCGTCCATTGGATTTTCTTTGCCACGATTTTGGAGGAGTCTCTCCAGATCTTCACGTGTAATAAAGTTGGATGGTCGGCTCCTTTCCCTGAGATGCTCCTGGTCCCTTTCTCTTGCGTGGTCAGCAGCATAAGACTCTTCGTTTAGGTAGGCTGAGGCACCTACTCCAGGTGTGCTGAATGTATTTCTTGTTGGCCCTTGGGGATGTCTCGACTCTTGCGGTAATCGATCGGTTAATGTTTTAAGGAAGGTGAGTACCTCTTTCTGAGTGGTTGCCATGTCTGCCTGAGCTTTAGCGAGTGTTTCTTGCCTCTCCATCAATTCCACCATAATGATAGGAGGTTGTCCTCCTTTGGGTCCTCCAGATCCTCGTCCTGAAGGGGGAGTAGCAGTCGTTCTAGTGACGGACGGAGGTGTCATGCTTGAGGAAATACCTGGATTTGCAACCGCTCTATCTATTGTAATAGGAGGTGTCATACCTACTGGAATGTCCGCTCCTGCTCTGCTGGTACTGGTGGTACTGATGGTAGAAGACGCAACTCCACGGGATACGTTGGTTGTACTGGCGGGTTGTATAGTGACACCAGTAATTGGGATATTAGCGCTAGAAGTGCTGTCGGCGCTACCTCCCTCGGGATTGGTTGCTGATCCAGATCTAAGATCCACCATTCTTGAAAATTGAAATGGTATTGAATAGATCGACTTCACAACCGATAGATTAACCTCCCACTGTGGTCGCCAATTGTTTGTGGGAGAAAACTACTTCTGCAGGTTTAGGTAATTTTGGGTGTGTGTGGATGAGAAGTAAATTTAAACCTTCAACAAATGTGTTGCACGATGAGCACTTTTGATTCGAGAGATAATCTGTACAATTCTGGCCTAAACCGAAGACATGGCCGTTCCAGATTTGTTTCGGTCACAGGTGAAGGATGTGAGGTTGATCTTAGGGAGGGAAGCGAAGAAGGTGTTGAGAGTATGAAGGTGAAGGCTATTTGATGACTTGTTAACAGAAGGTTGAGCAGGCTAGAAAATGTTGCAGGCAGGCTCTGGGTGTTGAATACGATGGTATTAACACTTGGTTTTTTCTGTTGTTGGAAATAGGGAGGAGAACCTATTTATACAAGTCGATAAGCCTTCATCACGTCTCTCGTGGGAAAGTGGAGGAAGTGGAGTGATGGAGGAAATGGAGTTGTGTGTTAGTGTCACACGGTTGCTTGCCCACTTCTCCTATCATCACTAACCGCCCATGTTTCCCTGACACGATCTTGTGATGGCGTGTTGCACGCTGCACGCTGTAAACCGCCAGACCAATACCCCAGTTTGTATCCCCCAGTTGTGACGTGATTAACTGATTTAATGTTTTTTCTTAGTTTTCGAAGTAGTAATTAAAGATTCGTTCTCTCGGAAGTTGTTAAGATTAAATTAAAAGGTTTAAATAAAAATAATAAAAAGAAGAGAGATTCACTGGGCCTAGGATTCCACCGAATTCATATCAATAGGTTCAATTATTTATTTTTCAACAATTATAGCTCAATATAAACAAGGACTCTTATTTTTTTGCCAAGGTAGATTCTCAAAAGATTGATTGTATCCCTAAGCATAGATTATCTAAACAAAGCATAACCTATCTAATGAATGACAACCAATTTAATCAAATCATAGTTCTAATTTAATTAATGCAAAAGTCATATAGAAAAATTAAATAAAATTCACCCATGCGTAAAGTTCGGCTTCCTCCGTCAACCCAATGTAGGGGTCTAGCTTCTCATGATAAAAACACACTCAAAAATATAATTTATGGCTCAAATGGTGTTTTTATTAAAGAAAACTAATAATACAACGTGCTTGCAATGCTTTACCGGTGTTACAAAGCCCACCGTTACAATGAAATTCCAAAACTGTTGCTAGTGTTGCTGTTACAGAAAACAAATGTTTTACTCTGTCGCAGAAAACTGTCGTTCATGGGAAAGAACTATGACAGTTTAAAACGACAGACTACAAGTGTAGTCTGTTCTTCTTCTTCTTCTTCTTCTCTGCAGCAACAGAGAAGTTGCTCTGCAACTCTTGATTCTTGTCCCCCTACTCCCGATATACCTTCTATGAGTCCCTAACAACATAGTTATAGCCAACAGACCCATCGAATCTCCCTCATTCACTCCATATAATCCTCTTTAACTCGGAAGTAAAGAAAATATTTCGAGAATATTTTCTTTCTTCTTTTTTTCTTTATTCTCCTGTACGCGTCTGCAAGTGTCCTGGATTCCTTATTTATCTTCTACACGATCCAACAATCTGTTAGAGTCTTCCATGCACGCACGAAACACATTGAATCTCCTCCAAATCCCGTGAATACCTCAACTTCCCACATACTCTCATGTTTCCAACCCGTGAATTAACTAGCCAATTCTAGCCACTTCTGGGTCAAACGAACAGCCTTACCAACTCTGTTAGGCCCTAAGGAAGATACCCAAACAATTACAGACCTTTAGTCTCACGAAATCATGCTTGAATCTTCAACCAAAGTTCTGCCAGGCAAGAACTTTCTTTTCCCGCCAAAAATGTTCTTGCTGTTTTCATCAACCAGTGATTTTACATCCAATTTTAACCGATTCTAAAGCACATACCATCCCTGTTTAGATGAATTGAGTCAAACCAACAAAAACCAGCCATTGAATCGACTTCTAACACCTCCAAAACCGAAACCCAATTTTGTTCCTTAGTTTCCCGCCATAACTGGATTTCAAAAGGTTGAAGATGAGGTGCCCCTTATCCTGTACGGAAGTCCCTTTAGCAATTTGGGTGTAAAAAGCAATTCTTGGGGCGCGAATAACCACAGGATCCAAATAACAAAGAAGGTGGCCCTCAACAATTAGACACCCCTTAGTAATTGAGGTGCCCCTTAAATGATATTGAGAGTCCGAATAACACGTGTCCTCCTGGGTACAAAAACACTTTTCGAGTAACTTTCTCCATAAGAGCTTATTGGACAAAAACACCTACAAAGAATATTATTAGTGATAAAATGAGTCCTAGTTAATGTATTTATGGGTGAAAATGCGTCGCACTTTCGTGCTCATCATTAACGTCTCGAGTGAGTCGTGGGACCCACATAAGGTAGCAAACGGTGCTAGGTAAAATAATCAAGTTGCTTGTAGGCGCATATTGTATGCATGCGGTGTATTAAATATGCTTAACATGCTTGAAGCTTACACAACCTTGATGAAAATATTGCAAGTTGAAGTGACTCAACTAGCTATGTTCAGGCATTGTTCAGAGGTCGCATGAGCGGGACCCACCTTGGCCGGTTATTCCATGGGGAAGTGTGGAGAATGGTGATCACGGTGATACCTTGTTTGCCATCTAACTCCCTTTCTAGGCTATTCATCCAAGCATGCGAACTTGGACGGACGAGATTGATGGAGGAATAACCGTTGGATTAGGGTTTGGAAGGCTTGCAAGCCTCCCTTTTCACCCTAACAATTTTCAGCCTTGGGAGGCGTGCATGGAGTGGCCGATCAGTCCAGCAGGTAGGCGGGACGCCACTCTACATGCCCATGCTTGTTGGAAGTCAATCAGAGCAATCTAAGTCGCTCATTTTAGCCTGCGATGATGGACAACCGAGATTAGAAGGGGGCCATGCATGCTACCTTTGGGCGCGCAAATCGAGACGTCCAGCTGCAAACGTTCGCAACCGATTGGTTGGCCGTGTAGCTGGGCCCACATTGGACATGCTGGTGTGGTCGTCCAGTTAATATCGCCTTCCTTTGGCTTCCGTTCGTTTGTCTCAAAGTGGCTGCCTGCAACCACTTGATGCAAACCCTAATTTGGGGTTTCCGACCTATTACCTACATCCGACCGAATATGGTATTTGCCGACCTCTTTTGGTGAGGTCGATGGTGCGAGGGTAATGTTGGGACGACGGTGAGCATGTGCATGTGCGCTACTCGGTCCCGTGCGTGATCTAGGCCGTCCAACCATGCCTGCGAAGTTGGACGGATGAGATCTATTTTTGAGTTTGTTTTCAGCAGGTGAGACTAACATGGGTAGTCTTGCGTGCGTTCAACGGGGCTAATATAACCCACCGTCAGGTAGCCTACGGGTGTTTGCATGTCGAACACAAGGCTTTGAGTAGGGCATTAATTGTAATGCTGCAAACCTATAGAAAATCGGGATGGTTGCTACATGCTCCGCTCTGGGTAGGTTTTAATTCTCAGGGATGGTTGCACATGCTCCAATGAATTAATATGGTGAGAATATTCACCGCATGAAGGCTTTATCCCTTGCAGGAAGTCATCTTAGAATTTGGCTTTTATAATTTTAGCCCTGAATAGAATTCCACCATCAACAACTACTTGTTGAGTTAATTGTGAATTCCCCTCACAATCCCATACGTTCATGGATGCTCCAAGAATGATGTCTTCAGATGTAAAGGATGGTAATATGATTGCTAAGCCATCAATCATGAAGGAAAAAGAAAAATCTCCATTGCCTCCAATCTTGAAAAGAAAAAGAAGGAATATGAGGAAGCCAAGGGATGTTCCTTCAAATTCTCAGAAGTTTTCTGATGTTCTTGAAGTATTGAAGGAACTGCAAAAGGAGATTCAACAAATAAAGGCTTTTGTGTATAAGACTCATGAGATTAAGAAGGCCCTGGTTTGACAACAACAATCAAGAAGATTTATTGATATAAACTCCTACCTTAATGAACCTTATGTTCCAATGGTTGTTGACGACAAGGAGTTCGGGGACGATAAAAAATTCTTTAAAGGTCTTATTGCCTAGTAAATCTTCTATTTTTCTCTTTTGTTTAGAAGAAAAAATAGTGTATTGGAATAGCCATTATTGTGATTACACATAGCTATGTCCAAAGTTTTCATCTTCTTGTTTTTAGATTTATTTGTTTAATTCTAAACTTGTTTGGAAGATGATGATTGCAATATTAATCTTTATGGTTTTATATATTGAAATATTTTGATAGGATATGTGTATTTACGTCCGTGAACTTGATTGTCCCATATTTTGTCAAAAGTAAATTCGTTCGTGAATTGATATGCAAATATTGATAAAAGAATGAATAAACTTTTGGTAAACACAAAAGTTAAGCCTATATTGTCAATTATTGATGTAAGATAGGTTAAAATCTTTTGTGATTCAAGGATTATGTCTATTGTATTTCATTGAGAAAATGGTGATGAAAATAGAATGAATCCTTGCTTATTCCACGGTATAAGGTCGATTCTCCGATCCACATTTTTTGTGTAAATATTGTGTTGTTCCATGAAGTGTCTTATGTTGAGCACTAAAACAACAAAAGTTGATTGCTTTTGTGATTAGCTTAGTTGTTGTTCCGTAAGGTACTTATGTTGAACATGATTGAACTAAATTAATCATCTTGTGTGATTATTTAGTTAGCACTCCATAAGTTTTTTATGTTTGAGCATCTCTTTGACTGAGTTGGTTTTTCATGATTAACTTAGTAATTGCTCCATAGATTCTCTTATGTCGAGTGTGACCAATTAAATTGATTACTTTTGTAATTAGTCTGGTTATGTATGTAAAATAGATTATTTGTAAGTTTCTTTTGAGTAATCTAGTTGATTTCTTAAGTATCCATAAGTTTACTTGTGTTGAGCATATTTAATCAAATTAATCTTGGTTTGCTTTGGTTAATTTGATTGAATATTGATTGTTGGATTCCAAATTCATACTTGTATGTAATTTGTTGAGTCTAAAGAAATCCTTCTTTTCTTTTGAAATTAAGGTCACTCTTGTTGTTCCCTTGGGAATGACATTTTATGGGGGAGAGTTCTTTTGAACTTGTGCTTAATTGCCAAATCTTTGTGGGGAGTGCGGCTGTGGAATATTATAGGGGTTATCTTATATCTTTATAAACTCCTTGATGAATGCATTTATCTTATGCTTTATGATTGCATCTAAACAAGATGATATACGTTTACTTTTGGTCATGAAATGTCTCTTACGAAAATTTTATTAGGATCACGTTCTTGTACCTTTGCCAATTTTATTGACAAAAAGGGGGAGAATTAATATGTAGTTCATACTACAAATACATATGGTTTTCGGATCATTATGTAAGGGGGAGTGGTTTCCATGTGAGATGGAGTATTGACTAAGGGGGAGTGAAGTATCACCATAGTATTGTTGTTAAAGTTGTGATGCAATTGGACTTTGACGATGTGTAATAATACTATGACACTGTATAACAATGATTGAGAACCACTGCTTTTCTCATTGTTATAGCTACGGATTTTCAACAATGATGATGCTAAACTTACAACCTTTGGGATCATTGGACTACTTGGAAGTGACAAGATTTCGATTAATGTTGAAGAGCTACAAAGTTTATTTATATATTTTTTGTATTCCATATGTATTAATTGTTTTGCCACTAAAATTGACAAAGGGGGATATTGTTAGAGCATTGCTTGGTCGAACTCGCATGCGTTGCTATCTCAAGCATGTTTGTCAATGTTAGTGATCAAAACTATAAAGTATTGATTTCTAGTCTACTATAGCTAAGGTCTCGGACTATGATAGAGAGTGTAGTTGAGCTCAAGAACTCTATGGAGATCATCATACACGACGAAGGACTACTCAAGGAACCAGTGGATCTTCATCAACTAAAAAGTATGTGGAGACTTGAACTTACCTATCACTCAAAAGTCTATCTACTCTATCTCCTATCTTGAGACAAAAGTCGTATTACTATATAGACTAAGATTATACACATGTGATATTTCGAGATGAGTATATCTCGCTTATCTATTTCTCGAAATATGTGTTGGTAAAGCTTTCGCTTTAGCCAAGTTCATCTTTACCTAGTGACGAAAGTCATGTTATGTTTCAATCATTTTGGAAATCGCTCTAATGAGAAATAGTTTGTGAATAACAACTATATAACGCCCTCTGAGAATGTTTTAATGATTGAAATGAGAGTTTAGACAATATAACCATTGGAGGATATAAGCATTGTTGTGGTAACACATATATGTTTAAGTCCTTGTTGCTTGAACCAAAGTTTGCGAACTTTGTTGATCAAGTGAAACCGGAGTAGTGCGTGAGCTCAGTCCGTGAACTTAGCATACAAGCTCAGTCCGCGAACTGGCGTAATTCTTGAATCCGATAATTTCTGCTGGAGTTTGTGAGCTCCGTCCGCTAACTTGACTAGGCTATGTCTAAAAACGATATTTGTGAACTTATCATAATAAACTAAGGAATGCTATTGAATACCATGTCTTTATAGTTCATGAATCGATTCGAGTGACTCACATCGTTTTTGCTTCAATTGTGTCTTGTGTAGTACATAAAGATCTAAGCAATTGAACAAATCTCTAACTAGTTCATTTGAGTCATTTGGACTAGTTATTGTGAAGAAGAATATGGTTGATATGAAAATTATCATTTGGATAACCTTTTGGTTAACTAGTGTTGAACCAACTAATGTACAAGTTTGGGTAAGGTTACACGAACCTAAAATCGTCTAGTACATGTGTGTATGGCAAGCTAAGTTTTCGATCTAACGGTTGATAAATATTATCTTGAATCTAATCAGGTTTTCATCTAACGTTCAATATTGAATGCTTTGTTACTAAGCTAACATTAATTGCAAACCCTAATTTGAAAGACTATATAAGGGAGAACTCTAGCAACTGGGAAACCTAATCCCCATACATTCTGTGTGACACTAGTTGTGCTAAGCTAGATTCGATTCTCCTTTAAACTTTGGTTTTCTTCTTCTAAAACCAGGTTAACGACTTAAAGACTTCATTGGAATTGTGAAGCCAGACCGATACTACTTTTATCGTAGTTGTGTGATCTGATCTTTCTGTTTCTATGATACGAGTACAATTGTAATAATTGTCTGGAGATTTCTATCTTCGATAGGCAAGATATAAAAGTAATCACAAACATCTTCGTCTCATCATTTGTGATTCCACGATATCTTTTTTTGCTGCGTCGATTAAGACTATTGTAAGGTGATTGATAAAACTGAGATGTTCTTTGGGAATATAAGTCGGGTTTTATTTGTTAGAGCACTGCTCGGTCAAACTCGCATGCGTTGCTATCTCAAGCATGTTTTTCAATCTTAGTGATCAAAACTATAAAGGCTTGATTTCTAGTCTACTATAGCTAAGGTCTCAGACTAGGATAGAAAGTGTAGTTGAGCTCAAGAACTCCATGGCGATCATCATACAATACGAAGGACTACTCAAGGAACCAGTGGACCTTCATCGACTAAAAGGTATGTGGAGACTTGAACTTATCTATCACTCAAAAGTCTATCTACTCTATCTCTTATCTTGAGACAAAAGTCGTTTTACTATATAAACTAAGAATATGCACATGTGACATTTTGAGCTAAGTATATCTCGCTTATCTATTTCTCGAAATGGGTGTTGGTAAAGCTTTCGCTTTAGCCAAGTTCATCTTTGCCAAGTGAAGAAAGTCATGTTATGTTTCAATCATTTTGGAAATCGCTCTGATGAAAAATAGTTTGTGAATAACAACTATATAACGCCCTATGAGAATGTTTCAATGATTGAAATGAGACTTTAGACTATATAACCATTAGGGGATATAAATATTGTTGTGGCAACACATATATGTATAAGTCCTTAGCACTTGAACTGAAGTTTGTGAACTTTGTTGATCAAGTGGAACCAGAACGTGAGCAGCAACTCAGTCCACGAACCCAATCCGCGAACTGGCGTATGTTCTCGAACCCGAGAATATCTGCTAAAGTTGAAGCTTAGGTGTAGTCCGCCAACTGACGGAAGTTCTCATCCCGAGAAATTCTGCTGGAGTTTATTAACTTCAACCTGTTAGCTTGAGTCCGCGAACTCAAAAGGTTATGTCTGAAAATGTTCTTCATGAACTTACTCTAAATTACTAAGGAATTCTTTTGCAAACCGTGGCTTTATAGTTCATGATTAATGATTCGAGTGAATCACATCGTTTTTGATTCAATTGTGTCTCTTGTAGTACTTGAGATCTCATAGCAATTGAACAACTCTCTAACTAGTTCATTTGAGTCATTTGGACTAGTTATGGTGAAGAAGAATATGGTTGATATGAAAGTTTTCATTTGGCTAACCATTTGGTTGGTTAATATTGAACCAACCATTGTACATGTTTGGGTACGGTTACACGAACTCAAAACGTCAAGTACATGTGTGTATGACAAGCTAAGTTTTCGATCTAACGGTTGAGAGATATTAGCTTGTATCTAATCAGGTTTTCATCTAATGGTGAATATTGAATGCTTTGTTACTAAGCTAACATTGATTGCAAACCCTGATTTGAAAGACTATATAAGGGAGAACCCTAGCCTTTGGAAAAACTAATCCCCACACACTTTTCTTGTGTGATACTAGTTTTCTCTAAGCTAGAGTCGATCTCCATTAACCCTTGAGTTTTTTCTCTAAATTAGGGTTAACGACTTAAAGACTTTATTGGGATTGTGAAGCCAGACCGATACTACTTTTCTTGTAGTTGTGTGATCTGATCTTGCACTTTATATCGTACGAGTACAATTGTAATAATTGGCTTGAGATTTCTATCTCCGATAGGCAAGATAAAAGTAGTCACAAACATCTTCGTCTCATTGTTTGTGATTCCTCAATAATCTTCTTCGCTGCGTCGATTAAGTTTATTGTGAGGTGATTGATGAAACTAAGATGTTCTTCGAGAATATAAGTCTGGTTTTATCGATTGGTTCATGTTCACCTTGATTTATCAAAAGACGGAACAAATCTCATAGGTTTATTCGTGGGAGAAAACTTTATCTATTACATGTAGACTTTTCTGTGTGAGACAGATTTGTTTACTAAAGTCTTCGACTTTGGGTCGTAGTAACTCTTGGTTGTGGGTGAGATCAGCTAAGGGAATCAAGTGCGTAGTATCCTGCTGGGATCAGAGGCGTAGGAGCATAACTGTACCTTGGATCAGTGTAAGATTGGTTGGGGTTCAACTATAGTCCAGACCGAAGTTAAATTGGAGTAGGGTAGTGTCTTTAGCGGATTAATACAGTGTATGTTTAATCTTGACTAGGTCCCGAGGTTTTTCTAAATTTGCGGTTTCCTCGTTAACAAAATTCTGGTATCTGTGTTATTTCTTTTCCGCATTATATTTTTATATAATTGAAATAATACAGGTTGTGCATTGTTCAATCGATTAGAATATCCGAACTTATTGGTTGTTGATTTAAATCGATTAACACTTGGATATTGGTCTTTGGTACCATCCAAGTTATCTCTCTTTGATTAGGCTCGTGAATCATATTTGCTTGAGTAAATCAAATCGAGATATTGTGATAATAACTCCTTGAGTATTTTCTATTGATTGAGTCTAGTTGATTCTCTAGAAAAACAACCCGGAGTTGTCCATACATATTGCTAATCGAAATATTAGGTGAGGTTGTTATACCCCCGCATTTTCATTGGTATCAGAGCAGGCAAACATGTTAAAGACCTCACAAGTCTATGTTTATAATGATCTTACTCTATGGTCAGAGGTGCTATCTCAATAAACGTACCACCAGTCTTCGATGGCTCTAATTACTTATGGTGGAAAATTGCTATGCGAGCTTTTCTTCAAGCACGTGATTTTCAATCATGGGTATATGTTATTAATGGCTATGATCCTCCCGTTGCTGCAGAAGGAGAAAATGTTCCAAAGAATATTGCTGAATATACTCCTGCAGAGGTTCTTGCTGCAAAGCAAAACTCTGACGGTTTGAATGCGATCATACATGCCATTACCCCAAATATTCAGCACCATGTGTCTAATTGCACTAAGTCGCAAGAAGCTTGGGATATCTTAGCAACCGTATTCGAAGGAAACTCCAATGAAAAGGATGCAAGGATTTAGAACCTTAATTCCGATTGGGAAAACCTTCGTATGGCAGATGGAGAAACATTTGATAAGTTTAATCACAAAGTGTCTGAAATTGTTAATGCATCTTTTGCATTGGGTAAGACTATTCCTGAAAAGGACATTGTGATGAAAATTCTCAGATCAGTGCCATCTAGATACGATGCTAAGAAGCATGCCATCATTGAGGGAAATAACCTAGATACTCTCTCCAGAAACACTCTGGTTGGTAAGCTTAAGATCTTTGATCACGAACTTTCATCCAAGGCTAAGGATGTTGCGTTCAAAGCATTAAAGGACACTAAATTACTTGATAAAAGTAAAAAAGTGTATATCTATGAAGATGATCACTCTGAGATAGATTCATCAGATGAAGATCTTGACAAATTAGTCTCGATGATCACAAGACAATTTAGGGATCTTCTTTTGAAGAGAAGTAAACGGTTCTCCAGAGATAAGCCTAAGGCATTAGTCAAACCTCATAATCGTGTTCCTCCTAAAAACATGGATATTGATAAAACTGAAGAAGAGGATATGCCTCAATGCTTTAAGTGTAAAGGATTTGGTCATTTCACAAACGAGTGTCCAAATCGGAGAAAATACACTGGGAACAAAGGTCTTGCTGCAACTCTTGATGAAATGTCTAACGACTATGATTCAAATGAAGATGATAAATCTAGTGTTGCACTTCTTGGTGAAAATATTGATTTTGATAATTGTAGCAATACACATATCAATTTTGATATTCTTTCAGAAGATAATCCAACCATTCTGGAAGAAAAAGTTGACTGTTTTCTTGGAAACACTGGTAATAATGGTTCAGGATCCACTATGTGCCTAGCCGCCTGCACAATTCAGAATCCTGTTTATTATCCAAGTGTGACGTGCTCATATTTTTCATTAAAAGGTCATGAACTCTCAAGGTGTTACAAGTTCAAACACAAGCAAAGACACGTCAACAAACTTCAACGGAGAGCAAATCATCTAGCAAGAAATCTCAAACTTGCTCAGAAGACCGCAGAGGTATGTAAGATTTTATCTTCATCTAAGAAGTTATTTTTCAAGGAAAAATCAAGACCATTTGGGAAGAAAGTATGGTCAAATCGTTTTGATAGACAGAGGTCTATGGATTCCTCTCAAGAGGAAATTGGTGGACAAATTATTGTTCACCACAGCAAAAATTAATTATGTTGTGTCTAAAATCTTGTCTCATGTGCCTGCTCAAAAGAGACAATGATTTTGTACCTCTCAGGCTTCAAGAAAATTTTTGATTCTTCTTTTCTTAGTTTTGTCTATCAAACAAAAGAAAAAAGGGCACTATCGACAATTCTGCTCTTTCTAGGGATAAGAGTTGATCATCTACGAACCTGTTTTAGGTCTCAAACCCTACATTCCTTTTCATTATCTAAAACCTCTCTTTATCTTAAGACTAATTGTTGAGCTAATTGTGAATTCCTCTCACAAACCTATACGCTTATGGACGCTCCAAGAATGATGTCTTCTGATGAAAAAGAAGGTAATGTGATTGTTAAGCCATCAATCATGAAGGAAAAATAAAAATCTCCATTGCCTCCAACCTTGAAAAGAAAAATAAGGAATACGAGGAAGCCAAGAGATGTTCCTTCAAATTCTCTGAAGTTTTTTGATGTTGTTGAAGTGTTGAAGGAGATGCGAAAGGAGATTCAACAAATAAAGGCTTTTGTGCATAAGACTCATGAGATTCAGAAGGCCCTGGTTCGACAACATCAACCAAGAAGGTTCATCGATATAAACTCCTTTCTTAATGAACCCTATGTTCCAATGGATGTTGACAACAAGGAGTTCGGGGACGATAATGAATTCTTCAAAGGTCTTAATGTATAGTAAATCTTCTATGTTTTCTGTTTTATTTAGAAGAATAACTAGTGTTTGGAATATCAATGATTGTGATTACACATAGCTATATCCAATGATTTCATCTTCTTGTTTTTAGATTTTTTGATTTAAAAATTCTAAGTTTGTTTGGAAGATGATGGTTGCAGTATTAATCTTAATAATTTTTTATATTGCAATATTTTGATGGGATTTGTATGTTTACGTCCGTGAACTTGATTATCCCATAGTCTGTCAAAAGTAAAGTCGTTCACATATTTGTATGCAAATAATGATAAAGGAATGAATGGACTTTTGACAAAACACAAAAGTTAAGCCTATATTGTCAATTGTTGATGCTAAGATAGGTTACAATCTTTTGTGATTCAAGGATAAAGTCTGTTATATCACTTTGTGATGGAAAAATAGAATAGGTCCTTGTTTTGTTATCCAAGGTATAGAGCTTAATTGTTCCATATTATTATGTATTACCGTGAAGGTTCCATCTTGTATCTTATGTTGAGCACGATACGACTAAATCGATTGCTTATTGGCATGGTTGGTTGTTCCATAAAGATGCAAAATATTGAGCATTAAGAACTAAATGAATCAACTTGTGTGGTTATTTAGTTTGTATTCCATGAGTTCTCTCATGTTGAGTACATGTACGGTTAAGGTTGTCATTTCCTATGATAATCTTAGTCGGGGTTCCATAATCTCTTATGTTGAGCCCAAATGAACTAAATCAATCATCTTGTATGATTATTTAGTTAGCACTCCATAGATTTTTCTCATGTCGGGTGTGTATAATTGAATTGATTACCTTGTGATTAGTTTAATTGTGTAATCCGGTTAGAATATTTATGGGTTCTCTTGTGAATAATCTAATCGATGAATTAAGTCTCCATAAGTTTACTTGTGTTGAGCATATTTAGTCAAATTAATCATGGTTCACTTTGGTTAATATGATTGAATATTTTGGATTCCAAATTCATACTTGTATGTAATTTGTTGAGTCCAAAGAAATCCTTCTTTTCTCTTGAAAATAAGGTCGCTCTTGTTGTTCCCTTGGGAATGACATCTTATGGGGAGAGTTCTTTTGAACTTGCGCTTAATTTCCAAATCTTTGTGGGGAGTGTGGCTGTGGAATTTTTAGGGGTTATATTGTATCATTATAAACTCCTTGATGAATGCATTTAGCCTCGGATTTATGATTGCATCTAAACAAGATGATATAACATTTACATTTGGTCATGAAATGTCTCTTACGGAAATTTCATTAGGATCCCGTTCTTGTACCTTTGACAATTTTATTGACAAAAAGGGGGAGAATTAATTGTAGTTAACACTACAAATACATATGGTTTTCGGATCATTATGTAAGGGGGAGAGGTTTCCATGTGAGATGGAGTATTGACTAAGGGGGAGTGAAGTATCACCATAATATTGTTATTGAAGTTGTGATGCAATTGGACTTTAACGCTGTGTAATAATACTATGACACTATATAACAATGATTGAGAACCAATGCTTTTCTCATTGTTATAGCTACGGATTTTCAACAACGATGATACTAAACTTACAACCTTTGGGATCATTGGACTACTTAGAAGTAACGAAGATATCGAGTATTGTTGAAGATTAGGCATGTGGAATAGGAGCTACAAAGTTTATTTATATAATTTTTGTATTCCATATGTATTAATAGTTTTTCCACTAAAATTGACAAAGAGGGAGATTATTAGAGCACTTCTCGGTCAAACTCGCATGCGTTGCT
Source organism: Papaver bracteatum (assembly GCA_023529315.1). Lineage (NCBI taxonomy): Eukaryota > Viridiplantae > Streptophyta > Magnoliopsida > Ranunculales > Papaveraceae > Papaver > Papaver bracteatum. The sequence goes on along the minus strand of JAJJWX010002237.1, from coordinate 763,037 downwards.
ATCTCAAGCATGTTTGTCAATCTTAGTGATCAAAATTATAAAGTCTTGATTGCTAGTCTACTATAGCTAAGGTCTCGAACTAGGATAGAAAGTGTAGTTGAGCTCAAGAACTCCATGGCGATAATCATACAAGACGAAGGACTACTCAAGGAACCAGTGGATCTTCATCGACTAAAAGGTATGTGAAGACTTGAACTTATCTATCACTCAAAAGTCTATCTACTCTATCTCCTATCTTGAGACAAAAGTCGTTTTACTATATAGACTAAGAATATGCACATGTGACATTTCGAGTTGAGTATATCTCGCTTATTTATTTCTCGAAATGGGTGTTGGTAAAGCTTTCTCTTTAGCCAAGTTCATCTTTTCCTAGTGACGAAAGTCATGTTATGTTTCAATCATTTTAGAAATCGCTCTGACGAAAAATAGTTTGTGAATAACAATTATATAACGCCCTATGAGAATGTTTCAATGATTGAAATGAGACTTTAGACTATATAACCATTGGGGGATATAAACATTGTTGTGGAAACACATATATGTATAAGTCCTTAGCACTTGAACCGAAGTTTGGGAACTTTTTTGATCAAGTTGAACCGGAACATGAGCAGCAACTCAGTCCGCGAACTGGCATAAGTTCTCGAACCCGAGAATATTTGCTGAAGTTGAAGCTCATGTGCAGTCCGCGAACTGACGGAAGTTCTCATCCCGAGAAATTCTGCTGGAGTTTATTAACTTCAATTGGTTAGCTTGAGTTCGCGAACTCAAGACGTTATGTCTGAACACGTTGTTCGTGAACTTATTCTAAATTACTAAGGAATGATTTTGCAAACCGTGGATTTATAGTCTATGATTAATGACACGACTGAATCACATCATTTTTGATTCAATCGTGTCTCTTATAGTACTTGAGATCTCATAGCAATTGAACAACTCTCTAACTAGTTCATTTGAGTCATTTGGACTAGTTATGGTGAAGAAGAATATGGTTGATATGAAAGTTATCATTTGGCTAACCATTTGGTTGACTAATATTGAACCAACCATTGTACACGTTTGGGAATAGTTACACGAACTCAAAACGTCAAGTACATGTGTGTATGGCAAGCTAAGTTTTTGATCTAACGGTTGAGAGATATTAGCTTGTATCTAATCAGGTTTTCATCTAACGGTGAATATTGAATGCTTTGTTACTAACCTAACATTTATTGCAAAACATGATTTGAAAGAATATATAAGGGAGAACCCTAGCCTTTGGAAAAACTAATCCCCACACACTTTTTTTTTGTGTGATACTAGTTTTCTCTAAGCTAGAGTCGATCTCCATTAACCCTTGAATTTTCTCTCTAAATTCGGGTTAACGACTTAAAGACTTCATTAGGATTGTGAAGCCAGACCGATACTACTTTTCTTGTAGTTGTGTGATCTGATCTTGCTCTTTCTATCGTACGAGTATAATTGTAATAATTGGCTTGAGATTTCTATCTCCGATAGGCAAGATAAAAGTAGTCACAAACATCTTCGTCTCATTGTTTGTGATTCCCCAATAATCTTTTTCGCTGCGTCGATTAAGTTTATTGTGAGGTCATTGATGAAACTGAGTTGTTCTTCGATAATATAAGTCTGGTTTTATCGATTAGTTTCTGTTCACCTTGATTTATCAAAAGACGGAACAAAACTCATAGGTTTATTCATGGGAGACGAATTTATCTATTACCTGTAGACTTTTCTGTGTGAGACAGATTTGTTTACTAAAGTCTTCGACTTTGGGTCGTAGCAACTCTTGGTTATGGGTGAGATCAGCTAAGGGTATCAAGTGCGCAATATCCTAATGGGATCATAGGCGTAGGAGCATAACTGTACCTTGGATCAGTGTGAGATTGGTTGGGGTTCAACGACAGTCTAGACCGAAGTTAATTTGGAGTAGGCTAGTGTCTGTAGCGGCTTAATACAGTGTATGTTTAATCTGGACTAGGTCCCGGGGTTTTTCTGCATTTGCGGTTTCCTCGTTAACAAAATTCCGGTGTCTGTGTTATTTCTTTTACGCATTATATTTTTATATAATTGAAATATTACAGGTTGTGCGTTGTTCAATCGATTAGAATAACCGACCTTGTTGGTTTTTGATTTAAATCGATTAACACTTGGATATTGGTCCTTGGTACCATCCAAGTTATCTCTCTTTGATTAGGCTCGTGAATCATATTTGCTTGAGTAAATTAAATCTAGAGATTGAGATAATAACTCCTTGAGTATTTTCTATTGATTGAGTCTAGTTGATTCTCTAGAAAAACAACTCGGAGTTGTCCATACCGATTGATAATCGAAATATTGGGTGAGGTTGTTAGACCCCTGAATTTTCATTATTAATTGTTCCTGTTCACCTTGATTTATCAAAAGATAGAACAAAACTCATAGGTTTATTCGTGGGAGACAAATTTATCTATCTTGTAGACTTTTCTGTGTGAGACAGATTTGTTTATTAAAGTCTTCGAATTTGGGTCGTAGCAACTCTTGGTTGTGGGTGAGATCAACTAAGGGAATCAAGCGTGAGTATCATGTTGGGATCAGAGGCATAAAATCATAACGTACCTTGGATCAGTATGAGATTGTTTGGGGTTCAACTACAGTCCAAACCGAAGTTAATTTGGAGTAGGCTAGTGTCTATAGCGGCTTAATACATTGTATGTTTAATCTGGACTAGGTCCCGGGGTTTTTCTGCATTTGCCGTTTCTTCGTTAACAAAATTCTGGTGTCTGTGTTATTTCTTTTCCGCATTATATTTCGTTATATAATTGAAATAATACAGGTTGTGCATTGTTCAATCAATTAGAATATCCGACCTTATTGGTTGTTGATTTAAATTGATTGACACTTGGATATTGGTCTTTGGTACCATCCAAGTTATCTCTGTTTGATTAAGACTCGCGAATTATATTTGCTTGAGTAAATCAAATTGAGATATTGAAATAATAACTCCTTGAGTATTTTCTATTGATTGAGTCTAGTTGATTCTCTAGAAAAACAACTCGGAGTTGTCCATACCGACTGCTAATCGAAATATTGGGTGTGGTTGTTAGACCCCCGCTTTTTCATAGAACATATATAGTACTTAATCGTACGAGTCTTTGGTAAGTCAACTGCAAGAGAAATACATATTCGTACATGTTTGGTAAGGCAACAACAAAACCAAAAGAGGGAACACTGACCTCAGTAATCCACTTTCCAAACGGGCATCCACTGATGAAATGACTCGAGGCATCTGTTCTAAAACCTGCTTATATACCCAAAAAGACAACAATGTGAACGCAAGAGATTAGAACTCACCATAGAAAAACATATTGCAATCCCTATCACTAATTTCTGATTCTTACAATTTCAATATATAAGTAGTTTAGCAGCATAATCTTATATTTTGAGATGCTTCACTAATAACTGCCTACTTCAATGTCCACAAGTAATATCACTATTATCTATCTTTATCGGTCACCAAATAAACATGGAAACTACTCTACAAATATTGAACTGCATATAACACATATGATTGATATATATCAGCACTTGCTCAACATGCAATTAGGGCACACTTACTTCTACCCATGGCTGATTTCTTCTTCTTCTTCTTTTCTTCCCAGCGGATGCTACTGCTCTAGCTAGGGTTTCCAGTGTGCATTAGCTGAATAATGTACACTGGGGCCCAAGTTCATCCCAAGCAATCATATCATCACCTTTATGTGATGATTCCAGTTGCTGATCAGTTTTCTATCTCTCAGACATATTGTAAATTGCAAAAGTTTGTTTCTGCAAATTACTTTGTATGAATGAACCCAAATCCTGCACCAAAGATGCAAGGAGATTAACAACCTACTTTAGATGATCCCATTACTTCGCCTCAACACTAACATTAACATAAAAGGTATTGAAAACCATTACTACACTAACATTAACATGAAAGGTGTTCACCATCATTTTCCCTTAGAATCCATCTTTCTTCTGATCTCATGAGCTGTGTTGAACATGCCAAAAGTTGGAGTGTTGCATACGAAACACTTAATGTTTCTCGAATGATGCTGCTGACGAAATAAAATCAAGTCAGACTCATAAGCTTTTAGTAAAGAACGATCAGAGATAGCAATACATGAAGCAAAACTAAGAAAATACTTGCAAACACTGAAAACTCACAATTTACACCTCCAATTTCTAATCCTTAAAGCTACATCAGAAAAGATAGAAAAATCGCAATTAATCAATAAACAATAATCTATTCACTTCACAGAGTTAGTATGGAGGAAAAAAAATTTTTTTGGTAAAGACTGAAAGTATAACCTTATGTTTGTATAAAGCTTGCTTGCACTCAAAAGATTATGCTCCATCATCGCTTGATCCAGAACAATAAAGTAATCATGCAGAAGAATTTTCTATCAAAACGCTTAAAGAAAAAACTGTTAAATAATTCAACAAACAGTTTGTTTGGTATATCAACTACGTTAGAAAACGGTACAATTCATCACAGGCCATACCCCAAGCAAATCCAAGGACGTAGTCTGGGAACACTTCCCATATCCTAAGAAAGACTTACCTCAATTTGCTTTTTCTGCACGACAACATCATAAGCCTGGTGCACTGCCTGATGACAAAATTGGTCAGAATTAATTTATAAGCACACCATTTAATCTTACAAAATTAGAGAGCAAACATAAGCATGATAACAGTGATTCCCCCCGGATAGCAAGTGGTATATACCACTGAGAGAAAACAAGGAATACAAAATTCCTGTATATAACTCCGCAAACTCCTTGCATTCTTTCACAAGACGCATACTATTTCCACCACCAGCAGCATCTACCTATATATATCAAACATACCATGGTTATACTGAAATCTTCAAAGTACTCATTAAAACGAAAATTAAAATACAAAGAAAGATATGTGACCGATCACCACAGGAAAACCAACATACATCCAGTTGTTCGGCAATATCAATCAAGCACCGACGTTTCAAATTTTTTCAAGAGATACAAATCTAAACAAAAGGCCTACATCAACAAAGGATGGCAAGAACAGACTCTCACTGAAAGTAATTGTAAGCCCTAGATAAAAGCTCAATTTTTTTTGCAACATTGCTAACTTACCAGGAATCAAAGATTTCATAAAGTCTTGACAGAGTTTTAAGCTCTCCATGTACCTAGAGCATCAACATTGGAGCTTTTCTCCACCTAAACAATAATGAACTTGAGTTATGTAAACTTCATTGAATTGCTATGTAGGGGTCAAAGTAGAGATAATATATGTCATTAGTCCAATTCCGATCGACGAAAAATTTCACAAGTAGTAAGTGATTATTGGAGGTATAAGATAAGGTTGTGCACTATAAAAAACAAGAAAGGAAAAATAAACGAAAGTAATCTATCAATGTTAGCCATTTTCAATCTCATATACTTTATAAACTTAGAGAACAACAACAACAAGAGTCACTTGACTTGAAAGTTGAAACCCTCAATATATTATGAATAGATTCACTAGAAACCATGTCATTTACCACCACAAAAAAAATAATCAAAATTTTCATAAGAATACACAACCTGAAAAACTCAAAACTACGCTAGAGATATAAATTCCACCAAAATACCTAAGCAACAGTAATTGCTAATCATTCACCAAAAGTCACCTATGCTTTTTGTTCCCTTCTAAGAGTAACTCGTACCATCATTTTCATGATTATTTGCTTCACCTGAAGCCTAATAAATATACAAAAGAGATCAGTAGATGTACAAGATTAAAATAAAATCCAATTTCCAACTAATGATGAATCAAAATACAAAACTGAATAGATACCCAATTCATAATATTTTTCCAATCGATAAAATAAAACACTAAAATCCTAAAAATAATTACCCCAAATTTGAATCCTTAGCTTTAAATCATTTCAATTTCTAACCAAAAGAAGTGATATTGGAGAAGCATATATAAATAAATCTGTAAATAATACCTAATAAATCTTCAAAACGCTTCGATTTCCAACCTAAATCTACAGTCTCGTGGTGGTGGTGGAGGTAGTGAAGAAGAAGAAGAAGAAGAAGAAGAAGAAGAAGAAGAAGGGGAAAGTAATCGATGGTTTAGATTATAACTCCAAACAAAATGAAAGAAGAAGAAGAACTGTACGAGAATTAAGGTTCTCAGTGTAGTGAAATAAGAAGTGTGTACTCGGGATGCTCGATAAAGAAGAAAAGAAAGATATGGGAGATAAGATTAGATATTAAATGGAAAAAAAAGGTGGAATAATATTAAATGAAATATCATTTGGTGTTTCCATCCACACGGCCGGATCACACGTCTAAAGTTTAGTTGTTACCTTGCACACAAGCAGGTAGCACATGTGGTATGCACGGCAGTTGCACATTGCAACAACTAATGAGCAATTGCAAATTTCGCAACTGCAACAAGATGTTGTGAATATTGGGGCCGTTGCAAATCCTGTTGCAAATTCGAAACTGCATAAGAGCTGTTGCTAAACTTTGTTGCTAATATGGAAAAATGGTGTAGTGTTAGATTTGAGTAACCATACCTAAACATGTACATTTGGTTGGTTCACGAATAGTTAACCAATGGTTAGCCATATGAGCACTTTCATATCAACCATATTCATCTTCTGCATAACTAAAATGACTCATAAGAACTAGTTCAAGAGTTGTTCAATTGCTTATATCTTTATACATAGACACAATTGAAAAAAAATCGGTTTGATTCACTCGAATCAATTCATGAACAATATAGCCATGGTTTGCAAGGATTGCATTCCTTATTGATTTATTTTTTAAGTTCATGAGCTAACCGATTTGAGAAATATAACAAGCTTGGGTATGCGTATGGGTATGCGTACCTTATCTATCGGATTTGAGTTGGTTTTAGTTTCCAAACTCAGCAGAATTTTTCGGGTAGAAAAGTTCCGCCAATACGCATATGGGTACGCGTACCTAAGGTGACTAGTTTTGGAAAATTTTAAACTCTAAACTCAACATAAATTCACGGACGTGAACTTCCGCCAGTACGCGTACCCAACCTATCTCCTTCGCCAATACCGCATGCACACATATGCACGCACTTGGTTTCCGGTACATGGATTTATACAATAATATGCAAACACACTATATATGCTTATATCCATAGGTGGTTACATAATCTCAACTCTACATTTCAATCATTGAAACATTCTTCTATAATGTTATAATAGTCATTTGACATAAAGAATCGACTATCGTCATCAAATCTATTTTCAAGATTGAAATGTCATCATGACTTTCATCATGGGTAAAGATGAAAGGTGGTTAAAGTGAAAGCTTACCAACATATATTTCTAGAAAAAGATTGACAAAGGGGGAGATTGTTAGAGCATAGCTCGGTTGAACCCACCAAGCATTGGTATGTCAAGTTTGGTTGTCATATTTTAGTGAACCAAAACTCATTTAAGAGTCGTTTGATTTAAATGTACTAGAGTCAACTTCATATAGGTTAGATTGAAAGTATTAGGATGAGATATTACAAGTATTGCGAAGACTTGAAGAAGTTAATAAGTACAGAGCTACAACCACAACATCATCCTTCCACTTGAGGTTAGTGATATTTAACTTGAACCGTTTCATTCCCTAACGTATCTTTCAAGTCGTGCATGTTGAAAACATAAAACTGCGAAGCATGAACACTCTAGATAGACATAGTATTAAGGAATACAATATGAAGTTTATTACTTAACCATTAAACTTTGTATATAAGACATCAACATAATCGTATGAATGCTATTGTGATTATGTATGGGTATGAGGTGAGGATTTCATCCTAGGAAATAATGTTTTTATATGTGTTTTAAGGAAGTAAGTTCATGATATGTGTTGTGAACCGAAAAGGAAATCTCCAGGCATTATTGGGGATGTTCTTCATTGCATATCTTATGAACGTCCAATATGTGTGATTAGTATAACCGCTCATGACTTGTTTGTGTTCTTGGTAAAACTATTCACGTGAGGCCTGACTTATGTATTGGTACGACTTTTATTAGTGAAACTGATCTTAAGTAATCACCTGAGGTATGATCGGATTTGTGTGTCTGACCAAATTTGGGAGAGGGGAACCGATCCTAGTCAAATGTGCAGTACATCACAAGGGGAACCGATCCTTGTATGAGGTGCAACAAGGTTTATAGTAGAAATAGGAATCGATCCTATGAACATGTGCAACACGTTTTTAGGAAAAGGGGAATCGATCCTATGGACATGTGCAACATATAAATTAGATACCATATATATATGGGGAACCGATCCTAGTACCTAGTCAACCGAAATTTGGCAAGTTAGTGTGATTATGCACAATACTCACATGGAGGTAGAACCAAAACTTGTTTTGGTAGAATCGTTACACCCATGACTTGTGATTGAGTGTCACTTGATCAATCACATAGTTTTTGAAAGTCAGATGAACCAATTCTAAACTTGTTTGGAAGTGTGGTAAATCGGTTTCAAGTGAGTAAGTATGAAAAAGGACTTACAAGAGGAAAGATTTCGACACACTTTGAACACGCGCATAATTTTTCAAAGATATTCTTTAATAGCTAAGAAGGAAGTAAATCCCAAGATCGAATTTAAATAAGTTAGAATGTTTTAATTAAAGTTTTAATTATACATGGAAAATAAGAATTAGTAATGTGCATTTACTGGTTAAAGATTTTCCAAGGAGATTTTGATCATAAATTTGGACAGTGCATTCTCAGGAATTATGAAAACCGAATTTGGAATAATATTGAAATATCTTGAGAATATTTTCGGTTTTGGAAATTCCTTGGCGTCCAAACTTCCTTGTTTATAAATACTTTGAGTTTGCATTTCTAGCAAACTAATACTTCGTGACAGTAAACTTCCTCTGTTATACTGTTACTGGTGAAGCCGCCTATTCAGAGAGGAGAGTAACCTAATTAGGCGAAATCTCTTACTGTCGCTCAGTTTAAAGTCTTCTTTGGGATTGAGAAGATCTAGTGCGTACCGTTGGTGGGAAACTAGATATTACGGTTTATCTTTAGTTTTCATATTGATTTGATTGACTAACGGTGGTTGAACTTTGATTGCACCTAGTTTGTTTATACTTGATAATCTTCTCTTCTGATATAATATTCACTCAAACTAGTTCAAGGTTTCGACATGGATCTTTAGATTGTTATTATATCTAAAGACGATCTTGTGATAATCCATTGTTAATAGACTCCTTTCTGTGTGTGATTGATCACAAGAGATTCAAGTAGTTGTGTGCATGTGTTTATTGAAGATCTAAGAAGATTTGAAGACAAAGAAGAGATAGAAGATTTCTGACTTGGTTATATAATCTTTGGTGTGTAAAATACTTGTTTTGGTAATAGAGGATCCAACTATAATCGATTTATCCTTGTGGTATTTTGATAGAATAGTTGTGAAGATCGGCATCAGTACATTTCCTTGGGATTAAAGGTATTGATTGCAAAATCTTAACGATTACCTTTTGGTGATTGAACATAAGGTATATCTTGGAACCTGGTAAAGGAGTTTATGTTAAGATAAACAGAAGAGCCTTTGTGCAACTCACATCACTTGATTGAAGAGAGTTGATACCAAACAGATTTGTTGTTCCTTTACTGTTTGGAATACGAACCAAAGGAATTGGTCCAAGTACGTGACTTGTTTACAGGTTGGAGGCATGGGAATACAGAAGGAACTAGGTGAAATATAGGTTTAGTTGCTTGGTCTCAACTATACGAAGTTGGATTATTTTGTATAGCGACTTAATCCTGAGAGTATTCAATTATGGACTAGGTCCCGAGGTTTTTCTGCATTTGCAGTTTCCTCGTTAACAAAATCTTACTGTGTCATTTACTTTATATTTCCGCATTATAATTGTTTTATTATAATTAAAGTAAATTGCACAAACATTAATTCCTATTTACTTGATACACAATCCTATTGAGTTTGGTTAAGTCCGAACCTTTGTATCAAGTAAACATACGTCGTTGTTGTATTATCTCGTTCTCGTATCCATAGAAAATCACACGAAGTGTGAACCGATTTGTTGTATTGTCTCGACTCAGTCTATAGAATATCACTTTCGGAGAAAGGACTTATAGGAAGGAAAAGTTATAGATTGAGGTATATTTGGGTAACCTTGCCTTTTCAACAGGCTTGACATACCAAAACTCGTGAGTTTGACCAAGCGATACTCTAACACTAGTGGTCTATTTTTGGGAGTTAATAGAGAATGCTTCTACAACATGTAACTTATTAAGAACAGTTGGCAGATTTATTCACCAAAGGTTTATGTTTTCCAACATTTTTAAAGCTTTTACAACAATTGTTGGGGTCAACATCACCAAATATAACTTATTTGTCAACATCGAAGGCCTCTACTTCACCAAATGAAACTTCTACATCAACATTGGAAGTTGCTTCACCTAATAAAACTTTTATATTAATAGTGAAAGTTTTTGTGACTTAGTATAATTCATATTTGTCTTGTTTTTTCCCCCCTTGTTGTTTTCCTTTTTGGGAGATTGTTTAGTCTTTTGTTTTTGATTTTTCAAATATACTCTTGCCAATATCGGTTTTTAGGGGTGTATTAGAAATAATCTTAGTCAAGTTTTCATACTTTAACTTGACTTATGTCTATATGTTATTATGGGTATGCATGATGTTCATATATGTTATCTTTTCATATATACCTTGTAATAACTCTTTTTGAGAATTGTATTTTCTAAAAAAATACATTAAAATCTTTCTCAGGAAAACTTGTCAAATTATCATCCCACATACACATGATTATATTTACCCAGTCAGTATTGGCTTCGCAAAAAGGAGTTATATAGTTAGTTAGACTCAAAAGGCTCTTATACATACTTGAGTCACCAACATTATAGTAACAACAAAATAAATGAATAATAATGTTGTAAATTTGTGACTCAAAAGTGCTAATATTGTTGTGTATTCTAGATTTTGTCATATTAGGGTTTTGGATGTGTATGAATATATGGTTTTAGCACGCCTTTACACCCAATGTACATGTTGTTTATCTACTCCAAAGTGATTCCCACACCTCGGGAACAACTTATCAATTAGTATGATTGTTGATGACACTACGGCTGCTCAACAGTCATGAGACTAGTTGACGAGTGCCAAATATTGCATAATTCTATATCTTTTTATTGGAATTTATCTCATCTTTTGTGCTTTAAAATCCAATCTTATCCCATATTCTGTACTTTTATTTTGTGTTTTAGGTAGTAAATAAAGCTTGAACGCTTAGAGAAGCAAAACTAGCAGTGATTGGGTGACGAAAGGCAGAAAGAAAGAGTTGTGCTAAAGGATTGTGAGAAGTATAAAAAAAATATTGTATAAAAATGTTATTGCAAGACGTTTGCACTCTGGCTGTTAGGGGTGAGTATTTTGTCCGGAATCCACAGATTTAGCCGGACCATTCGTATTTTAGCGTTTCAGCAAAATCCCTGATTTCTTCGTTTTTTCTCAAAATTTTGCTCAAACAAAATATCAAAATTCTTAGGACTGAGATGCAGACACTTTGGAGACGTGAGCATGTTACCTTGACTGACCAAGGTTGGATCTTTGGCTTGCAAGAAGCTGATCCCACGCATTTTCACAATTTGACCTAATTTGCACAATTGCACGTATTAGGTCCAAAACTCTCCCAAACGACTTGGAATTTCATAAAATGATCGTCAGTCGATCCCGTGACCAACCAGGACCGGTTTCATAATCCCTTGGTCGGTCTCTCATCTCTTCATAATTAGGTTTTATTGCCTAATGCTCATACGAGCATTATATTAATAAATGATTGAACCAACACTTAATCATATTTTCACCAAATGGTCTTCAAGAAACTTTGGTATTTGCTCACCCGAGCATTTAGGCGCTACATGGTCGATCCATGATCCCATGTAGCCGGTCCTTCCTTCACTCCGTGGTTTATTTTCAATAAATCATCAATTGATCGAAATTAGGGTTTTTGAATTCAAGGTTCATAATTCCATATTCAAACACTAATAATTTTATGTTGATCCTATGATCAACATTTTAATTGATTATACTCGGTTCAGTTGCCAGTATTTTAAATTAATATTTTATTTGGTCATGCGACCAATAATTCATCAAATGAGCAACATTTGCTCAGACTAAGGAATATTGGTTCAACTATCAATATTCAAAAATTCATCAAATTAGCAATATTTTTTCACCTTAACTATCATCATTTATTTGACAATTACACCTCTGTCTCAGAAGACACGTTCAATTCATGAGTCTTAGAACATTTGCAAATCACGTTCGACTCAGCAATACAAGGACTCATCTTCCAATAAAGTCAGCAACTGGATAACTAAATACACGTCTGCCCTGCAAACTCCACGATCACGAGACATCAATCGTGTCACATGGGGGGATATTAACTAGGGTTTTGGTCTGGCGGTCCACGACATATGTGTCCGTACACACGATGAGAATGTGAGAAAGTCGTGCAATCAGTTGGAGGAGTTAGCAAAGTAGTGGATGGAAAATCAACCAAGTCTCTGCATGATGATCAAATGGTTTTAACACGATTTCTACTTCCCCACTCTTTGACTCCAGAAACTGTCACACTTCATGGGATCAAAGTGTTTACAATTCTAGCAATATAAATAAGACTTTGAATCATGATTGAGAAGAGAACAATCTTTGGTCAAACGGATAACAAGAGATTAACATATCGACGTCTGAGTAATTACTATCAACAGAGCAAATTCAATCAATCATAACTGATCTTATTTCTTCAAGCAGAATACACAACACACCTACAATCTTTGATCACCATTGATCTTACACATTTCTCAGCTTCCCTCTTACAGATTGACCAATCCTATCTTGTGACTGAATTGATTCTGGAACAACCATTGTCTTGGTTTAGGCTGGAGTCTTATTGATTGATCTATCGAATTCAAAGAACTCCATTCTTGCAGTGCATACATGTGAGGTTAAACAGTTCACTTGGTTCAAGGAGTTTCCTCCGCACGGTCGTCTCCTCAATTCCTTAAAAACCAACAACTCGTTTTTCCCCATCTACACATATAGACTTGAGGCTATGTGGACTGAGGATAATAGATTTTTAGAGGTGGTTTAAAAGTCATGGAATCCTAATGACCTTAGTAATGTCCAACCCAACTATTTCAACAGTGTTGATAGATTCCACAAGGATTCCAAAAAATGGAACAAAGAGGTGTTTGGAAATTTTTCTAAGAATATTGATAATTCTTTAGTTGAGTTAAATAAGGCTCAATCAAAATTTGATAGGAACCTAACTGATACTAATAAACTGACCATGACTAATTGCTTGTATGATTATTTGAATTTTCTCAGGATGGAGGAAATATTTTGGAAGCAGAAGTTTAGAGTCAGTTGGCTGATTGAAGGAGATTTAAACACTAAGTTTTTCCACTCTTCTACTCTGGTTAGGAGAAGTAGTAATTGGATTATTAGGCTTAAGGATAATAATGGTTGTTGGCTTGAAAGTGATACTGCAATTGAGAAACACATAGTGAATCACTTCTATACTTTGTTTTCTTCTAGTAGTAGTGATTGTGATAATGATGAAATTGCATGTTTGTTTTCAAAGGTTTTGTCTGTTCATGATAATGAAAAACTTACTAGACATGTCAGTACTAGTGAAATTATGAAGGCAATGAAACAACTAGGATCCCATGAAGCTTCGGGACTAAACTATCTTTAGGGCTATTTTTTACGAAATATTGGGATCAGGTTGGTTCTAGTGTTGTTCAGGTGGTTAGGGACTTCTTTCAAAATGGCCAGTTGGATCCTAGACTAAATAACACTTTTATTGCACTTATTCCTAAAAAGTGTAGCCCATGTACGATAAAGGAGTACAGACCTATAAGCTTATGTAATTTTACCATAAAGATCATTACTAAGATTATTGCAAATATGTTAAGACCTTTTCTTAACAGTATTATCTCTTGTAATCAACATGCTTTTGTGTCTGAAATATCTATTTTTGACTCTGCGGTTATATGTAATGAAATAATTCGTTCTTTTAAGCATAAAAAGGGTGAAAAAGGTTGGATGGTTCTTAAATTGGACTTTGATAAGGCTAACGACAGAATCAGCTGGCCATTCATGTATATATAGTCTTGCAATGTTTGGGCTTTAGTGATATTTTTATAAAGTGGATTGAACTTTGTGTTAGTACTGTCTCTTTTCAGGTTTTGATCAATGGCTCTCCAAGACAAGGGGACCCTATTTCCCCATTACTTTTAATCATTTTTCTAGAGGCATTATCCATACTTATTGCGAATGGGTTGGAAAAGAAAGATATTTCAAGGATATCCATAGCTAAGGGTGCCCCTATGATCTCTCACTCTCTTTATGCAGACGATTGCATTATTTTTCTTAAAGCTTCTTATAAAAATTGTTGCAATTTAAGAAGAATTCTTGATAAATTTTGCAGGTGGTCTGGTCAGTTGATTAGTGACAAGAAATCTACCCTTCTTACATGTTCTAATATGGGAAGGATCTTTTCCAAAGGAATGGCCAATGCTCTACAGGTTCATGTTGCAAAGGACCCAGGTAAGTATCTTGGCATACCTATTTAATGGGGTAGGATTAGCGCAAATACTTATATTGATCTCACTGAGAAACTTGTAAATAGGATGCAAGGTTGGAAATCCAAAAAATTGAACTGTGATGGTAGGACTTGAAAAAACGGGGGTTTAACAACCATACCCAATATTTAGTTTGGCAATCTATATGGAACAAACTTGAATATAATCTCAAGAATAAAAACTCAATTGATATTAAAGAGATTTATCTCCTTCTCAACACAATTAATAGTTAAACAGAAGCAAGTTCGTAAACCTGATTTTAGTGTGAGGTTTCTTAAAACAAGCTTATGTGTTAATCACAACCTATTCAATATCCACCATGTATAAACCTTTTTAAGCAACAATCACTAAAGGAATATTTCAACACGGTATCCACTTGTAACAGGGTTAGTCTAGACTGGTCTAACAATGTGAAAATAACAAAAACAATTGTTCAAGATCAATCAAGTCTTATCCAACAAACAAGGTCGGATTTAACAACTATGATTGATTAACGTACAATCTATATTATTTCAATTATATAAATAAAATATAATGTGGAAAAGAAATAACACAGACACCATAAATTTTGTTAACGAGGAAATCGCAAATGCAGAAAAACCCCGGGACCTAGTCCAGAATAAACACACACTGATTATAAGTTGTTACACAAATTTCCTACTACCTATTCGGACTAGATGTAATACCTTCTTCTGTTGTATTCTTATAGAACTCCTAGCAGAACACCGATTCTCATTAGGAATTCTTCACACAAATCTTCTAGATGAACCCAAGGTTATCTTTAGAAGATACAACAACACTATTGATATGATTCGATATTTTGCTTGAACAAAACACCAGTTTGATTTCCCTTTAGATATAAATCAAGGTTTTGGAAATCTTGTAGATTAGGGTTTTAACTTACAATCAGTATGCATACTCACAAGAAGTTCATGAACCTGATTTTCGTAAGTGAACTTGGGTGATTCCTGAAAAAGCGGGGGTCTAACAACCACACCCAATATTTCGATTAGAAATTTGTATGGACAACCTCCGAGTTACTTTACTAGAGATTCAACTAGACAGTCAGACTCAATCTAGATAAAAATATCACAAGGAGTTATTATCTCAATCTCTCAATTTGATCTATACTCAAGCAAATAGAATCTGCGAGTCTTTATCAAAGAGAGATAACTTGGATGGTACCAAAGACCAATATCCAAGTGTCAATCAATTTAAATCGACAACCAAAAGGTCAGATATTCTAATTGATTGAACAACGCACAACCTGTATTATTTCAATTATATAACAAAATATAATGCGGAAAGGAAATAACACAGACACCAAAATTTTGTTAACGAGGAAACCGCAAATGCAAAAAAACCCCGGGACTTAGTCTAGATTAAACGTACATTGTACTAAGCCGCTACAGACACTAGCCGTCTCCAAGTTAACTTCAGTCTGGACTGTAGTTAAACACCATCCAATCTCACACTGGTCCAAGGTACAGTTATACTCATATGTCTCTGATCCTAGCAGGATACTGCGCACTTGATTCCCTTAGATGATCTCACCCACAACCAAGAGTTGCTACGACCCAAAGTCGAAGACTTTAATAAACAAATATGTATCACACATAAAAGTCTACAAAGATAGATAAATTCGTCTCCCACGAATAACCTATGAGTTTTGTTCCGTCTTTTGATAAATCAAGGTGAACAGGAACCAATTGATAAAACCAGACTTATATTCCCGAAAAACAGCTCATCTTTATCAATCACCTCACAATAAACTTAATCGACGCAGCGAAGAAGATTATTGAGGAATCACAAATGATGAGACGAAGTGTTTGTGACTACTTTTATATCTTGCCTATCAGAGATAGAAATCTCAAGCTAATTATTACAATTGTACTCGTACGATAAAAACAACAAGATCAGATCACACAACTACAAGAAAAGTAGTATCGGTCTGGCTTCACAATCCCAATGAAGTCTTTAAGTCGTTAACCCAGTTTTATAAGAAGAAAACCAAAGTTTAAAGGAGAATCGACTCTAGATTAGAACAACTAGTATCACACAAAATGTGTGGGGATTAATTTTCCCAGTTGCTAGAGTTCTCCCTTATATAGTCTTTCAAATCATGGTTTGCAATCAATGTTAGCTTAGTAACAAAGCATTCAATATTCACCGTTAGATGAAAACTTGATTAGATACAAGCTAATATTTATCAACCGTTAGATCGAAAACATAGCTTGTTATACACACATGTACTTAACGTTTTTAGGTTTGTGGAACCGTACCCAAACTTGTACATTAGTTGGTTCAATACTAGTTAACCAAATGGTTAGCCAAATGATAACTTTCAAATCAACCATATTCTTCTTCACCATAACTAGTCCAAATGACTCAAATGAACTAGTTAGAGAGTTGTTCAATTGCTAAGATATTTATGTACCACACAAGACACAATTGAATAAAAATGATGTGATTCACTCGAATCGATTCATAAACTATAAAGCCACGGTTTGCAATAGCATTCCTTATTTTATTAAGATAAGTTCACAAATATCTTTTTTAGACATAACCTACTCAAGTTCGCGGACTAGGTACGCAAACTTAAGTTCCCGGACGGAGTTCACAAACTCCGGCAGAAATTCTCAGGTTCGAGAACTACGCCAGTTCGCGGACTTAGTTTGTATGATGAGTTCGCGGACTGAGCTCATGCACTACTCCGGTTTCACTTGATCAACAAAGTTCTCAAAGTTCGGTTCAAGCAATAAGGACTTATTCATATATGTGTTACCACAACAATGCTTATATCTTCCAATGGTTATATTGTTTAAACTCTCATTTCAATCATTGAATCATTCTCATAGGGCGTTATATTGTTGTTATTCACAAACTATTTTTCGCCAGAGCGATTTCCAAAATGATTGAAACATAATATGAATTTCGTCACTAGGTAAAGATGAACTTGGCGAAATAGAAAGATTTACCAACACATATTTCGAGAAATAGATAAGCGAGATATACTCAGCTCAAAATATCCACATGTGTATAATCTAAGTCTATATAACATAATGACTTTTGTCTCAAGATAGGAGATAGAGTAGATATACTTTTGAGTGATAGATAAGTCCATGTCTCCATATACCTTTTAGTTGATGAAGATCCACTGGTTCCTTGAGTTGTCCTTCGTCTTGTATGATGATCTCCATGAAGTTCTTGAGCTCAAATACACTTTCTATCCTAGTTCGAGACCTTAGATATAATAGACTAGAAATCAAGACTTTATAGTTTTGATCACTAACATTGATAAACATGCTTGAGATAGCAATGATCGCAGTCATATGCGTCAAAAATAATTCACTTTCTTACTCAACAAAATGTAAATGAAGTATAAATTAAGGAAGAGTTCGTATCCACAGAGAGGCGATTGTTGTTATCAAATTCTAGTTTCTTAGTAACCAAAGGGGGGGATCTCTCTAGAAAGAGTTTCTTCAGCCCATTCCATGATGTGACACTTTCGGAAAGCAAATAATACAACTAATCCTTAGCACTATCCGCCAAAGAGAATCGAAACACTTTCAACATAGCACCATCCGCCTCAACATCTGCTGGAAGCATGGCCGTGACAATGGTGTGGAAGTCCATAAGATGCTTGTTTGGGTCTTCATTCACCATGCCATGGAACTTTGGAAATTCCCTAAGCAACCCTGGCTTGATCTCAAAAATAGAGTTTATTTGAATACAACCCTGCTGTGTATCCAGCTTATGAGAAGCTAAGTCCTTGAGTGTACGATTTGCATCACCCATTGCTTCTTCTTCTTCTTCCTCTTCAAAAGGTGGTTCTTGTTCAACCGGAATTTCTTGTTCTACAACTTCTACTTCTACTTGCTGGAAAGTACCGTTTTCTACTTCCAAGTGTTGTTCTTCCGTTGTGCCTTGCCTTGGTTGGAGTATTGTGCCTTTTCGAGTAGCTATCCCGCACCTTGGATAATTCCAATCTTTAGAAGCCAGGGATTAGGTACCTGAAAACAATTCTCGCAAACAAGTGAGAAACAAGACAAGAAACGAAAAGCAAATATTCAAGCAGAAATAATAAAAAGAAACTAAAAACTTAATAACTAGCCGAATGCCTCCCCGGAAACGGCGCCAAAATTTGATCGCAGTCGTATGCGTAAAAAATAATTCACTTTCTTACTCAACAAAATATAAATGAAGTATAAAGTAAAATTCTAGTTTCTTAGTTTCTTAGTAACCACAGAGAGGCGATTGTTGTTATCAAATTCTAGTTTCTTAGTAACCAAATGGGGGGATTTCTGATTTTTTGCAAAATAAAAGTAAAATAAAAGCAAAGTAAATAGTTGGAAGTAATCAATGAGAGAAAGATATTGGTCAAGGAATTCATCTTCAATCTTAAACATGTGCTTGCATATGTGATTATAATTACAATTTAATCTCTTTTATTATCAAAAGCCTAGAATATCGAGAGAGCAAGATAATCCAATAAATTCCTAAGTTCACCAACACACACATTAGAGTTGCGTATGCGAATTCTACCTAAAGAATAACCTAACGCCTTGCGCTAATTAAGTTCAATTCCTAGGAGCATTAAGTTTGGGAAATAGGCTAATCAATGCAATTGTCATACATTGAGCATGACAATTCGGACAATTGTCAAATTCTACATATGATTACAAGAGTGTATCACTACAAACCGTAATCATATCATTCTACTTTTATTTGGGGTTATCGCTCGATGAAAACCCTAAAATAGATATGGACAAGATGCAAGTTCAATTAATTGTCCACTTAACTAACCAAACATCTAAATCCTATCACAATACATCAATCATGTGATTATTAAAAGCAGTAGAGATTTGAACGAAAACAAAGAGAGAAAACTAATACATAACTCAAGCACAAGTTTTAGAAATAGGACTGCATCCTTAAACAATAATATAAGATTTAGATACTCATAGCTATGGAGTTCATCAACATAATCAATAATCAATTAAATAAAATGAAAAATAAATACGAAAGCAAACCCTAGTCGAATAGCCGCTCTCCTCCCATGCTCCAAGTAGAATACGTGATATCAAAGTTGTAGAAGTCTTTTTCTTTTTGTAGCTTTATCCCTTCCAAAACTAGGTCTAATTCTTCAAAGTCCAATAACAAAATATCCACCAAGCCCATATGTGTGAGAAACCCAAGTGAAAATCTTGCCAAAACCGAGTCGCCGGAAAACTGGGTCACATGACGGAAATTGGCAGAAATCCGGCACCGGAAAATATCTCAGGTGACGGTCAAAGGAATCAGCTCTGAGTCAGGTGGATCTGTCCTAACTGGGTGACTAGGCTGAGTTGAGTTCTTGGATAAAGCCTGAGCTATTGCCAGGCCAGTTAAACTCCATCCATGATGGTTGTTCTCTGTTCCAGCTACACTTCTCTTGCAGTTCCAACACCTGATACCCTTCTGCAGCAACACTTTCTTTGTATTTCAGCTCAACTACAACAAGTCAAACTGCAGATGCAACTCTAATTCTCTGTCTCAACCTATCCTTGTTCAAAGCCAACATCATCAATTTCCATTTCAGTCATACATTCCACCTTCACCTGCGGAAAAACCAACCACAAATAGTGCCAGGCTGTAGCACCATCGCCTGAACTGCAGTTTCATTCGTTCACCTAAGCATACATCTATTCCAACTTCAACCCATGCACATCATATTCATTCACCTGCAACTCATCAAAGCCACCAGTACTCATTCATGGTTGTAGCTTATTCTGAGCACCGCATATAACTCTCAGCTACGACCCTGCTCACTTGCAACTTACTTTCGCACATAACCATTGGATTCATACCTGCAATCTCAGCTCAACCACCCCTGTAACACCACAACCAAATAATCCACCTGAGACTTACAATTCTTTTACTGCAGCTTCTCAGCATTCATAATCAAACCTTTCTTATAGTTTCATCAATTCGATACCAACTGCAATCATTCCTTCCACTAACAATAATATCACTGGCACCTACATTTGACACAACCACCTTCATCATTGTAATTCACTTTCAAATTTCAATTCCACACACACAACAACCATCAACACCTGCAATTTCAAGTCAGCTTCATCATGACTGCAATCATTATCTTGAGCCATTCTTCTAGAAACTGCAACTAACACAATCTTCTCTGCCTCATTTCAGTTCAAACAACTATGGCGTCACCATTTAACAACCTCAACTCTAGCTATAGCTATCACTGCCCTGCGATTAACAAGATTAACACATTCCATTGCAGTTTCAGCCATCAATCATTCTTCATCGTCACTGCCAATAACGGCAGCAAAGTGCATCATCCCACTTGAGCCAACTACAAAATTCAATCTTTGAAAAAAACTCATTTCCTCATTCTGCTCCATCTTGAACTCGAGAGCATCACCAACTTCTAAATCTCACCCAGGTCTGCTCCCTTTCTCTACCAACACCACAGAAGATGCAACTCATCATTCCATCAGCTCCCTTGTAATTTAGCTCTGCAATTCATACAAATACAGACCTTCAACTTATCATCAATCCCCGAGACTCAACTGACCTCCATGGCTTCACTATGCTACACAGCAGAATCAAATTCCACCTACACAACAGTTTCATCAACAACACAGAACTTCTTGCCTCATATCAAATTTTCCACCAACTTCAAAACTTTACCAGCTTGACCATTTGCACATATTCTTGTGCTTATTTGATTTGGTCTAGAACACCACAATAGACAATCACTTTCTGGATTTCTTCTTGTTCTTCAATCTTGAGCTCAGATTCAACTCAAACCCTAAAGATACATCAACTTCCATCAATGGCTCAAACCCATCTCCCTGAGTTCCATTTCTCTTCAATACACAACTCATACAACCATTGAATTCCTCATTGTTCACTGACCATCATTGCCAACATCCCTTGTACACAGGTTCAACTAATATCAGCTGAGCTAGAAATAGTAATTGGAAAGCTCATTCAGGCCTTTACTTGAACGGTTTGTATGCACCGACTCTGTTAATGGAGAGATAACTCTGCTAGTGATTTGTAAGCCTCTCATAACACCTTTCCTGCAACAATTTGATATTCAACCACAAACCCAATGCAGATCTCATACAAACCCTTGAGAATCATTAGTAACAGAACCATTTCCATCAAACCCTAACTTCAATTCACCATATCAACAGTACCCATGACTCAACAAGTTTTCCATTTCAGATCTGTTAAACCCTTTGATCTCCTCACCAATTTGCCAATAACAACGACTGCAAATTGTTCTTCTCAATTTCAACATGGATGCTCAGTGCCGCCTTCTCTACTTCTCTCAATTTCAGGTGGTGACAGAGATAAAAGTTAATGATAGACACAATCATTTTCTCTCTGAATTCTAGGGATTTGTATGAATAGAAGGGGATATAGCCAACCTGGTGGGCTAGATAGGGGATATCCAGGATGATCCTAGGCATCCATAAATAAGATAAAGGCCAACCAAATGGTATCCCTTTTGCAACTTGTATTGGCGATGTTGATTGTCCCGTATCTTCCATTGTGCTCCCGATAACGCTAGCTTTCAATGAAGTGCCGCTTTTGTTCTTCTTTGAATTATCCCACCAACATTAGACATCTTATACTTCTCAAGTCCACTTCTTTTCTTCAGTATCTCTTCATCACTAAAGCTATCATGCTTTTCAGATAGAAATTGCATCACTAAAACGGACATACTTTTCAGACAGAGATGAAGAAATGAAAGCAACTAATGAGAAATAGTCCGCCTCCAACACTCTTGCACATGAGATGAGACTTCCGCGTTGTTTCCTCTTCTTTTGTTCCAAATGACTCCAAAGTACCTAAATACTCAAAAACAAAACATAAGATACATAATTTACAAGAAAACTAGCAGAGAAAGTATAAACAATAGATAAATATAAAGGTGTTTTAGACACTTATCAAATTCCCCCACACTTAGACTTTGATAGTCCTCGAGCAAATCAAACAAAATAATTCTAAAACATACATACAACTCCGTCTCGTCGAGGCTACGGTCACTTTTAGCATAAATAACAAGCCTTTGAACCCCTAGGTGTCCCTAGTGGACGAGTTTTAGTCTCGTGAAGGTTTACAAGAGGTCTACCTACAAAACCTATATTTCCAACTCCGTCTATTTGTGACAAATTAATGAACAAATCCAAAAATGACTACAGGAGGAGGTACCTTGCGCAAATTCAATTCATATATAAGTAAATAAAGCTATAATTAGATAGTCGAACAAGCACAATACTCGGAAACTAACTAACCACAATCACAATAAAAAGATTAAGAAGATGGATATAGATGTAGATGTTGGCGAATATTAACAAGTGCTCGGTGTTTCCCATATCTGTCTGAAGGTCACCGTCAAGATGAACCTATGCATCCTATTGGATTGATCTACTGGTCTGAATTCTAGTGTCAACACACTGGCATATACAAGGGAACTAGTGATCAACAATCTTAATTCTACATCAACTCAACCGGCATATACAAGGGAACCAGGAGTGACTTTATTCAACAAATATAATATTTTCTTTTCTTTTTCACCTTTTCACTTTTTATTTTTAGACAACATGATTAGATCTTTTGGATCCAAGCACATGCTTCTTGTCAGCAGATTACATGATAGTTCCCTTGGATCATGCATTCCACGCTTGTTTAGGCGACGGAGACAGGGAGAACACACACATATTGCTATCCAAGTGTCATTTTTATTCCGTTTGGTCTAATTGGTCGGTCTTTTTTTTTTTTTTTTAGCAACTCAATCACTCTATTTCATCCTAGCAGTAATAATAAGTCGATGTCTAGTGACCCACCAAAATACTTAGAGAACAATAGATAAATATGGAAAAATAAAAATAGAATGTGATATGGTGATATTCTGAGATATGGTAACAACTATCATGTTATTTATAATTTTTGAGCTATGTCCGTCTTTTAGTTTATTGGTTCCTCAACTCCTGCAATCAAAATGGTTTCATCCACTTATAGTGTCATCCTAAAGGCACAAGTTTCTAGATTTCGGAGTTCATAAAGCACAATTTTTCTTGGTTTTTCTATTTTTCTGATTTTTTTTTATTAAAGGCATAAAACAAACTATATAAACATATAAATGCTCCCCCACACTTAAACTTTACATTGTCCTCGATGTAAAATTGAATCGTCCAAAGAAAGTTCAAGGTGGGAAATTCCGCAAATGATATGCAAAAACAAGAAAATAAAGATAAAATGCTTAAAGAATAAAAAGATAAAGGTAAAGATACAAAACCGGTGGGTTGACTTCCACTTAGCGCTTGGTTTATAGTCGTTAGCCCGACTTGCTCCTTGTTTGCTAAGACTCCTCCAGAGGGAGCACTTCCACAAGGTTAACTCCTTCCACAACTTCCGAAGAGAAGTTCTCATAATATGGTTTCAACCGGTGCCCATTCACTTTAAGTTCATTTCCTGTAGCCAAACTACGAATTTCAACTGCACCATGAGAAAACACATTAGTCACAATAAAAGGTCCAATCCAACGTGACCTTAATTTACCCGGAAATAATTGCAAGCGAGAATTAAACAAAATCACTTTCTCCCCAATGCAAAATTGTTTCTTTGTAATCATACTATCATGAAATGCCTTTATCTTTTCCTTATAAATCTGTGAGCTTTCAAATGCATCATTGTGAATCTCTTCTAACTATTGGAGTTGCAACTTCCTTTGCTTTCCAGCACCATCCAACTCCATATTGCATTGCTTAATATCCCAAAACGCCTTATGCTCAATTTCAACGGGTAAGTGACAAGGTTTACTGTAAACAAGCCTAAAGGGATACATCCCAATAGGTGTATTGTATGCGGTTCTATACGCCCACAAAGCATCATTGAGTCTCAAACTCCAATCTTTCCTTGTTGGATTCACCGTCTTTTCAAGAATGGATTTCACCTCTCGGTTGGAAACCTCGGCTTGTCCATTTGTTTGTGGATGGTAAGGTGTTTCAATCCTATGAGACACATTGTACTTCCTTAACAAGGTTTGAAAGAACCTGTTTTTGAAGTGTGAACCTCCATCGCTAATTATAGACTTTGGAATTCCAAACCTTGCAAATATATTTGCTTGCACAAAATCTGAAACAACTTTAGAATCATTAGTTGGGGTGGCCTTAGCTTCCACCCATTTCGAGACATAATCAACAATAAGCAAGATATAATAATTCCCACTAGAATTGATAAAAGATCCCATAAAATCAATTCCCCATACATCAAAAACCTCAACAAATTGAATAATAGTTTGTGGCATTTGATTTCGGGCACCTAGATTGCCTGTTCTTTGGCACCTATCACATGTGGTACAAAATGTATGTGCATCCTTAAACAAAGTTGGCCAATAGAAACCATATTCTAGTACCTTGAGAGCGGTTCTCTTGCTCCCAAAGTGTCCTCCACATGCATAAGAGTGGCAAAAAGACAAGATAGAGTTAAATTCAGATTCGGGAACGCACCTTCATATTACTTGGTCACTACAATGTTTCCATAAGTATGGATCATCCTATATGTATTGGTTTCCTAGATTCTTAAGTTTGTCCCTCTCAGCACGAGACAAGTTCTTTGGGATTTGTTTAGAAACCAAGTAATTAATAATGTCAGCGTACCATGGTTCTTCAAAAGCAATTGAGAATAGTTTCTCATCCGGGAAACTTTCACGCAATGGGATAATTTCCTTGTCCACAGCAAGATGGCTCAAGTGATCCGCAACGGTGTTCTCGATTCCTTTCTTATCTTTGATCTCAATATCAAACTCTTGCAAGAGTAAAATCCATCGTATGAGCCTTGGTTTCGCTTCTTTCTTCATTAGCAAGTACATGATCAGAAAAAACAACAAATTTTGTACCAATTAGATAAGAACGAAACTTTTCCAAAGCAAAAATAATAGCTAACAACTCTTTTTCAGTGGTTGTGTAGTTTTGTTGGGCCTCATTTAACGTTCTAGAAGCATAATAAATAGCATGAGGTATCTTCCCCACACGTTGCCCAAGCATCACACCAACCGCATAGTCACTTGCATCACACATAAGCTCAA
The DNA here is from genome assembly GCA_023529315.1 of Papaver bracteatum. Lineage (NCBI taxonomy): Eukaryota > Viridiplantae > Streptophyta > Magnoliopsida > Ranunculales > Papaveraceae > Papaver > Papaver bracteatum. Next base: position 737,256 of record JAJJWX010002237.1, on the reverse strand, counting down.
AATGCTTGCTCCAATCCGGTGGTTTAATGATAGGGGCTGAAATCAAAAGTTCTTTCAAATGATTGAATGCCGCCATACACTTTTCATCAAAGTTAAAAACCACATCTTTTTGCAATAAGTTGCAAAGTGGTGATGCTATCTTGGAAAAATCCTTGATGAATCTACGATAAAAACCTGCATGACCAAGGAAAGAACGTATCTCCCTCACCGTATTAGGAGGGGTTAGAGCACGAATAAGGTCTATCTTAGATTTATCAACTTCCAAGCCTTTAGAAGATATTATATGGCCTAAAACTATGCCATGAGTTACCATGAAATGGCACTTCTCCCAATTCATCACAAGGTTTGTTTCAACACATCGTTCAAGGATTAGTGACAAATTGTTCAAGCAAAGATCAAATGAATCACCAAAGACACTAAAGTCGTCCATGAACACTTCGATTATGTTTTCAACATATTCTGAAAATATACTTACCATACACCTTTGAAAGGTAGCTGGAGCATTGCACAAGCCAAAAGGCATCTTTCTATAAGCAAAAGTACCGAAAGGACAAGTGAAAGTGGTTTTCTCTTGATCCTCCGACGCTATCATAATCTGATTATAACCTGAATAGCTATCAAGAAAGCAATAATAAGAGTGTCCAGCTAAACGTTCAAGCATTTGATCAATAAAAGGTAATGGAAAATGATCCTTCCTAGTGGTGGCATTCAATTTTTTATAATCTATACAAACCCTCCAACCGGTTTGCACACGAGTTGGGACAAGTTCATTCTTATCATTCTCCACCACGGTCACACCTGATTTCTTTGGTACAACTTGTACCGGGCTTACCCACTTGCTATCGGATATGGGGTAGATAATACCCACTTCCAAAAGCTTGATTATCTCCTTTTTCACAACTTCCATCATTGGGGGGTTCAAACGACGTTGCGCTTCCTTTGTAGGCTTTGCATCGTCTTCCAATCTTATCTTGTGCATACAAATGGCAGGGCTTATACCCTTGATATCAGCAATTGTCCATCCTATGGTCATCTTGTACTTCTTTAGCACCCTTAGAAGTTTTTGTTCCTGTAATTCACTAAACTCGTTAGAAACAATCACAGGTAACTCTTCATTGTCACCCAAGTACAAGTACTTTAAGTGACTTGGAAGAGGTTTCAATTCTAACTTTGGAGATTTAACAATGGAAGGCAGAAGTTTTTCATCATTGCAAGGTAAAGAAACATATGAAATATTCTTAAGTGCAGATTTTTCCGGTAATGAGTCAAGAGAACCAATGGTTTCCTTAATCTCATCACCGTACTCCAAACCGTTATCAATAGGTGTAGTGAGCACGGTTTCCAAAGAATCAACGCCATTCAACTCAAACATTTGTTGCGCCAATGTGTCCATCATATCAATAGAGAAACAAGAGTGGACATCACTAGGATATCTCATCGTCTCGAAAATGTTTAAACGTATTATTTCTCCATCAAAATCCATAGTCAGCGTTCCCTTGTCAACATCAATAATGGTTTTAGCCGTTTTCATGAAGGGACGCCCAAGTAGCAACGGAAGAGATGAGTCTGGTGAACCTTCATCCATCTCTAAGATACAATAATCTGCTAGAAATACTAGTTGATTAACCTGCACAAGAACATCCTCAACAATACCCATTGGGTAGACATTAGAGCGATTGGCTAATTGCAACATAATTCCAGCCTTTTTAAGAGGACCAAGATTAAGTGAATTATACATATATATAGGCATAACATTTACAGATGCACCTAAATCCAACATAGCTTTATTAAATGTAGTATTACCAATTGTGACGGGAATGTCAAAGCTACCCGGGTCCTTGCATTTTAGTGGGAGTTTGTGTTGTAAGATTTCCGAAGCATTCTCCCCCACACTTAGAACTTCATTACTTTGAGCATTTGCTTATTGGTACACAAATCCTTCAACACCTTTTCATACTTTGTAACTTGCTTTATAGCATCTATGAGTGGTATGTTCACATGGATCTTCTTGAGAACGTCTAAAATCTCCTTTTCTAGAGCCTCCTTCTTGGAATTTACAAATCTGCGTGGGAAAGGTAAAGGAGGAACATAAGTAGAAACCGGAGTTTTAGAGTTAGGAATAGGTACCTCATAAGTTTGGGGAGAATCCTCATTCTTTTCCTCCAAAACAGGTTCCTTTGGTGTTTTCACCTTGCCCGAATCAGTAATTTCGGGTGGCACAAGTTATGTACCACTTCTCAACGTAATTGCATTGACACCCTCCTTTGGGTTGATAGGTTGAGAAGGGAGTTTCCCACCAATTTGTGCCTTCACTTGGTTCAACTCAGTAGCTATGGAACCCATTTATGTCTGCAAATACTTTATCGCACTCTTAGTCTCTTGTTGGCTGTCATTAAACATAGTAGAAATGCCTTGCATCATTGTTTGAAGCTTTGAGTCGATATCGGAACCTTGATTTTGCATTGATTGTTGTGGTTGCTGAAATTGTTGTTGTTTCACCTGGAATTGTTGTTGTTGTGGTTGAAATCCACTCGAACGGTTGAAAGTAGGTTGTTGGAATGCACCTTGCTTGTTGGCATAGCTAAAATTGGGGTGATATCTCCATCCCGGATTATAGGTATTTGAATATGGATTATACCGTCTTTACTGATTTGGAAAGATCACGTTAGGTTGTTCATTGGCTTCTTCATACCCTTGATGAGAACTTGGTATCACCGCGGCTGAAACTTGTTGCAGCATTGCTGTTATGTTACTGGTCGGTTGCCAGCCGGTCAAATATAATTTCACTTTCTTACTTCACTAAAATAAATGTAGTATGCGATAAGAAAGAGTTCGTATCCATAGAGAGGCTTTTTGTTGTTATGCAAATTTCAGTTTCTTGGTAACCAGGGGGGGTTTTGATTTATCAAAGCAATAAAAATGAATTGAAAGCAAAGTAATAATAAAAATAATCAATAAGGAGAAAATATTGGTCACGGGATAGTTTCATTCACAAACTCGAATTATCAACAATGACTAGAATTGAAATTTTAATCTCTTAATTAATAAAAGTCCTAGGATACCTTGATCACAAGAGTATCCCGCTAATTCCCTGATTTCATCACAACCACATTAAAAGATGCATATGTGAATTCTTCCTAGAAAGCAACCTAAAGTGTAAAAGCACAATTAGATTTAACTCCCTAAAAGCAATAAGTTCTATGGAATAAGACTAATCAAGGCAATCAAAATGTGTAAAAGCACTAGATCGATTTAACCCAAGTTATGATTCATATGTGACTAGTAGGATATATCATTACAAGCACTACCCACATTTATGCTACTTAGAATCAGGGAAAAACAACGTTTTCGTATTGAAAACCCTAATATAACTCTAGATAAGAAAGCAAATCGGATTGATTCCGGACTCAACCAAATAAACAATCAAATCATAAACAATATGAACCATGAATCATAAACAATAAAATATTGAGACAAAACTAATTCATTGAATCACATCTTATTTATGAAATCCACTTATTATCCCATAACCAATAATAGGTATTTAGCTACTCATAGTTTTTGGATTCAACATAATTATTATCAAAAATAAAATGAAGAACATGAAAAATAAACGAAAGCAAACCCTAGTAGAATCGCTCTCCTCCAAACTCCAGTAGAAAGATACGTGATATCCGTCCCCCCAAAAGAATAGAAACTTCTTTCTTTTTATAGTTTTTTTTTTTTTTAACTTACCAAAACTAGGTCTAATTCTTCAAAGTCCATCACCAAAAAGTCCACCAAGCCCATGAACCATGTGTGAGAAAAAACCCATGTAAAGGTGTGCCAAAAACAGCTCGCCAGAAAACTGGTGCATCTGCCGGAATCCGGCACCGGAAAAGTATCTCCGGTGACCGGCAAGTCCACCCGGTCACCTGAGTCAACTAGGTAGTCAACTGATCCACACCGACTCAGAATCAGAGTCAGCTAACTGACTCAGTTGAGTAGCCAGGCCAAAGCCATTGCAGAACCAAAACTCCTGCAGCATAATCATTGTACTTACTGCCAGCCAAGATGGCCGTGCCCTTAATAACAACTACAACATTAACTTCTCTTGTTGTAACTTCATTCTGTGCCTGCCTTCAACTACAGATACCAACTGTTCCATCCATCGATAACCATCACTGCCTTACTTCCCTTGAAACATGGCTATGGACTGCAACGTAAACACCGAAAACCTAGGTCACTTGTTGCTGCCAATAAACCTCCATTCGAGTGCCGACAGTTCACCCCATAACAAACCAACACCATCTTGAGCTCCACTGCTGACTCCATAACCAGCGTCACTTCAACAGCATCAGATCTCCTAGCCACCTGAAATCATCACCTGCAGTTCAATGTAATTAGCATTACCATCAGCTCCATCTGCCCTCACCTGCAACTATATCACCAAACTCCAGCTGCAGTTGCATTTTGTTCAATACAACTTCATAACCACAACATCCAAAGCTCCTGCAGTTTCAATGCCTGTACCTGCAACTTCACTCTTCAATTGCAGTACACAGTAACAACATCAACACAGATTACAACAGTGCACAGCTGTAACTTAACATAGCACCACTTTTCTACTGCCACAGTTCAACCATTCCAATCTACATAGCACCGCCTGACCTTGCCATCACTGCCATACATCATTGCTAACTGTCATGGCCATTTGCAGCTTCATATCCTCCACAGCACAACCTATTTATTCTCCCAGTACTGCCTGCACCTTCAACTGTAATTGGCAGCAATCAATACCACCAGTGCAATCTCATACCAGCTTCTCCATGAGCACCTGCATTTGTATTCCATAACTGCATCTCAAGTTGCACTTACTCAGCATCACTTGCACTAGCTGCAACTCAGCCATGCACTTTCCCAGTTTCTCCCTAGCTCTTCCTGCAACTGCAATGTAAATTGGTCCATACCCATTTCAGTTCACTTCCACCTGCATTTGAGCAGTAATTCAATCCTAGCACCTACAGTCCCCTGCAATCCCAAAACAGCTCCAGAAACAACTACCTATTCTATTATAATTCATCATAGAGCTTCATCTGAGCTTCAACCTCAGGCAATTGCAGAGGAAAACAAACTCCACACATGCAATTTATCAAAGCCACCATTCTATAACAGCTGCAAACCATCAACACCTGCTCTTCCCTGTACACAAAACTCACATAAATTCTTATACAGCTTCAGTATCAATTCCCATTACAAATTCAAGTCTTCAATGAACCCATCATAATCACTATTTCCAACTCTACCAATTCACAACAGAGACAACCCCATATTTCATAATTTCTTAGGTCAGCAACATCAATGTCTCCTCCCTGCAATTGCAACAAAACCAGCACCACCTAAATTCATCTCAATCACCCGTTTCTGCCATTAATCACCAAACCCATGTTCTTAAACCTTCTCAACATCACAGAAATTTCATGAATCTCTTAAATCGATCCCAAAATCAGCAGCATCACCATCTTAACAGAGATAGCTTGAATTCAGACTTCTCCTTTCTTATGTCTTTCACTCTAATCCCTTGAATATCAGCATCATAGCAAAACCCTAACCTAAATTTCACCTCTGAATTTCCAGCAGAAAACCCATATTCGATCTTCAGTTCTCCATCTCTTTCTCATCACCAAAAACACAGATTCAACTCCCCCTTCTCTGAATTTCAGGTGAACAATCTCTCTACGTGGTTCAATTGATCACCAACAGAATCAAACCTTCCCCCAGTTTCAAATAACAGACTCAACCATTTTCTTTCTTCTCACAATTTCAGAATAATGATTGGGAAATAATGTTTACTGAATTCTAGGGTTTGGTAATAAAAGGTGGAAATGATTGTGGTACCCAGCAGCTAAGATATGGGATAACCAGTTCATAAATGGCTTGTTGGTTCCAGAGAAATGACATGCCTATTTTCTTTATTGCTCAACCGTAGATATCTTCATCCTCCTGTGAATTGGTAATTTTTCTCCTTTTCGCTCCAAACGAACGCCTTCTTCCTTTCTCGAACATCAACCATCTTTTACTCCTCATATTCACTTCTTTCCTTCAATTCATTCATCACTAAAGCAGTCATGCTTTTCAGACAAAATTCGCATCACTAAAGCCGACAAACTTTTCAGATAGGGATGAAGAAATAAAAGCAAATATGAGAAATAATCGCCTCCAATAACATTTGCACATTTTGCCCTGTTTCTTCTTCTTTTGCTCCAAACGACTCCAAAGTACCTAACAAACTCAAATTCACACATAAGATACATAATTTACATGAAAACTCGCAAAGAAAGCATAAATACTAGATATACAATTAGGTGTTTATCACACCTATCAAATTCCCCCACACTTAGACTTTGCTAGTCCTCGAGCAAATCAAACAAAACAATTCTAAAACAAATACATACAACTCCGTCTCGTCGAGGCTACGGTCACTTTTAGCATAAATAACAAGCCTTTGAACCCCTAGGTGTCCCTAGTGGATGAGTTTTAGTCTCGTGAAGGTTTACAAGAGGTCTGCCTACAAAACCTATATTTTCAACTCCGTCTATTTGTGACAAATCAATGAACGAATCCAAAATGACTACAGGAGGAGGTACCTTGCGAAAATTCAGTTCATATATAAGTAAATAAAGCTTTAGTTAGATAGTCGAACAAGCCACAATACTCGGAAACTAACAAACCACAATCACAATGAAAAGATTAAGAAGATGGATATAGATGTAGATGTTGGAGAATGTTCACAAGTGATCGATGTTTCCCATATCTGTCTGAAGGTCACCGCCAAGATGAACATATGCATCCTATTGGATTGAGTTACTAGTCTGAATTCTAGTGTTAATACACTGGCATATACAAGGGAACCAGTGGTCAAAAATCTTATTTCTACATCAACTCAACTGGCATATACAAGGGAACCAGGAGTGACTTTATTCAACAATAATAATATTTTTCTTTTCTTTTCTTTTTCACTTTTTTTTTTAGATGGCATGATTAGATCTTTTGGATCCAAGCGCATGCTTCTTGTCAGAAAGTACGTGATAGTTGCCTTAGATCCTGCATTCCACGCTTGTTTAGGCGACGGAGACAGGGACAACGTTTCACACATACTGCTATTCCCAAGTGTCATTTTTATTCCGTTTGGTCTAATTGGTCGGTCTTTTTTTTTCTTTTCTTTTTTTATAGCAACTCAATCACTCTATTTCATCCTAGCAGTAATAACAACTCGATTTTTAGTGACCCACCAAAGCACTTAGAGAACAATAGATAAATATGGAAAAATAAAAGTAGAACATGATATGGTGATATTCCGAGATATGGTAACAACTATCATTTTATTTGTGATTTCTGAGCTATGATCGTCCCTTTTAGTTAATTGGTTCCTCAACTCCTGCAATCAAAATGGTTCCATCCACTAATGGTGTCATCCTAAAGGCACAAGCTTCTAGATTTCGGAGTTCAAAAAGCACAATTTTTTTTCTTGTTTTTCTATTTTTCTGATTTTTTTTTAACTAAAGGCATAAAACAAACTATACAAACATATAAATGCTCCCCCACACTTAAAGTTTACATTGTCCTCAATGTAAAATTGAATCGTCCAAAGAAAGTTCAAGGTGGGAAATTTCGCAAATGAAATGCAAAAACAAAGAAAATAAAGATAAAATGCTTAAGGAATAAAAAGATAAAGGTAAAGATACAAAACCGGTGGGTTTCCTCCCACTTAGCGCTTGGTTTAAAGTCGTCAGCCCGACTTGCTCCTTGTTTGATAAGACTCCTCCAGAGGGAGTGCATCCACAAAATTGGCTCCTTCCACCACTTCGAAGTGAAATTCTCATAATATGGTTTCAACCGGTGCCCATTAACTTTAATTTCCTTGCATGTAGCTATGCTACAAATTTCTACTGCACCATGAGAAAGAACATTAGTAACAATGAAAGGTCCGATCCAACGTGACCTTAATTTACCCGGAAATAAATGCAAGCGAGAATTAAACAAAAGCACTTTCTTCCCAACACAAAATTGTTTTCTAGAAATCATAGTATCATGAAAGGCCTTCGTTTTCTCCTTATAAATGCGAGAGATTTCAAATGCATCATTGCGAAGCTCCTCTAGCTCTTGGAGTTGTAACTTCCTTTGCTTTCCAGCCCCATCCATCTCCATATTGCATTGTTTAATCTCCCAAAACGCTTTATGCTCAATCTCCACGGGTAAGTGACAAGGTTTACCATACACAAGCCTAAAGGGAGACATCCCAATAGGTGTCTTGTATGCGGTTATATAAGCCCACAAAGCATCATTTAGCCGCATGCTCCAATCTTTCCTTGTTGGATTCACCGTCTTCTATAGAATGGATTTCACTTCCCGGCTAGAAACCTCGGCTTGTCCATTTGTTTGGGGATGATAAGGTGTTTCAATCTTGTGCGACAAATTGTACTTCTTCAACAAGCTTTGCAAAATCCTGTTTTTGAAGTGAGAACCCCCATCGCTAATTATGGCTATTGGAATTCCAAACCTTGCAAAAATGTTAGCTTGCACAAAATCTGAAACAACCTTGGAATCATTAGTAGGGGTGGCCTTAGCTTCCACCCATTTAGAGACATAATCAACAACAAGTAAGATGTAAAAATTCCCATGAGAGTTGACAAAAGGACCCATAAAATCAATACCCCATACATCAAAAACTTCAATAAATTGAATAAAGGTTTGTGGCATTCGATTTCGGGCACTTAGATTGCATGTTCTTTGGCACCTATCACAAGTCGTGCAAAATATATGTGCATCCTTAAACAAGGTTGGCCAATAGAAACCGCTTTCAAGTACCTTGTGAGCGGTCCTCTTACTTCCAAAATGTCCTCCGCAAGCATAAGAGTGACAAAATGACAAGATAGAATTAAACTCGGATTCGGGAACGCACCTTCTCATTACTTGGTCGCTGCCATGTTTCCATAAGTATGGATCATCCCATATGTATTGGTTTCCTAACCTCTTAAGTTTGTCCCTCTCAGCACGAGACAAGTTCCTTGGGATTTGTTTAGTTACCAAGTAATTCACAATATCCGCATACCATGGTTCACCAAAGGCAATTGAGAATAGTTGCTCATCCGGGAAACTTTCACGCAGTGGGATAGCTTCCTTGTCTACAGCAAGATGGATCAAGTGATCCGCAATGGTGTTCTCAATTCCTTTCTTGTCTTTGATTTCAATATCAAACTCTTGCAAGAGTAAAATCCATCGTATGAGCCTCGGTTTCGCTTCTTTCTTCATTAGCAAGTACCTAAGTGCTGCATGGTCAGAATAAACAACAACTTTTGTACCAATTAGATAAGAGCGAAATTTCTCAAATACAAATACAATATCTAAAAACTATTTTTCAGTGGTTGTGTAGTTTTGTTGGGCCTCATTTAACGTTCTAGAAGCATAATAAATGGCATGAGGTATCTTCCCCACACGCTGCCCAAGCACCGCACCAACCGCGTAGTCACTAGCATTGCACATTAGATCAAAAGGCTTGCTCCAATCCGGTGGTTTAATGATAGGGGCTGAAATCAAAAGTTCTTTCAAACGATTGAATGCCGCCATACACTTCTCATCAAAGTTAAAAACCACATCTTTTTGGAATAAGTTGCAAAGTGGTGATGCTATCTTGGAAAAATCCTTGATAAATCTACGATAGAAACCTGCATGACCAAGAAAAGAACGTATCTCCCTCACCGTAGTGGGAGGGGTTAGAACACGAATAAGGTCTATCTTAGATTTATCAACCTCCAAGCCTTTAGAAGATATTATATGGCCTAAAACTATGCCATGAGTTACCATGAAATGGCACTTCTCCCAATTTAGCACAAGGTTTGTTTTAACACATCGTTCAAGGATTAATGACAAGTTGTTCAAACAAAGGTCAAATGAATCACCAAAGACACTAAAGTCATCCATAAACACTTCAATGATGTTTTCAACATACTCGGAAAAGATACTTACCATACACCTTTGAAAGGTAGCTGGAGCATTGCACAAGCCAAAAGGCATCCTTCTATAACCAAAAGGCATCCTTCTATAAGCAAAAGTGCCGAAAGGACAAGTGAAAGTGGTTTTCTCTTGATCCTCCGGTGCTATCACAATCTGATTGTAACCTGAATAACCATCAAGGAAACAATAATAAGCATGTACAGCTAAACATTCAAGCATTTGATCAATAAAAGGTAAAGTAAAATGATCCTTCCTTGTAGTGGCATTCAACTTTCTATAATCAATACAAACCCTCCAACCGGTTTGCACACGAGTTGGGACAAGTTCGTTCTCATCATTCTCTACCACCGTTACACCTGATTTCTTTGGTACAACTTGTACCGGGCTTACCCACTTGCTATCGGATATGGGGTAGATAACACCCACTTCCAAAAGCTTGAGTATCTCCTTTTTCACAACTTTCATCATTGGAGGGTTCAAACGACATTGCGCTTCCCTTGTAGGCTTTGCATCGTCCTCCAAACGAATCTTGTGCATACAAACGGCAGGGCTTATACCCTTGATATCGGCGATTGTCCATCCTATGGCCGTCTTGTGCTTCCTTAGCACCCTTAGAAGTTTTTTCTCTTGTAATTCACTAAGCTCGTTAGAAACAATCACAGGTAACTCTTCATTGTCACCCAAGTACAAGTACTTTAAGTGACTTGGAAGAGGTTTCAATTCCAACTTTGGAGATTTAACAATAGAAGGTAAAAGCTTTTCATCACTGCATGGTAAAGAAATAAAAGAGATATTATGAGTTTCCGAACATCCTTGTAGTGAGTTGAGATCACCAAGGGCTTCCTTAACTTCGTTACCACACTCTACATCGTCATCCATGGATGTAGTTAAAACAGTTTCCAAAGCATCATCACCATTCAATTCAAACACTTTTTGTGCCAATGCATCCATAACATCAACGGAGAAACAAGAGTGGACATCACTAGGATATCTCATCCTTTCGAAAATGTTGAAACGTATTATTTCTCCATCAAACTCCATAGTCAACGTTCCCTTGTCTACATCAATGATCGTCTTAGCCGTTTTCATGAAGGGACGCCCAAGTAGCAATGGAAGAGCCGAGTCCGGTGAACCTTCATCCATCTCTAACACACAAAAGTCAGCTGGAAATACAAGTTGATTAACCTGCACAAGAACATCCTCAACAATACCCATTGTGTAAACATTAGAGCAATCGGCTAATTGCAACACAATTTCATCCTTTTTCAAAGGACCTAGATTAAGTGAATTATACATGGATGCCGGCATAAAATTAACGGATGCACCTAAGTCTAACATTGCTTTGTTAAAAGTGGTGTTACCAATTGTGACGGGAATGTCAAAGCTACCGAGATCCTTGCATTTCAATGGGAGTTTGTGTTGTAAGATTGCCGAAGCATTCTCCCCCACACTTAGCACTTTGTTGCCTTTAAGCCTTTGCTTGTTAGTACACAAATCCTTCAACACTTTTGCATACTTGGGAACTTTTTTGATAGCATCGATGAGTGGTATGTTCACATGAATCTTCTTAAGAACATCTAAAATCTCCTTTTCTAGTTCCGCCTTCTTAGAACTTGCAAATCTGCGAGGAAAAGGTATAGGGGGAACATAAGTAGGAATATGAGTTTTAGAGTTAGGAATAGGTACCTCGGGTGTTTGGGGAATTTCATCCCTCTTTTCTTCCAAAACCGGCTCATTTGGAGCTTCCTCTTCACCCAAATCAGCAACCTTGGGTTGCTCAAGTTGTGTACCACTTCTCAACGTAATATCAGTGACACCCTCTTTTGGGTTAATGGGTTGAGAAGGGAGTCTTCCACTATTTTGTGCTTTCAACTTGTGGATATCAATTGCCATGGAGCCCACTTAAGTTTGCAAATCCTTAATCGCACTCTTGGTTTCTTTTTGGCTCTCCTTGAACATGGTAGAAATACCTTGCATCATTGTTTGTAACTTTGCATCGATATCGGAACCTTGGTTTTGAACCGGTTGTTGTGGTTGATGAAATTGTTGTTGTTGAGGTTGAAATTGTTGTTGTTGCGGTTGAAATTGTTGTTGTTGTTACGGTTGAAATCCACTCGGATGGTTGAAGGTAGGTTGTTGAACCGCACCTTGCTTGTTGGCATAACTGAAATTTGGATGATCTCTCCATCATGGATTGTAGGTGTTGGAATAGGGATCATACCTTCTTTGTGGGTTTGGAAAAACCGCGCTAGCTTTCTCCAACTCTTCACCATGTAAAGGTAAAATAACCGCAGCCATCCTTTGCATCATGTGCTCCATATTGTCCATCCTTTGATCACGGTGTGATGATGATGAATCACTAACTTCATGCACTCCCCTAACCATTGGTTCACCTCTTGTGTAGAATTATTGCGAGTTTGCATCCATGATTTCAATCAATTCGGCAGCTTGGGCTACCGTCTTGTTCACTAGTGCACCACCACCCGCTGCATCAAGAAGATATCTATCACTTGATTGAAGACCTTCGTAGAAGTATTGGATTATCATAACATCACTAAATTGGTGGTGAGGACAGCTTGCCACCAATCTCTTGTATCTCTCCCAACATTCATACAAATATTCTCCCACATGTTGCTTTATTCCACAAATCTCTTTCCGAATTTGAGTAGCCTTTGACGCAGGAAAATACCTCTCTAGAAATATTTTCTTCAATCCGTTCCATGTAGTGACACTTCCGGCAGGCAAACAATACAACCAATCCTTAGCGCTGTCTACCATAGAAAATGGAAAAACTTTCATCATTCCACCATCGGCTTCAGTCTCTGCTGGAAGCATAGCCTTGACAATGTTATAGAACTCCATAATATGCTTGTTTGGGTCTTCATTCGCTATGCCATAAAACTTTGGAAACTCTCTAAGCAACCCCGGCTTGATCTCAAAAGTTGAGTTTGTTTGGAAACACCACCGTTGTGCATCAAGTCTATGAGAAGCCAAATCCTTGAGTGTACGATTTGCGTCTTCCATTGCTTCTTCTTCTTCTTCAACTAGTGGTTCTTCTACAAATGGAACCTCTAGTTCTTCTTCTAGTTGTAACTCTTCTTCCACTTCTTGATGAAGAGCTTCGTGTTCTACTTCCAAGACTTGTTCTTCCGTTGTGTCTTGACTTGGTTGGAGTATTGTGCCTCTTCGAGTAGCTATCCCGCACCTTGGATAATTTCAATCTTTAGAAGCCAGGGATTAGTACCTGAAAAACAATTCTCGCAACCAAGTAAGAAACAAGACAAGAAACGGAAAGCAAATATGCAAGCAGAAAAATGATAAAAATAAACTAAAAACTTAATAACAAGCCGTATGCCTCCCCGGCAACGGCGCCAAAATTTGGTCGGTTGTCAGTCGGTCAAATATAATTTCACTTTCTTACTTCACTAAAACAAATGTAGTATGCGATAAGAAAGAGTTCGTATCCACAGAGAGGCTTTTTGTTGTTATGCAAATTTTAGTTTCTTGGTAACCAAGGGGGTTTTTTGATTTATCAAAGCAATAAAAATGAATTGAAAGCAAAGTAATAATAAAAATAATCAATAAGGAGAAAATATTGGTCACGGGATAGTTTCATTCAAAAACTCGAATTATCAACAATGACTAGAATTGAAATTTTAATCTCTCATTTACTAAAAGTCCTAGGATACCTTGATCGCAAGAGTATCCCGCTAATTCCCTGATTTCATCACAACCACATTAAAAGATGCATATGTGAATTCTTACTAGAAAGCAACCTAAAGTGTAAAAGCACAATTAGATTTAACTCCCTAAAAGCAATAAGTTTTATGGAATAAGACTAATCAAGGCAATCAAAATGTGTAAAAGCACTAGATCGATATAACCCAAGTTATGATTCATATGTGACTAGTAGGATATATCACTACAAGCACTACCCACATTTATGCTACTTAGAATCAGGGACAAACAACGTTTTCGTATTGAAAACCCTAATATAGTTCTAGATAAGAAAGCAAATCGGATTGATTCCGGACTCAACCAAATAAACAATCAAATCATAAACAATATGAACCATGAATCATAAACAATAAAATATTGAGACAAAACTAATTCATTGAATCACATCTTATTTGTGAAATCCACTTATTATCCCATAACCAATAATAGGTATTTAGCTACTCATAGTTTTTGGATTCAACATAATTATTATCAAAAATAAAATGAAGTACATGAAAAATAAACGAAAGCAAACCCTAGTAGAATCGCTCTCCTCCAAACTCCAGTAGAAAGATACGTGATATCCGTCCCCCAAAAGAATAGAAACTTCTTTCTTTTTATAGTTTTTTTTTTTTTTTTAACTTGCCAAAACTAGGTCTAATTCTTCAAAGTCCATCACCAAAAAGTCCACCAAGCCCATGAACCATGTGTGAGGAAAAACCCATGTAAAGGTGTGCCAAAACAGCTCGCCAGAAAACTGATGCATCTGCCGGAATCCGGCGCTGGAAAAGTATCTACGGTGACCGGCAAGTCCACCCGGTCACCTGAGTCAACTAGGTAGTCAACTGATCCACACCGACTCAGAATCAGAGTCAGCTAACTGACTCAGCTGAGTATCCAGGCCAAAGCCATTGCAGAACCAAAACTCCTGCAGCATAATCATTGTACTTACTGCTAGCCAAGATGGATGTGCCCTTAATAACAACTACAACATTAACTTCTCTTGTTGTAACTTCATTCTGTGCCTGCCTTCAACTACAGATACCAACTGTTCCATCCATCGATAACCATCATTGCCTTACTTCCCTTGAAACATGGCTATGGACTGCAATGTAAACACCCGAAACTCATGTCACTTGTTGCTGCCAATAAACCTCCATTCGAGTGGCGACAGTTCACCCCATAACAAACCAACACCAGCTTGAGATCCACTGCTGACTCCATAACCAGCGTCACTTCAACAACATCAGATCTCCTAGCCACCTGAAATCATCACATGCGGTTCAATGCAATTAGCATTACCATCAGCTCCATCTGCCCTCACCTGCAACTGTATCACCAAACTCCAGCTGCAGTTGCATTTTGTTCAATACAACTTCATAACCACAACATACAAAGCTTCTGAAGTTTCAATTCCTGTACCTGCAACTTCACTCTTTAATTTCAGTACACATTAACAACATCAACACTTCTTACAACAGTACACAGCTGTAACTTAACATAGCACCACTTTTCTACTGCCACAGTTCAACCATTCCAATCTACATAGCACCGCCTGACCTTTCCATCACTGCCATACATCATTGCTAACTGTCATGGCCATTTACAGATTCATATCCTCCACTGCATAACCTATTTCTTCTCCCAGTACTGCCTGCACCTTCAACTGCAATTGGCAGCAATCAATACCACCAGTGCAATCTCATACCAGCTCCTCCATGAGCACCTGCATTTGTATTCCATAACTGCATCTCAAGCTGCACTTACTCAGCATCACTTGAACTAGCTGCAACTCAGCCCTGCACTTTCCCAGTTGCTCCCTAGCTCTTCCTGCAACTGCAATGTAAATTGGTCCATACCCATTTCAGTTCACTTCCACCTGCATTTGAGCTGTAATTCAATCCTAGCACCTACAGTCCCCTGCAATCCCAAAACAACTCCATAAACAACTACCTATTCTATTATAATTCACCATAGAGATTCATCTGAGCTTCAACCTCAGGCAATTGCAGAGGACAACAAACTCCACACATGCAATTTATCAAAGCCACCATTCTAGACCAGCTGCAAACCATCAACACCTGCTCTTCCCTGTACACAAAACTCACATAAATTCTTATACAGCTTCATTATCAATTCCCATTACAAATTCAAGTCTTCAATGAACCCATCATAATCACTATTTCCAACTCTACCAATTCACAACAGAGATAACCCCAGATTTCATAATTTCTTAGGTCAGCAACATCAATGTCTCCTCCCTGCAATTGCAACAAAACCATCACCACCTAAATTCATCTCAATCACCCGTTTCTGCCATTAATCACCAAACCTATGTTCTTAAACCTTCTCAACATCACAGAAATTTCATGAATCTCTCAAATCGACCCCAAAATCAGCAGCATCACCATCTTAACAGAGACAGCTTGAATTCAGACTTCTCCTTTCTTCTGTCTTTCACTTGAATCCCTTGAATATCAGCATCACAGCAAAACCCTAACCTAAATTTCACCTCTGAATTTCCAGCAGAAAACCCATATTCGATCTTCAGTTCTCCATCTCTTTCTCATCACCAAAAGCACAGATTCAACTCTCCCTTCTCTTAATTTCAGGTGAACAATCTCTCTACGTGGTTCAATTGATCACCAACAGAATCAAACCTTCCCCCAGTTTCAAATAACAGACTCAGCCATTTTCTTTCTTCTCAGAATTTCAGAATAATGATTGGGAAATACTGTTTACTGAATTCTAGGGTTTGGTAATAAAAGGTGGAAATGATTGTGGTACCCAGCAGCTAAGATATGGGATAACCAGTTCATAAATGGCTTGTTGGTTCCAGAGAACTGACATGCCTATTTTCTTTATTGCTCAACCGTAGCTAGCTTCATCCTCCCATGAATTGGTATTTTTGTTCATTTTCGCTCCAAACGAATGCTTTCTTCCTTTCTCGAACATCAACCATCTTTTACTCCTCATATTCACTTCTTTCCTTCAATTCATTCATCACTAAAGCAGTCATGTTTTTCAGACAAAATTCGCATCACTAAAGTCGAAAAACTTTTCAGATAGGGATGAAGAAATAAAATCAAATATGAGAAATAATCGCCTCCAATAATATTTGCACATTTTTCCATGTTTCTTCTTATTTTGCTCCAAACGACTCCAAAGTACCTAACAAACTCAAATTCACACATAAGATACATAATTTACATGAAAACTCCCAAAGAAAGCATAAATACTAGATATACAATTAGGTGTTTATCACACCTATCAATTACCCATTTGTTGTCGAAGTTCCTCGACCTCGCTCACTTCATTTACTCTCTTAATAAGTATATCCGATCCACGACTCAAAAATTGTTGGGAGTTTGCTGCCATGTTTTCAATCAACTCTCTAGATTGTGCCACCGTCTTGCTCTCTAGTGCACCACCACCCGCAACATCAATAAGATTCCTATCACTTGATTGGAGTCCTTCATATAAGTATTGGATAATCATTGCGTCACTGAATTGGTGGTGAGGGCATCTTGCCACTAACCTCTTGTATCGTTCCCAACAATCATATAAGGATTCTCCCACATTTTTCTTCATTCCACAAATTTCCTTGTGAATTTGAGTAGCCTTTGATGCAGGAAAATATCTCTCTAGAAAGAGTTTCTTAAGCCCATTCCATGTTGTGACACTTCCGGAACGAAAATAATACAACTAATCCTTAGCACTATCCGCCAAAGAGAATCGAAACACTTTCAACATAGCACCATCCGCCTCAACATCTGCTGGAAGCATGGCCATGACAATGGTGTGGAATTCCATAAGATGCTTGTTTGGGTCTTAATTCACCATGCCATGGAGCTTTGGAAATTCCCTAAGCAACCATGACTTGATCTCAAAAGTAGAGTTTGCTTGAATACAACCCTGCTGTGTATCCAGCTTGTGAGAAGCTAAGTCCTTGAGTATAGGATTTGCATCACCCATTGCTTCTTCTTATTCTTCCTCTTCAAAAGGTGGTTCTTGTTCAACCGAAATTTCTTGTTCTACAACTTCTTCTTCTACTTGCTGGAAAGTACCGTGTTCTACTTCCAAGTGTTGTTCTTCCGTTGTGCCTTGCATTGGTTGGAGTATTGTGCCTTTTCGAGTATCTATCCCGCACCTTGGATAATTCCAATCTTTAGAAGCCAGGGATTAGGTACCTGAAAAAAATTCTCGCAAACAAGTGAGAAACAAGACAAGAAACGAAAAGCAAATATGCAAGCAGAAATAATAAAAAGAAACTAAAAACTTAATAACTAGCCGAATGCCTCCCCGGCAACGGCGCCAAAATTTGATCGCAGTCGTATGCGTCAAAAATAATTCACTTTCTTACTCAACAAAATATAAATTAAGTATAAAGTAAGGAAGAGTTCGTATCCACAAAGAGGCGATTGTTGTTATCAAATTCTAGTTTCTTAGTAACCAAAGGGGGGATTTCTGATTTTTTGCAAAATTTTTATTATCAAAAGCCTAGAATATCGAGAGAGCAAGATAATCCAATAAATTCCTAAGTTCACCAACACACACATTAGGGTTGCGTATGCGAATTCTACCTAAAGAATAACCTAACGCCTTGAGCTAATTAAGTTCAATTCCTAGGAGCATTAAGTTTGGGAAATAGGATAATCAATGCAATTGTCATACATTGCGCATGACAATTCGGACAATGGTCAAACTCTACATATGATTACAAGAGTGTATCACTACAAACCGTAATCATATCATGCTACTTGTATTTGGGGTTATCGCTCGATGAAAACCCTAAAATAGCTATGGACAATATGCATGTTCAATTAATTGGCCACTTAACTAACCAAACATCTAAATCCTATCACAATACATCAATCATGTGATTATTAGAAGCAGTAGAGATTTGAGCGAAAACAAAGAGAGAAAACTAATACATAACTCAAGCACAAGTTTTAGAAATAGGACTACATCCTTAAACAATAATATAAGATTTAGCTAATCATAGCTATGGAGTTCATCAACATAATCAATAATCAATTACAGAAGATGAAAAATAAATACGAAAGCAAACCCTATTCGAATAGCTGCTCTCCTCCCCTGCTCCAAGTAGACTACGTGATATCAAAGGTGTAGAAGTCTTTTTCTTTTTGTAGCTTTTTTCCCTTACAAAACTAGGTCTAATTCTTCAAAGTCCAATAACAAAATATCCACCAAGCCCATATGTGTGAGAAACCCAAGTGAAAATCTTGCCAAAACCGAGTCGCCGGAAAACTGGGTCACATGCCGGAAATTGGCCGAAATCCGGCACCGGAAAATATCTCAGGTGACCGGTCAAAGGAATCAGCTCTGAGTCAGGTGGATCTGTCCTAACTTGGTGACTAGGCTGAGTTGGGTTCTTGGATAAATCCTGAGCCATTGCCAGGCCAGTTAAACTCCAGCCATGATGGTTGTTCTCTGTTCCAGCTACACTTCTCTTGCAGTTCCAACACCTGATACCCTTCTGCAGCAACACTTTCTTTGTATTGCAGCTCAACTACAACAAGTCAAATTGCAGCTGCAACTCTAATTCTCTGTCTCAACCTATCCTTGTTCAAATCCAACAACATCAATTTCCATTTTAGTCATACATTCCACCTTCACCTGTGGAAAAACCAACCACAAACAGTGCTAGGTTGTAGCACCATCGCCTGAACTGCAGTTTCGGTCGTTCACCTAAGCATATATTTATTCCAACTTCAACCCCTGCACATCATATTCAATCACCTGCAACTCATCAAAGCCACAAGTACTCATTCATGGTTGTAGCTTATTCTGAGCACCGCATACAACTCCCAGCTACGAGTCTGCTCACTTGCAACTTACTTTCGCACTTAACCATTGGATTCATACCTGCAATCTCAGATCAACCACCCATGTAACACCACAACCAAATAATCCACCTGAGACTTCCAATTATATTACTGCAGATTCTCAGCATTCATACTCAAACCTTTCTTACAGTTTCATCAATTCGATACCAACTGCAATCATTCCTTCCACTAACAATAGTATCACTGACACCTACATTTGACACAACCACCTTCATCACTGTAATTCACTTTCAAATTTCAATTCCACACACATAACAGCCATCAACACCTGCAATTTCAAGTCAGCTTCATCATGACTGCAATCATTATCTTGAGCCATTCTTCTAGAAACTGCAACTAACACAATCTTCTCTGCCTCATTTCAGTTCAAACAACTACGGCGTCACCAGTTAACAACCTCAACTCTAGCTATATCTATCACTGCCCTGCGATTCACAAGCTTAACACATTCCATTGCAGTTGCAGCCATCAATCATTCTTCATCATCACTGCCAATAACTACAGCAAACTGCATCAACCCACTTGAGCCAACTACCAAATTCAATCTTTGAAACAAACCCATTTCCTCATTCTGCTCCAACTTGAACTCGAGAGCAACACCAGCTTCTAAATCTTACCCAGGTCTGCTCCCTTGCTCTACCAACACCCCAGAAGCTGCAACTCATCATTCCATCAGCTCCCTTGTAATTTAGCTATGCAATTCATACAAATACAGACCTGCAACTTATCATCAATCCCCGAGACTCAACTGAACTCCATGGCTTCACTATGCTACACAGCAGCATCAAATTCCACCTACACAACAGTTTCATCAACAACACAGAACTCCTTGCCTCATATCAAATTTTCCACCAACTTCAAAACTTCACCAGCTTGACCATTTGCACATATTCCTGTGCTTCCTTGATTTGGTCTAGAACACCACAATAGACAATCACTTTCTGGATTTCTTCTTGTTCTTCAATCTTGAGCTCAGATTCAACTCAAACCATAAAGATACATCAACTTCCATAAATAGCCTCAAACCCATCTCCCTGAGTTCCATTTCTCTGCAATACACAACTCATACAACCCTTGAATTCCTCATTGTTCACTGACCATCATTGCCAACATCCCTTGTACACAGGTTCAACTAATATCAGCTGAGCTAGAAATAGTAATTGGAAAGCTCATTCAGGCCTTTACTTGAACGGTTTGTATGCACCGACTCTGTTAATATAGAGACAACTCTTCTAGTGATTTGTAAGCCTCTCATAATACCTTTCCTGCAACAATTTGACATTCAACCACAAACCCAATGCAGATCTCATACAAACCCTTGAGAATCATTAGTAACAGAACCATTTCCATCAAACCCTAACTTCAATTCACCATATCAACAGTACCCATGACTCAATAACTTCTCCATTTTCAGATTTGTTAACCCCTTTGATCTCCTCACCAATTTACCAATAACAACGACTGCAAATTTTTCTTCTCAATTTCAAAATCACGGCTGCTCAGTGCCGCCTTCTCTACTTCTCTCAATTTCAGGTGGCGACAGAGATAAAAGTTAATGATAGACACAATCATTTTCTCTCTGAATTCTAGGGCTGTGTATGAATAGAAGGGGATATAGCCAACCTGGTGGGCTAGATAGGGGATATCCAGGATGATTCTAGGCATCCATAAATAAGATAAAGACCAACCAAATGGTAGCCCTTTTGCAACTTGTATTGGCGATGTCGACTGTCCCGTATCTTCCATTGTGCTCCCGATAACGCTTGCTTGAAATGAAGTGCCGCTTTTGTTCTTCTTCGAATTCTCCCACCAACAGTAGCCATCTTTTACTTCTCAAGTCCACTTGTTTTCTTCAGTGTCTCTTCATCACTAAAGCTGTCATGCTTTTCATACAAAAATTGCATCACTAAAACGGACATAATTTTCAGACAGAGATGAAGAAATGAAAGCAACTAATGAGAAATAGTCCGCCTCCAACACTCTTGCACATGAGAGGAGACTTCCGCGCTGTTTCCTCTTCTTTTGTTCCAAATGACTCCAAAATACCTAAATACTCAAAAACAAAACATAAGATACATAATTTACAAGAAAACTAGCAGAGATAGTATAAACAATAGATAAATATAAAGGTGTTTTAGACACCTATCAAGCAATGCATGCGAGTTCGACCGAGCAGTACTCTAACAATCTCCCCCTTTGTCAATTTTAGTGGCAAAACTATTAATACATATGGAATACAAAAATATAAATAAACTTTGTAGCTCCTATTCCACATGTCTAATCTTCAACATTACTCGAAATATTCGTCACTTCCAAGTACTACAATGATCCCAAAGGTTGTAAGTTTAGCATCATCGTTGTTGAAAATCCATATCTATAACAACGAGAAAACAAGAGTTCTCAATCATTGTTAAACAATGTCATAGTATCATTACACAACGTCAAAGTCTAATTGCATCACAACTTTAACAACAATACTATGGTGATACTTCACTCCCCCTTAGTCAATACTCCATCTCACATGGAAACCACTCCCCCTTACATAATGATCCGAAAACCATATGTATTTGTAGTGTGAACTACATATTAATTCTCCCCCTTTTTGTCAATAAAATTGGAAAAGGTACAAGAACGGGATCCTAATAAAATTTCTCTAAGAGACATTTCATGAACAAAGGTAAATGTATATCATCTTTCTTAGATACAATCATAAAGCCGAAGCTAAATGCATTCATCAAGGAGTTCATAAAGATACAAGATAACCCCTATAATATTCTACAGCCACACTCCCCACAAAGATTTGGCAATTAAGCACAAGTTCAAAAGAACTCTCCCCCATAAAATGTCATTCCCAAAAGAACAACAAGAGCGACCTTAATTTCAAAAGAATAGAAGGATTTCTTTGGACTCGAAAATTATTATACAAGTATGAATTTGGAATCCAAAAAGAAATATTCAATCAAATTAACCGTAAGCGAACCATGATTAATTTGACTAAATATGCTCAACGCAAGTAAACTTATGGAGACTTAAGAAATCAATTAGATTAATCACAAGAAAACTCGCAAATAATCTAATTGCCATACTCAACCAAACTAATTACAAAATTAATCAATTTAATTGGTCACACTCGACATAAGAAAAATCTATGGAGCAATGACTAAGTTAATCATGAATAACCAACCCAATCAAAGAAATGCCCAAACATAAGAAAACTTATGGAGTGATAACTAAATAACCACACAAGATGATTAATTTAGTTTAACATGTTCAACATAAAGTATCTTACGGAACAACAACTAAGCTAATCACAAAAGTAATCAACTTTTGTGATTTTAGTGCTCAACATAAGACACTTCATGGAACAACACAGTATTTACACAAAAATTGTGGATCTGAGATCGACCTTATACCGTGGAATAAGAAAGGATTCATTCTATTCTCCATCACCATTTGCAAAATGAAATACAATAGACATAATCCTTAAATCACAAAAGATTTTAACCTATCTTCCATCAAAACTTGACAATATAGGCTTAACTATTGTGTTTGTCAAAAGTCTATTCATTCTTTTATCAATACTTGCATATCAATACACGAACGACTTTACTTTTGACAAAATATGGGACAATCAAGTTCATGGATGTAAACACACATATCCCATAAAAATATTGCAATATATAAAATCAAAAAGATTAATAATGCAATAATCATCTTCCAAACAAATTTAGAATTTAAACCAATAAATTTAAGTGGGAATGTTATTTATGCCCCTACTATCCATGGGCTTTGCACAAACACCCTTCAGGGGTGTATTTCCAACAGGCTTAATATCCACCCTTGTCTTAAAGGCCAATTTTAACCTCCAGTATATTTATTATGTCGGAGATAGGTTTCTGATCCATCTTTTTTCTCGAGGAAAAAAAAACGCTGAGATAAAATTCCAGCAGAGAAAGTTCAGATTAGAGAGAGCTGATCGATTTTCAATCTCCATTGAATTAATCGACATTTTATCTTTATTAAACATGCAATGTATTCTCTGTTGAGTCTTCAATCTACTCTCAATTAATCGAAATCGGTGACGGAATTTCAGAGTCATATTTGGTTTTGTTTCAGTTTGAAGAAGAAATTTCTGATAATTGTTCTTCAGTTCAAGTGAAATCACAGTTGTTTTCATATTCGACTCATTAAAGATCTACTTCTGTTTTCTATTGAATAATCGATTATTTGAGTGTGAAGATTTATTTCAGTAAGCTTCTCCCATTGTTTGAGTCTCTCCTTGAATCATCGATTGCATAGGTCTACTTCATTATTCAATTTCAATCTCGTTATTGAAGATCTACAAAGCCTTTAATCTCCTATTATTATTCAAGTTCAATCTCGTTAACAGGTAAGATTTTCCCCACTTTTTTTTTTGTGTTTAACATTTTGTTCTGAATAATGTAATTTACAAATTATTTTGTTGTGTTCATACAGTGAATTTGATAGGTTTATACCTTTTGAATGAATAAATCGTTTTTTCAGTCCATGATTATCATTTTGAATCAGAATGAAATTGATATCAATTATTCATAAACTGTTGATAAACAAATCTCATGTAGTTTCAGGTCATATTGTTTCTGAAATTGAATATTAGTTCATATTATTAGTTTGTGATGTGTATTGTTGGTGTTCCAATGTAGTTGTTCAACCTGATACATGTCGAATCATGTATTCACTAACAACATTGTAGTTTATGATGTGTATACTTCATGCTTTTTGACTGACTACCCTGAATATACTTCTCACGAGGGGCGCAGCCCCGAGTGATTTGCGTCATTACCAGATTTTAAGCTACAGGACATGCCGAATTACATATTCAATATAAGCACAAATTGTATTGTTGGTGTTCCAATGTAGTTGTTGAACTTGATACATGCCGAATCACATATTCACTAACAACAATGTAGTTTATGATGTGTATACTTCATAAACTACCCTGAATATCCTTCTCTAACAGCAATGTATTTTATGATTTGTGCCATGACTGGATTTTAAGCTACATGACATGTTGAATCACATATTCAATATAAGCACAAATTGTAGCTTGTCAAACTGTTTTATATAGAATGTCTTTGTTATTGAATCCGAGGATGAATTCCAATTATGAAAACAACTTGTGGTAGTTGCTTCTAGTTGTGGAAACAACTTGGGTTGGTTGCTTTTCAATACTTTCTCTAAAAAACCTGTGGTAGTTATTTCCAGTTGTGGAAACAATTTGGTTTGGTTGCTTTCAATTTTTTCTCTAAACAGCATGTGGTAGTTGCTTATAGTTGTGGAAACAACTTGGGTTGGTTGCTTTAAACTTGTATATTATTTTCCTTTGCAATTTACTGATTTTCTTCTCTTTGCAAGGTAAATATGGTTGTCGCAGAGATCAACTTTTGTTGCTTCTTTTTTATGGAGACAACTGTTGGTAGTTGCTTCCATGTTGAGAACAACTTGTGCAAGTTGCTTCAACACATGGAGATAACTTTTTGCTAGTTGCTTCCATGTTGGGAACAACTTCTGCAAGTTTCTTCCTAAATATATGGAGACAACTTGATCAAGTTTCTTCCTAAATATATGGAGACAACTTGATCAAGTTGCTTCCACATATGGAGACAACTTGAACCAAGTTGCTTCCACATGTGGAGACAACTTTTGGTAGTTGCTTCCAAACATGGAGACAACTTTTTGCTAGTTTCTCCCAATTCAGTTCTTGTATGATTTTTTTGGTGACAACTTTTATTAGTTGCTTTCATTTTTGGAACAAACTTGAAGCAAGTTGATTTCAAACATGGAGACATTCCAAACCTTGAAGGAAGTTGCTTCCATAGCAGAATTTTTTACCTATAGAAACATTGCAACACTGAAGATAATCAAGAATTAAAGGGATTACAAATGATTTTGGTTTAATATTATTTGTTTTGTTGGTTATGTTCACAGATTCTTCCAGTTGCTTCCATTTTTATGGAGACAACTTGTTTTAGTTGCTTCCATTCTGAGAACAACTTTTGCAAGTTGTCTCTCTGTATTTTTTACCTATGCAAACCTGTAACCATATATAAACATTACAACATTGAAGATAATCAAGGGAAAATGATCAAACCATTCAAACTTTAACTAGACAATATTAAGAAGTGTATTTTAATTAGATAATTAAGTCAATCAATGTAATGTTAACAATCAATAGTAATCTATAGTTCAATCAGAATACTAACAAATGTAGTTCAATCAGATAATACTAACAAATGTAGTTCAATCAGAATAATACTAAATAATACTAACAAGTGTAGTTCAATCAGATAATAATAACAAGTTGTCTCTATCATTTAGTACTACTTGGAAGGGGAATATATCACAATATGACTTGAATTAGAGCCTTTTGTTTTCTTCCATTCGTCAGTTGCATCCAGTATACGGAACGCCATCTTGATCCTTTTTCTGTTAAAGTGTCTAATGTACTGATTCTTCTTTCCTCCTTCCAGAGTACCGAATAGTTGGTATTTCACCAACATCTTCATAAAAAAGCAAATAAATATTGCTTGTGATCAGGTGTTCTTGTTGTTGAACCACTTTAGGAATCTTCAATGTGTGAACGATTTCATTACCATTTTTGTCTCGATGTCTAATTTCATTTAGAACTTTGCTCAGTGGTTTTGTAAGTGTATGCAACTGAGTTGACAACAATGGACTATGTTTCATAGAGTTGCATATTTTCCAGACTCCTTCATGCAATACCAGCAACACCCAGTGGGAGTTCATGCACAGTGGAAACATGAGCATTTTGTTCTTGGCATCCAACTTGTAATTAGCCCTCAAATAATCTGTTACACAACTTGTTTCTATTGCATTCTCGTCTCCGTTTTCCATGTATAATTGCACGTATCTCTGCATCATTAAAATAAGTTTTTAAAAAACAAATAGATACACACATTATATTTCTGCCAAAAGTTTTTACAAGTGAAAATAACATGCAATCTGTTAATACTAACTAGCGTAGAATTTATCAGATGAAAAATTGACTTACCAAAAGATTGGTATTTAGTATTACGTGCTTTCTGTATAGATTATCGGGAGAAACATTTTCCATCTTTGAGTTCAGAATACTTGTGTAGAATTCTACGATGTCGCTATCAATGTAGAGATCATCCAACAGATTTTGGATGAACTGTTTCAGTATGTGATATTGATTATTGGGCGCAGCATAAGCTGTTTGCCTGCATAATCCAACAACATAGCAAACATCATTATTTAAGAACTGAAAACATCAATGTTGCAAAATTGAACTGCGAGAAATAATACCCAAAATCAATAATAAAACTTGCAGTGTAAAAGTCTGAGTGTTTTTTACCCTTCCATAGCATCCTCGCAGAATTCTTGGATTATTTTTTGTTGTTCTTCACTGCAATGTCCCCAAAGCTTAAGACTTTATGGACGCTTGAGCGGTGTTTGTTGAGGAGGTGTTGGATCGATGTACTCGATTGCTTCCAAGTCAATAATTGCACCGTCCTGTTGTTTCTTGTTCTTTTTACGTTGTAAACCTGTTCCAGTGAATACAGATCCTAATCCCTTCCTTTTCCTCTCCCTTGGATCGTTCTTGACTCTTTTAATAATAGAACCAACATCATCTTTCCCTTCAGATTTCTCTTCAGCATCTTGCTCTTCAGTTTCTGATAAGGCACTCTCTTCGTCTTCTTTTGGTTGCTCAATTATTTGAGAAGATTGGACTGGTGCTGCAGGAGAATCCAAATGCAAATCAAAAGTTGGACCTTCAAAGGATTGGTTTCGCACACATGTTGGAGTGTGTTGAACAACAACCATTTCATCTGATTTTTTCTTTTCTCCCTCATTCTCTTGTGTAGAATATGATACTTGCCTGCAATTTGGATTAAAGGAAAAAATTCATTAGTTCACTGAAAACAAGTAGAGGAGACAACTTTAAAGAAGTTTCTTACACGTAAGGAGACAACCTTAAGCAAGTTGCTTCCTAAACATATGGAGACAACTTGATCAAGTTGCTTCCACATATGGAGACAACTTTAACCAAGTTGCCTCCAAATTCAATAAGTTGCTTCCTAAACATATGGAGACAACTTGAACCAAGTTGCTTCCACATGTGGAGACAACTTGAACCAAGTTGCCTCCAAGTTCAATAAGTTGCTTCCTAAACAAATGGAGACAACTTGAACCAAGTTGCTTCCAAATTCAATAAGTTGCTTCCACATATGGAGACAACTTGAATTAAGTTGCTTCCATCCAATGATTATTTACTACTAAATTTAGCAATCTACTATTAAAAATGAATGAATCTACCTTTATGTTGCATCTTTTTGATTATTTGGAGTTGTTGTTTCTTTATCATCTCTAACTGTTTCCTCATCCATTTCAACTGCACTTGCTCTTTCAACTTGGTCTTCCTCCATTTCAACTGCACTTGCTCTTTCAACTTGGTCTTCCTCCATTTCAACTGGACATGTGTTTTCATTGGAGTTGTCCTACGCACAGTCTTTGTTCTTGCTTGGTGCAGTCTTAGAGTATAGTACTTCCCTGTAAATTCATTAAAAAATTTATTTAAAACATATCAAACATTCTAAAGCAAGTAGTTGAGACAACTTGAGAAAGTTTGCTCCCACATTTTGGTCATAACTGGGAGCAACTTGCTTCCAATATATTGATACAAGTGAAAACAATTTCATGAAGTTGCTTCTATAAGTTAATACAACTTCATGAAGTTGAATAATTCTAACAAGTTGCATTCAAGAATAATCTACTCTATCAAGTCTAAAGTAACATAAGACTAAAGTAAATGCATCTTACCTTTCTGCTGCAACTGGAGTCCTCTTTTCTCCTTCCTCTCCAACTAGTTCTTGCGTTTCTATATTTCTTTGTTCTTGCTCTATGTTAGAAAAATATTTTTGAGTTATCTCGTCTATATCCACAGTCTCCATTATCTCATCCAAACTATCTGGCATGTTTACCTCAGTTGAATCTTTTCTGTGTACCTCACCTGGCTTTACTACAGTTATTGGTGTTGCTGATTCAGTAACAGAATTTTCTTCACTCATGTGTGTTGTCTTATTTGCATTCTCCTCTGTCGCCTTGATTTCCTCAAAAACCTCCTTTTCTGGTACAAATTCGTCCTCAGTCTCTGTTTTAACTACATCACCTTTAGGAACTTCATCATTTTCTTCTTTTTCAGTTTCAGCTACATCATCTTGTTGTTCATCATCTTTAGCAACTTCAGATTCATCTCGCGATAATCGTTGGTGATCTTCAACAACTTCATCTTGTTGTTCATCATCTTTAGCAATTTCTTCTTCGCTCACCTGCACTGTCTTATCATCATTTTCTTCTTGAAGTGTTTCTGAATTTTCACCTACAGTAGCATCTTCCTTGGTTACATTTTCGGAGGATTTTTGGTTGAATCTTCTACCATAAAACATTGAGATCCACTGCTTGTACTTCTTCTCCCTTAAGAGGTTTTCTGGCGTGTTTTTCAAATCCTGCCAACCCTGCACGTTCTTGTAAACATCATCCATGCGTTTTTTGATCATCTATTAAATGGATTCATAAATGCTGCGAAGGAACTCGTTGTCAGCAATGAACTTTGTTAAGAACTCATCTCTACCTTCAATCCTGTAGTAGATTTCTTGGAATGAAAAGTTCTCAGCTTCAAGAAATTTGGCATTTAGCCTCTCTTCTTCAAGTAAATTGTACAACATGTTGTTGAACGCCTTTTCTATTTCTAATTCCTCTACCACTTCTCTCAACTGAGTCAATGTTTTCTCTTGTGCTGTAAGTTCTTCTTTAATGCCATCTGTAAACTGAAGAGTTTCAAATCAGTCAGCATTTTTTCCTTTAAAATCAGTCGCAAGTTAATATACAACTTGAGAAAACTTTCAGCCTCAACTTATGAAACCAACTAGATCAAGTTGCTTTCATGTATGGAGACAACTTGTTCAAGTTGCTTTCATTTTATGGAGATAACTTGTTCAAGTTGCTTTCATTTATGTAGCAAACTAGATCAAGTTGCTTTTATTTTATGGAGACAACTTCAGCAAGTTGCTTTCATTTTTATGGAGAAAACTTGATCAAGTTGATTCCACATCTACATACACTAAAGCATCAGCTTCCACATAACATTCAACTCTGAAATTCACTAAAGTAGCATAAGAATTTTTACTTACAGTAAATTCTTCTGGGAATGCCATATTTCCGTAACTATCTTTCCTTTCTACCATTAACTTGTTGTAGAAATCCAGTTGGTGCCACCTGGTGAACCTTGGAGTTGAATTTTCGAATCCTTGTCGCTTGTCTAGGTAGTTGCTATGCTCCAAAAACCAATACTGCGAAGAAAAAATTATAATGTTAGTTAAGTTTCTCAAAACATTTTAGATCAAGATTATCTTGTCAAAATTTTCTATTTCTTTTTTACCAACAAAAATGGTATGCACCCAGGTACACGTTTAAGACCATCTTTTCCTTTTGGTTTCGTTATATTATCCATCAAATATTTCACTATGTGGTCTGGCCACGACACTCTATGCATGGAGAACACGTATGGAAACCATCTCTGGGAAAAGTAGGCTCCACTAGTATCCGTGAAGAAGAACACGGTGCACAACCACATGCCAAAGAAAATCGAAAAACAACGCCTTAGGTCCTCTCCATTTTCAGCTTCTTGTCTCAACAGCATATCGATTTGTTGTCTTGTAATCTTGTAGTCCTTGCCTTGTACTGGGGGGAAATGTGTATGCAAGAAATTTATGTGCTCTTTAGTTACTTTACTCAATTTCTTCTTCAATTCATCATCTTCAGCCCTTCTTTGCACATTGAAGAAAACAACAAAATCATCTGCTGCTGGAACATAAACCTTCCTATTAAAAGCAAATCCCACTTGCACCTTCTTCCTCACTACTACACTGTCATGGAAACTAAGAAGCATCTCTACATCTTGAGGAATCTTAGTGTATACATCTCTTTCAAAATTACGTCTTTTCCAGGCCTGTTTTCTTCTTCTTCTTTAAAGAATGGTTCAACTAAACCCCAATACGGAGACTCTCTTAAGGCTTTCACATGTTTAGGCTTGTCTTTCAATACTTTATAAAAGTAGTAACCCATATCTAACAATGGTAACAATCCAGATTTATATGCTAATGTTGTTTCTAATTTCTTCTTTTTACCTGTAATCATACAAGCTATATAATTAATATCTAATACCCAAATACAGATACCTAATTAAAAGAAGATTTTTATTCTTCATACCTTTTCTGTCTTGAACTATATCTACAGTTTGTGTTGCTTCGTTGCTGGGAGCATTCTTTGCAGACTTGGTTGTGATTGCCTTCAATCTTGGCGACGTCCTCTTCATACTAGTGTTGTTCAACCAATAGAAATAGTTAGCATGATATCTCAATACAGATAAATAATTTAAGTTGTCTCCATATATAGGAGGAACTAACAAAATATGACTAGCATAAGTTGGTTGAAAAAGTACAAAATACAAAGGCAACTAGTACCAGTTGCTTCCAAAATACAAAGGCAACTAGTACCAGTTGCTTTCAAAATATAAAGGCAACTAGTAGCAGTTGCTTCCAAAAGCACAATTCCATTGCATCCAACAACATTCAAAATACTAGTTACATTGCATTCAACAGCATACAACAAATAAGTCCAGCAGTACATGATGTCTTCAGAACCATTTAACATGTTCCAGTGCATTCAACAACATACAACAAATACTAGTACATGATGTCTTCAGAACCATATGAAGGCAACTTCTACCAGTTGCTTCCAAATATGTGAACAACTAACATAACTATCTTAAGTTGCTTCCAAATATGGGAGAAACTAGAAGGAGTTTCTAGGCATACAACAAGTACTAGTTTTCAACTTATAAGGGGTAGATGCACAACTCACTCAAAATATGCAGCAAAATACTACTAGTTGCTTCAAAATATATGAACAACTAGCATTAGTTGAAAACCAGTAGTAAAATGTGAAGGCAACTACTACTAGTTGCTTGCAAATCTGTAGTAAAATACCTTTTTCCTATAGAATTATTTCAGAGATTCAAAATAAACTACAGTTCTACTTCAACATAATGGAACAAAGTAACTATGAAATCATATATGAAACAGTTATACATCAATAACTGAATCAACAACTGCTAATTCAAAACCCTAACTGATTCAAAATAACTTCTGAATCAAAATAACTTCAACAACCTAAAATCAGAAACAAAATAGACTACTAATCAGAAACAAACAATCAAAATCGATGATAAAAGTTTGTTTTACCTTTCTGAATTCAAACTGGAACACTTCTACTTCTTTATCGATATGAATCAGTCGTCTAGTTGATTTTTCATCACATGCAACATGAAATCGAATAAAATTAGTATGAGAAAATATAAATCCACATATAAATCGATTTTTTCAATAATTTTGTTGAACAATTTCATTTCTGAAACCGTAAAAAAACTAATTCGTATGATGATTAAACTGATTTGAAACACAAATTCATGTATTACCTTCGGTTTTTTTTGCTGTTGTTCCTCACTGAATCTGTGAAACCTTACGAAATCGATTTTTTCTTCTGTTTTCAGTTGAATTTCTTCTTCTAAATCAAAGAACGTTTGAGATCTACTAGAGTTCTTTCGGATTTGAGTTGATTTTGCAAGTTTTTGGTTGAGATTTTAGTTTTTTTCATTTTTTTTTTCTTCTGAAACTGTGAGAGACAGGGAGAGAGATGGAAAGAGATGGAGAGAGAAGGAAATGTTGTAAATGAAAATAGTCGTCGGTTTTATCTGGCTGTCAACGGTTATTTGCATTTATTAAAGGGCTCTTTAGTAATTGTACAATCCGGGTTTGGGCTTTTTTAGGTCTAGGGGTGTTTGTATAAGTTGATAAGGGTACTTTGAAAGGGGCCCTATAATAAGGGTATTTAAATAATGTTCCCTAAATTTAAAAGCATGAAGATGAAAACGTTGGACATAGCTATGTGTAATCACAATAATGGCTATTCCAAACTCTAGTAATCCTTCTCAAAAACAAGAATAAATTCTCATAAGAAGTTTCCTAGGCATCAAGACAAACTCGTAATGCACATACAAGATGATTTGTCCTTACACGGTAGAATCAATCTTTTTCGCATGGATTTACACCAATAATAGCTACCAAAGGCGTATAAAAAGATTTTCCAACAAAATACTTGTAAAAGCTACAAATTAGCTTAGAATAGTATTACTCCAAGAATCCAAGTGCCCAAGTTCAAGAGAAGTGAAACAAGTGCAACGAAACGGAGCAAAATACTCAAAAAAAAGAGACAAGATAAATACCAATATTAACTCATACAAATTCAAGGTTTCTCATCTCCATTTTAAGTATAATTCAAAGAGGAAGAGAGTTCAAAAAGAATGAGGTAATTCCGAGTTCGTACGAAGAAATTACGGCCAAAACAAGTTTATCGAATATCGACGTCTACATGCAAGTATGCATACGGGTTTGCAAACGAATTTTCATAACTTTGAGCAGTTTGCAAACTGGGTTTGCGAACTTAAACCCCTGGATTTTGATTTTAAAAGATGTTATGCATACTTGGTATGTCTACCATGAATTCCAAACATCCCGAACTATTATTTTCAAACCTACACATATAAGAACCTTAAACACATATCAAGTTAGGTAGAAATGAACGATAATCAAGGTACATGGATCATTATAAGTACTCAAACAAGTAATAAAAACATAAAACTTGCTCAAGTTTATAGACATACCTTTTTAGAGGAGTCCAATTGAATTCTACAACCTTACCGAGCATAATCTGTGCGCCCCAATTCTCGTGCTTCCCTCACCATATACATAGCAGGTCATTCCTTGGTGAGGATGAACTTACAACACAATCAAGTTGTGTTGGGGTGAATAATATCTTGCTCACCACAAGTGACCTTTGGATTATCATGAAAGAGATCGCTTTTAGAACCTTTCACATTTAATTCCATTTTTCCGAAAAACTTGTTAAGTTCCAACATCATGGATACTGCCTTCTCCATAGTCATGGAATTTTCTGGAAGATCATTCCTCTTCACACTCAAAGCATCATTGGATTCTTTGGTACCCACTTCTGAGTGCATTTAGGAACAATGGGAACCTTCTTCCTATTACTCTTTTCAAGATTTTTCGGAAGAGAAGTGGATTGACTATTCTTTTGCAAGTTAGTCTTTACGAAGTTATCCTTTTGATAACCATTACAATTGTGAAAAGACTTCGTATGACGTTTATAGGCAAATCTAGGATTATCACAGCACTGTTTCCTTTGCCTAAAGGTTGGACAGTTACAACCTGTAACGTTTAGGGGATTAGTCTTAACATATGATCTTGGTTTCACAACTTCTTGTGATGCCCAAACAAGAACATCATGAAGTTTCTCATTCCTTCTACGGAAACGACATCTCCTTTCTAGGTGACCTTTGATTCCGCAATGGCAAACATAAGGAATGTTCTTTCCTCGATTCGTGTGTGCTAACTTTGGAGGTTGATATACTTTGCTCTTATTTCCGGTGAAGGTATTTCACTTTTTCCATCAGTATAAACCTTTTGTGGAGAATAATCACTAGCCTTGACAAATTTTACCTCTTTGCTAATACTTGGAGCATCTATTCCTTTATAGCCTAATCCTCGTGTATCACGATTAGGATTGAATTTTTGCTTGAACTAGTATTGAATTTTTTCAAGTCATCTTCCAACATCTCGATTTTATCAAGAGCAGCAGCTAAATCAGCCTCAAGGCATTTTTCTCGCGCGAGAAAATCGCTTTCTCTGTCATCAAAACTTGCTAGATGAGAGTTAATCCTTCCTTCAGTTTCTGCAAGTTTCTCTTCCAACAAGAAGTATTTTTGATATACACGATCACATTCAAGTGACTTTCTACTCAGGTTTTCCTCGGTATCTTTGAGGACCGCTTCGCAAGAGCGATTCTGACCATAAAGACCACTGTATATCCTTTTCAATTTCTTGTTTTCTCGACATATAGGAGTCAGAAGAGATATGACATGAGAAGTTGTAATCTTTTTCATTTTCAACGAATCCAAAAACTTATCATACTCTGAGACTTCCTCATCAACATCTCTATTAATATCTGAATCACCTTCATCAAAAAGTTCATCCAACTATTCTTCTAGGAGTGTTTCCTAATCAACAGTTTTTGCAACAAGAGAATGTTTAGATATTAACTTAAATGTAATAGTTCTTTCAGGTGAATCCAAGATTTCAGAATCATCTGGTAATTTCTGAACTTGTACATTATTATAGATAGACACGTCCATAATCAGATCGCTACAAACACAGACTTATAAGGTTTTTATCGTGTTTTCCTGCTCTGATACCAATTGAAAAAGCGGGGGTCTAACAACCACACCCAATATTTCGATAGAAATCTGTTTGGACAAACTCCGAGTTACTTTACTAGAGAATCAACTAGACAGTCAGACTCAATCTAGATGAAAATATCTCAAGGGGTTATTATCTCAATCTCTCAATTTGATCTATACTCAAGCAAATAGAATATGCGAGTCTTTATCAAAGAGAGATAACTTGGATGGTACTAAAGACCAATATCCAGGTGTCAATCAATTTAAATCCACAACCAAAAGGTCGGATATTCTAATTGATTGAACAACGCACAACCTGTATTATTTTAATTATATAACAAAATATAATGCGGAAAGGAAATAACACAGACACCAGAATTTTGTTAATGAAGAAACCGCAAATGCAGAAAAACCCCGGGACCTAGTACAGATTAAACATACATTGTATTAAGCCGCTACAGATACTAGCCTACTCCAAGATAACTTCGGCCTGGACTGTAGTCGAACCCCAACCAATCTCACACTGATCCAAGGTACAGTTATGTTCTTACGCATCTGATCCCAGAAGGATAGTATGCACTTGATTCCCTTAGCTAATCTCACCCACAACCAAGAGTTGCTACGACCCAAAGTCGAAGACTTTAATAAACAAATCTGTATCACACAGAAAAGTATACAAGGATATATAACTTTGTCTCCCATGAATAAACCTATGAGTTTTGTTCCGTATTTTAATAAATCAAGGTGAACAGGAACCAATTGATAAAACCAGACTTATATTCCCGAAGAACAGCTCATCTTTATCAATCACCTCATAATAAACTTAATCGATGCAGCGAAGAAGATTGTTGAGGAATCACAAATGATGAGGCGAAGTGTTTGTCACTACTTTTATATCTTGCCTATCGAAGATAGAAATCTCAATCCAATTATTACAATTGTACTTGTACAATATAAACAGCAAGATCATATCACACAACTACAAGAAAAGTAGTATCATTCTGGATTCACAATACTAATGAAGTCTTTAAGTCGTTTAACTAGTTTTAGAAGAAGAAAACCAAAGGTTAAAGGATAATCGACTCTAGCTTAGAACAACTAGTATCACACAGAATGTGTGGGGATTGGGTTTCCCAGTTGCTAGATTTCTCCCTTATATAGTCTTTCAAACCAGGGTTTGCAATCAATGTTAGCATAGTAACAAAGCATTCAATATTCACCGTTAGATGAAAACCTGATTAGATTCAAGCTAATATTTAACAATCTTTAGATCGAAAACATAGATTGTTATACACACATGTACTTGACATTTTTAGGTTTGTGTAACCGTACCCAAACTTGTACATTAGTTGGTTCAACAATAGTTAACCAAATGGTTATCCATATGATAACTTTCATATCAACAATATTCTTCTTCACCATAACTAGTCCAAATGACTCAAATGAACTAGTTAGAGGGTTGTTCAATTGCTTAGATCTTTATGTACTACACAAGATACAATTGAAGCAAAAATGATGTGATTCACTCGAATCAATTCATGAACTATAAATCCAAGGTTTGCAATATCATTCCTAAGTTTATTAAGATAAGTTCACAAATATCGTTTTTAGACATAACCTACTCAAGTTCGCGGACTTAAGTTCCCGGACGGAGTTCACAAACTCTAGCAAAAATTCTCAGGTCCGAAAACTACGCCATTTTGCGGATTGGGTTCGCGAACTGAGTTTGTATGCTGAGTTTGCGGACTGAGCTCACGCACTACTCCGGTTTCACTTGATCAAAAAAGTTCTCAAACTTTGGTTCAAGCAATAAGGACTTATACATATATGTGTTACCACAACAATGCTTATATCCTCTAATGGTTATATTGTCTAAGCTCTCATTTTAATCATTGAAACATTCTCAGAGGGCGTTATATAGTTATTATTCACAAACTATTTTTCGTCAGAGCGATTTCCAAAATAATTGAAACATAACATGACTTTCGTCACTAGGTAAATATGAACTTGGCTAAAGCGAGAGCTTTACCAACACATATTTCGAGAAATAGATGAGCAAGATATACTCAGCTCGAAATATCCACATGTGTATAATCTAAGTCTATATAGGAAAACAACTTTTGTCTCAAGATAGGAGATATAGTAGATAGACTTTTGAGTGATAGATAAGTTCAAGTCTCCACATACCTTTTAGTCGATGAAGATCCACTAGTTCCTTGAGTAGTCCTTCGTCTTGTATGATGATCTTCATGGATTTATTGAGCTCAACTACACTTTCTATCCTAGTCCTAGACCTTAGCTATAGTAGACTAGAAATCAAGACTTTATAGTTTTGATCACTAAAATTGACAAACATGCTTGAGATAGCAACACATGCGAGTTCGACCGAGCAGTGCTCTAACAATTCCGAAGATCAATTTCTAAGTTAAGAAAACCCTAATAATTCTACAACAAGAACATCTAGATAAATCTAGAGATATCTTGTTTAAAAATTCAAAAGGATTTTTACGAGATCCCTTAATCGAAGTTTTCTTTCTAGTCTCTGATTTCGACTAACAAGTGTTGGTATACGATCGGAAACTGAAATCTATCAAAACCTAGGGTTTATGATCAACAACTCTTGAGTGGTTTTATATTAGAAGAGAAAACCTTAGAATAAATAAGAGGTGAAAAACCTAGATTACAAGTTGTATAATCAATCACAAAGATTTAATCCAACTTAGCTTTATGATCCCCAATACAAAGACTTTTATCTCACTCTTGTTCATGAAGAACAGAAGACGTGGAAAATAACCTGCAGAGCTTACGCCAATTTTCCAAAGGGGATGAAAAAATTGTAAACTTACGAACTCAATATTTATAGTGAAACATACCTTGAAAACTAAGCAAAGCTATTTTCCTTTTTCAAGACTCTCCTAATTTTGGAAGTCTTTCCTAAGTTGCAACTCTTGCCAAAATAATTAATTAGCAAATATTGTTTTTATGTGAGTAAATCACAAATTAAATTAGGAAGGAATCACAAACCCTTTAATATGGTAATCAAAGATGTTTGGAGTAATATCTAACTTGCCTAGATAAGGAAACATCACCAACTTGACCAAAAATTCCTTTTAGTCACGTAATTGGGCCCAAGTCCGCGAACTGTTACAAACAGTCCATGGATTGTTTCCTATTAAGGAACTATAACAATTACAACAACACTTATAATTGTTACTTTAATAAATCACTCATAACTTCATCGTTGTAACTCGGAATTGAGTGATTCTTGGCTCGTTGGATTCACAAGCTCATTCACTATAACATGAGATTCTTTATAAGGATAAAGGTTATTGTATCCAAGGCCATGAGTCAAATAACCTCATGTATATATATACACAAATGTACATTTACCGTCATTGGAAATGTTCCATAGAGTGAGCATTTATCTCGATAGATTAGAAAGGTAGAATTGAACAAGAATCCAAATAAAATCAATCACATACCTTGTTGATGAAGTACTTGTTGATGTATTCTTGTAGTCTTCAATCTTCAATCTTCATCCTTTAAGGATAGCTTCGATACAACTTCTTAGACCTAATCTAGTCCGAAATTATCTTTAGTATGCTAAATCAAGAATGCATTTTGGCAACTAAAATTGACAACTGACTTGACATACCAACGCTAGTGGGTCAACCGAGCAGATCTCTAAAAATCTCTCCATTTGTCAATTTTAGTGACAAAACCATTTTACATATGGCTTGTACTTGTTAAAAGCAAAGTCGACAAGCTTGATTTCCTTGGTTCTTCAACTCTGCGTGTGTTCATCTTGTACTTGTTGAAGATCCATCATAGTATTATTACATAGCATCAAAGTTTCATTGTATCACAACTTTGACAATAATACTATGGTGATATGTATCACCCCCCCTTAGTCAATACTCCATATCAACATGAAAACACTCCCCCTTACATAATGATCCGTAAACCATATGTATATGTAGTATGAACTACACATTAATTCTCCCTATTTTTGTCAATATAAATTGGCAAATGTACGAAAACTAGTGGGATCCTCATGAAATTTTCACGGAGATACTTCATGACCAAAAGAAAAACATATCAACTTTGTTTAGACGATATCACAGAGTCGAAACTTAGTGACTTCATCAAGGAGTTTATTAAGATACAAGTTAACCCCTATATATTCCACATCCGCTTCTCTCCTTAAATATATAACAATTAAGCACAAGTTCATTTAGGAACTCTCCCATATAAAATGTCATTCCCAAAAGAACAACAAGAGTGACCTTTCTTCAGGGAGAAGGATTTATATATTAGATTTTTGAAATCCTATAAGGAGATACGATTTAAGAACCAATCATTGAAAGTCTCTCATGAGATTGTGTTACCAAAAATTAGAACTTTCTCATGCTAACAATACACAATATGTAATCATAAAGATCAAGTATTGTGATCATCTTTTCTAAGATACAAACTTGTATAAACAAGAGTTGATATGCTTAGAAGGAAGAATAACCTTTTCCACAAGGATTTACACCAAGCATGGTTACCATAAGTGTATGAAAAAGTTTCTTTGACAATAAAAACAAACATCCAATGACTTTGATTGTTGCTTCTAACCTTAAGAATTTCAATCACAAATCAAGTTAGGTAATTAAGAATCATATGCGTGGTATGAGCACTTTCATATCAACCTTATTCTTCTTTACCATAACTAGTTCAAGTGACTCAAATGAACTAGTTAGAGAGTTGTTCAATTGCTTAGATCTTTATGTACTACACAAAACACAATTGAAGCAAAAATAATGTGATTCACTTGAATCGATTCATGAACTATAAATCCATGGTTTGCAATAACATTCCTTAGTTTATTAAGATAAGTTCACAAACATCGTTTTTAGACATAACGTACTCAAGTTTGCAGACTGGGTTCGCAGACTTAAGTTCCCTGACGGAGTTCACAAACTCCAGCAGAAATTCTCGAGTTCGAGAACTACGCCAGTTCGTGGACTGGGTTCGCGGACTAAGTTCGTGGACTGGGTTCGCGGACTGAAGTTCACATACTACTCCGGTTTCACTTGATCAACAAAGTTCGCAAACTTTGGTTCATGGAATAAGGACTTAAACATATATGTGTTTCCACAACAATGTTTATATCCTCCAATGGTTATATTGTTTAAACTCTCATTTCAATCATTGAAACATTCTCAGAGGGCATTATATAGTTGTTATTCACAAACTATTTTTCGTCAGAGCAATTTTCAAAGTGATTGAAACATATCATGACTTTTGTCACTAGGTAAAGATGAACTTGGCCTAAGCGAAAGCTTACCAACATAATTTGTGCGCCCCAATTCTTTTGCCATCCTCACCGTATTTACAAGGGCTTCTTGGTGAGGATGCACTTTCAACACAATTAGGTTGTGTTGAGGTGAACAAAATCTTGCTCACCACAAGTATTCGAAACAAAATCATGCACGGACTCTAGGAATTTAACAACTCCCTTGAAACTTTTAATAACTGTTTCATACCTTTTTAAGATGTTATCCCTTGTCGAACTCTTGTCTGGGAGATCATTCTTAATAGTACTTGTTGCTTTATTTATCTTCTTCGGTACCCATTTCCGAGTAACTTTTGGAGCAACATATTTCTTTTTCTCCCAATGTAGTTATGAAACTTCTTCGGGGGAATACTAGAAGAACTGATATTATGAGACTCAGTTTTTCTCCAGTTTGGAACATCAGATATTGTCTTCTTAACAGAATCAGATATGGATTTATCTCATTTAAGAAATCTGCAATTCCTTTGCAAGTGACCTGGTTTTCCACAATAAAAACAACGTTTAGTTAAATGAAAAAAGTTATGTTTAGTGTTACCTGAATGTGTATGTTCTTGCTTTGGAACTTGACAGGATTTCCTCTTTTCGTAATCCGCAGTTGATAGAGATACTTTATTTTTGTCAACCGTGGAAGGTTTTGGTTGAGAAGAATCTTTAGATTTGACAAATTTTACCTCTTTGCAAATACTAGGAGCATCTATTCCTTCATAGCCCAATCCCCGTGTATCACGATGAATTCTACATGCTCCCAATATCGAGGTTAATTTATCTGAGATGCTATTTCTAGACAAACTCTCTTTTAAGCTCGAGTTTTTTTCTTCCAAACTTTTGACCTTTTCAAGCGCAATAACTAGATCATTCTTGGATGATTCACATTGAACTTTGAGATCTTCTCGTTCTGAATCAAATAACAAGTTCATCTCAATGTTTTCCAAGTTATCTAGCTTTTCTTGAAGAATAATTTCCCGATCACGACCTTCGGCAATTTCTTCCTTAGGCTTTCATATTTCGTTGACATAATCTCTTGCACCACTAGAATCAAGTTGGTCTTGCAAGTCTTTATTTCGACTACGAAGTCTGTCATATTTAACTTTCTCACTGAACATGGTGCTTTTAGCTTCCGAGAGTTTCTTATGACATTCCTTAATAAGATTATTAGCAACTGGATCTACATGGAACACTTTTTCGTCAGATTCAGAATCAGTATCCGAAATAATTTTTCCAGAAGCTAATGCAACCTCGCATGTGTACTCTTGGGGATTGTAATATTCAGGTCCATCACCAAGAGTAGGCAAAGCTGCTGCATATGACGATTGTCTACGGCTCCATATAGGACATACTGAATAAAGGTGCCCGAAACCACGACAATTATAGCATTGTACATCATCATAATTAGGAGATGTTGCACCTTTATGAAAACTCTTTTTCCTGTCTCTCAAAAGTTTTCTAAATTTTCATGGAGTAACTTCCTTAGTATCTGGTGAACCATATTTATCCTTAGAGGATTCAGAATTGTTTGCAGATTTAATAGAAATCACCTCTTTTCTAGATGCATGTTCATTATCAAAGATCTTTAACTTTCCAACAAGAGTATTTATGGAGAGTGTAAAAAGATCGTTTGCTTCTTCAATGGCATGTTTCTTAGAGTCATATCTCGATGGCAACGATCTGAGAATTTTAATCACA
This sequence comes from Papaver bracteatum, assembly GCA_023529315.1. NCBI lineage: Eukaryota > Viridiplantae > Streptophyta > Magnoliopsida > Ranunculales > Papaveraceae > Papaver > Papaver bracteatum. Next base: position 695,258 of record JAJJWX010002237.1, on the reverse strand, counting down.
ATGTCCTTTTTAGGAATAGTCTTACCCAATGCAAAAGATGCACTAACAATTTCATACACTTTGTGATTAAACTCATCAAACGTTTTATCATCAGACATGCGAAGGTTTTCCCAGTCAGATGCTGGTTATTGAAGCCTTGCTTCTTTCTCTACGACATTCCCTTCAAATACGGATTCTAAGATATCCCAAGCATTTTTAGACTTATTACACGTAGTAATGTGGTGCTGAAGATCTGGGGTAATGGCATGGATGATAGCATTTAATCCTTCAGAATTTTGCTTTGCAGCAAGAATCTCAAGATCACTATATTCACCAATATCCTTTGCAACAGTTACACCGTCTACTGTAACTAATGGAGGATCATAGCCATTAACAATACGAACCCATGATTGAAAATCTCGCGATTGAATAAAGGAACACATAGCAATTTTCCACCATAAATAGTTCGTGCCATCGAATACTGGTGGTACGTTTATAGAGATAGCACCTATGTCCATAACAATCAGATTGCTTCAAACACAGACTTATGAGGTCTTAACGTGTTTCCCTGCTCTGATACCAATTGAAAAAGAGGGGGTCTAACAACCACACCCAATATTTCGTTTGGAAATATGTATGGAAAAAACTTCAATATAATCTCAAGAATAAAAACTCAATTGAGAAATAATATTAAAGAGATTTATCTCCTTCTCAACACAATCAATAGTTAAACAGAAACAAGTCCGTAAACCTGATTTTAGTGTGAGGTTTCTTGAAACAATCTTTTGTGTTAATCATAACCTATTCAATATACACCGTGTATAAACCTCTTTAAGAAACAATCACTAAAGGAATATTTCAACACGGTATCCACTTGAAACAGGGTTAGTCCGGACTGGTCTAACAATGTGAAAATAACAAAAACAATTGTTCAAGATCAATCAAGTCTTATCCAACAAACAAGGTCGGATTTAACAACTATGATTGATTAAAGTACAACCTGTATTATTTCAATTATATAAATAAAATATAATGCGAAAAAGAAATAACATAGATACCAGAAATTTTGTTAACGAGGAAACCGCAAATGCATAAAAACCCCGGGACCTAGTCCAGAATTAACACACACTGATTATAAGATGTTACACCAATTTCCTACTACCTATTTGGACTAGATGTAATACCTTCTTCAGCTGTATTCTTATAGAACTCCTAGCAGAACAATGATTCTCTTTAGGAATTCTTCATACAAATCTTCAAGCAGAACCCAAGGTTCTCTTTAGAAGATACAACAACACGATTGATACTGAAAAAGTGGGGGTCTAACAACCACACCCAATATTTCAATTAGGAATCTGCATGGACAAATTATCAAATTTTAGATAGTGGTAAGAAAGGTTGTCATTCACTCGGACTTTGTTGAAATTGATTTTAGGCTTAAATAATGGAAAATACTAAAAATAAGAAAATATATATAAAAAATATCACGGGATGAAGAATTCACTGGGACTCGGATTTCACTGTTTTTCTATTCAAGTGGTTCCGAAATTAATCATATGCAATTATAGCTCAAAATAAAAGAAATATTAACTCTATTCTTTGCCAAAATAGATTTCGTAAAACATCAATTATAAATTACAAGCGTAGTGTATCAAAAACACCTAAGGCTAAGCATACATTATCAAACAAGATAACAATTGATTAATGGAAATCATAAATCATTTAAAATCGGTGCAAAAAGTAAATAAGGAATTAATTAAATTACCCAAGGATGAAATACAACTTCCTCCGTCGCCCCAGTGATGGGTTTAGCTCCTCATCATGGAAACACGCTCAAAATATAATTTCATTGCTCAAAGTGTTTACAAATGATGAAAATGAGAGAAAATTATTAAATCAATGATTTTATTTTCTCTCCAAAACTCCCCCCCTCAAATATGCTCTCTAGCTCTCTATTTATACAAATACACATTACTCAAATATATTCTTCCATAACTCCAAAATCTTCTTCTTTTTAATTAAAAATATCTTCATGAACTTTTATTTCTCTTTATTCTCTATATTTCTTTATTAAACCCATATCTTCTTTAATTCACAGAATAAAATCCAAGATAAAATCTTATAATGATATCTTTCTTGTTTAATACAAGATAACTTCCTTTTTCTTCAAACTTTCCTGTTTATAAGGCAAGAAGATATTCTTATGTTAAAGATAATAAGTCATTTACTGTTGAAACCAAATTTCCCGCCATTTTTGTACGTGAGGAAGAAAGGTAGCCCCTATCTAGAGTAGGGGTGCAAATAGACATGGGGGTACGTCCAAAATGTGGGTGCCTTTAGTACTTTTCTCCTGGGGTCCAAACATCACTTTTTGTGCAACTTTTTCCATACAAGTGTATTTCTCCAAAAACACCTACACAAACATAAAAACACCATAATAAGTATAAAATCAAGCACTAACAAAAGAGACACTGAGGACAATTCAGACACCAAAATATGTCTATCAAATACCCCTAAACTTATTATTTGATAGTCCTCGAGCAAATCTAATCTAGAAAATAAAATCCTAACTCACTAGGTGGCCCTAGTGACCGAGTTATAGTCTCGGGAGGGTTTACCAGATGTGTACCCACAAAACCTTTACTCCAGACTCTAGATATCTACGCAGAACCTTGGAAGGCACTAAAGAATCTCCTTGGTTGGCATACAATCATTGACTATAAGAGGAAGTACCCTGATGCGAAATTCCAATTGTTGTACACGAGTTTGAACTCAAGCATACTAAAATTCATATATAAGTGACCGAGCTCTACTCAGATAGTTTCTGGACATCATAACCGGAGTCGACCAATCACATGGAAAGATTAAGAAGGTGAATGTAGAAAAAAAAGTAGATGGTTTTGATGTTGACTAAGGTGAACTGTATTTCCCATATCTGTCTGAAGGCCTCTTCCAAGGTGAACCTATCCTAATGGACTGAGATACCGGTCTGAATAATATCAACACATCTGGAATATACAAGGGGACCAGCGGTCGATAATCCTAACTCTAGGTCAACACAATTGGCATATACAAGGGCACCAGTGGTCGACTTTATTGAATTTATTCCGGTTGGTCTGATGGTCTAGTCTCAATTTCTCAAAAAAAAAATTATTATTATTATTATTTTTAATTTTTGGGTGGTATCTCAATCACTCTATTTCACCTAGCAATGGTAACAACTTGATTCGTGGGCCCCACCAAATCACTTAGAATCATATTAAAAATAAAAAATAATAACAGAAGTGAAAAGGATTCAACGAGATATGGCAAAACTACCATGTTTTTTTTTTAACACCTGAGCTCTGTGCTTTTATGAATAGACTCTATAGATGTTTCCATCTAGTCAGATTGGTTCCTCAACTCCTAGAACTAAGATGCTTCCATCCACTTAGATTGGTTAGTTCCAACCTTAATAAACATAAATTTCTAGACTCTGGAGTTTATTTATTTATACTGCAACTAAAAAGCTTCTCCCATACCCCCAAACTTAAATCTTACATTGTCCTCAATGTTCTAAAGATGAAATTAAAAGCATGAACAAGGAGAAACTGTTACCACTTGAAGAAAATAGTAAGGAAAGATATTACCGTGTTGCATGAGAATGGGTTACCTCCCAAGAAGTGCTAAGTTTAAAGTCTTCATCCAGACTAAGAAAGGATTAGTCACCTTAAAGAATCATAAAGTAATAGCCGAAATAATTGCGGATCACCAAAACCAAATAAGGCTATCACGAGTAAAAGGAATCTGCAACATGCCAAGAAAATTAACAGATAAAGCACACCCTTGTCTAGTTTCCTGTTTAAAACAACTACATCTAGTTGTGGTTCTGGTTCAGGTTCTATAACTGGGTCGAGATAAAATATTTTTATGGGTTGCATTTCCTCATAAGTTAAATCCGAATGTTCAGGTTCTAGAGTCTGCAGAAACTCAAATAAAAACTTAGAAGCACATAATAATAACCTAAATAATTGCGGATCCTTAAAGTCAGTCAAATTTGACTTACATAGCTGACCAAAGAAAGAATGTTGGTCTTCCTTAAACAAATGTGTCGACCTTAATCTCCTAAAGTAATTAGGTTTAGTCTCAGAACTTAATAACAGACACATTTGAAACTCATACGTTCCCACATTTGGAAGGAAGGTTTTTGGTAGGAAAACAAAGTCAGTCTTCGTAACATAGCCTGGGTTAACCACATCAACCAGAGGATGGGTTTCTAACAACTGAACTTTCTTATGGACACAACTAGGTTCAGGAAAAAGTGTATGAAGATAATCTTGTAAAATGGTTGAGGCACATATATCAAGTCCCAAGTGAGGGACCTTTCTAAGAGTTAAAGCACATGGAGAATGATAATCACCCTCAAACTTAGAGTTTTCAGTGTCTCTAGAAAGACTAGTCACAACTTCCCTAATTTCAATCTCATCCGATTCCTGAAAATGGTCAATTGATTCTTCTAAGTCAGGTACATCCTCACTCATCTCTACGAGTTCATTTTCTTTGTCTAAGACTAATGTTTCTAAATCGCTAGACTCTAAAACAATATTCTCAGAAGAAACTCATTCCTCTAAACCATTATTAGCTTCGTAATCAAAAGGAAATATTACATCGTCTAAAACGGGGTTATCTCTAGTCAAATTCTCGTCCTTTTGAATAGGTGAAGAATTATTAAAATTATTTGGATTTGAACTAGAAACATTATCATTATTAAGCTCAATTGGAGTAACAAATTCCTGATCATTATGCCTACTTATTTCAAATTCTTCATCAACATTATCCTCATCATAATCATCACTATAATAACATGAAAATGATCGAACCTCATCTAAACAAGTAGTGTTTCCAATTCTAACCTCGTCATCTTGATTATGCGAATAACTATCTTCATTCTCAAGGGTATTATTGGATACCCTATATTGGCAATTCCAGTTATTTCGAGCAATACTGTTCTGGGCCTCTAACAGAATATTATGAGTCGACTCACATGACTTCCTGATTGAATCTAGGAAACAAAGTTCACTCATTCCATTGCTTTCGTCCATAACTAAGTTATTCATTTTTGCTAACTTACGTGTCGATTCAGCTAACTTACATGTTGACTCTAGTAGAGAGAAATTTTGCTCGTACGACCAGTTGGCATGTGGATAATAATTGGGCTCACCATGGTATGACCCATAACCTTCAAAAGTTTGGCGTTCCCAACTACTATTCACACTATGGTCATAAAAAGAGTGATGTCCATATTGTTCAGTTGGATATTCATATTCATTGTGATGGATATTGTAATACCAGTTTGACATCTTAACTGCAAGGGAATTCTACACAAGCACAAACAAGGATGAATCGACCACAACAAACCTACTGATTTCTAGCAAACAAAAAGCATGATGGCTCCACTTAGATTGTTTCTAGACCATCTTCTAATCTTTCGAAATGGAATTCGTTACAATTTAAGAAGACCCCTCTGGAATCAATCTGAATTAAAGTAAGCTAAATAGAGACGAGGGAAGATCGATGGAGCTTTGATACCCAAGGCCTCACCGGCATTACAAGGAAGCGCATTCAACTTACACAAACCATCATGAACTTCGAAGTATGCTTAAAAGAGTAACCAATATTTTTCGAATGACTTTCCTATTAAGCTCGTTACCCTATCGGTCTCGTTCTAGTCAATATTTTAAGCTTGGGTTCGCGTTTGGTATCGTTTTCCTAAGGCGGCCAAGAAGAGAACGGTGATGAAATCCGAACCCTTATCTTGTATGGCCAGGCCTTTCCCTTTACTAGGAAATTAAAGCCGTATTCAATACCTCAACATATATGCATACAAAATCATCCAGTAAACCCGCTGACAGGGGATTCGTGGGTGTTTAGAATTATTACCTCCCGTTCCAGATGGGGGATGAACCGTTGAAGTAGACTCGGGCCACTGACTCCTATGTCAGTGTACGAACCCGAGGGGCCGAGACAGTATCGTAACTTTCGTCCTTCCCTGTGCAGTTTGTATTTAAATTAACCCTTCCTTAGGGTTTTAAAAATAAAGTCCAATGTCCAATGCCCAAAAATAAAAAATAAAAAAGTCCAAAAATAAAAGATTACAAAAATATATTCCTAATTACAGTTTCTAAAAATAAAAGAAATAAAATCTAAAAATTAAAATCTAATAAAAATGAAATAACTATATACAAAAATATTCTCCTTCACTCCTTTTGGATCTCTATTTTATTTGGCTTTGCTTTTCTTTTCAGCACTTTTTCTCTTTTTCTTTAGCTTAGCTCCAAATCTGAAAGCAAACAAGAAATACCAAAATGCGTAAAAAAAATTAAAAAAAAAAAACCTAAAAACAAATCTATACACAAGTCCGCGTCGGCGGCGCCAAAAATTGATCAAATTTTAGATAGTGGTAAGAAAGGTTGTCGTTCACTCGGACTTTGTTGAAATTGGTTTTAGGCTTAAATAATGGAAAATACTAAAAATAAGAAAATATATATACAAAATATGTCACGGGATAAAGAATTCACTGAGACTCGGATTTCACTGTTTTTCTATTCAAGTGGTTCAGAAATTAATCCTATGCAATTATAGCTCAAAACAAAATAAATATTAACTCTATTCTTTTCCAAAATAGATTTCGTAAAACATCAATTGTAAATTACAAGCATAGTGTATCAAAAGAACATAAGACTAAGCATACACTATCAAACAAGATAACAATTGATTAATAGAAATCATAAATCATTTAAAATCGGTGCAAAAAGTAAATAAGGAATTAATTAAATTACCCAAGGATGAAATACATCTTCCTCCGTCGCCCCAGTGATGGGTTTAGCTCCTCATCATGGAAACACGCTCAAAATATAATTTCATTGCTCAAAGTGTTTACAAATGATGAAAGTGAGAGAAAATTATTAAAGCAGTGATTTTCTTTTCTCTCCAAAACTCCCCCCCTCAAATGTGCTCTCTAGCTCTCTATTTATACACACAAATACACATTACTCAAATATATTCTTCCATAACTCCGAAATCTTCTTCTTTTTTAATTAAAATATCTTCATGAATTTTTCTTTCTCTTTATTCTCTATATTTCTTTACTAAACCCATATCTTCTTTAATTCGCAGAATAAAATCCAAGATAAAATCTTCTAAGGATATCTTTCTTGTTTAATACAAGCTAACTTCCCTTTTCTTCAAAACTTCTTGTTTATAAGGCAAGAAGATATTCTTATGTTAAAGATAATAAATCATTTAATGTTGAAACCAAATTTCCCACCATTTTCTATTTGTACGTGAGGAAGAAAGGTAGCCCCTATCCAGAGTAAGGGTGTGAATAGCCATGGGGGTACGTCCAAAATGTGGGTGCCTTTAGTACTTTTCTCCTGGGGATCCAAACATCACATTTGAGCAAATTTTTCCACACAAGTGTATTTCTCCAAAAACATCTACACAAACATAAAAACACCATAATAAGTATAAAATCAAGCACTAATAATAGAGACACTGAAGACAATTCAGACACAAAAATGTGTCTATCAACAAACTCCGAGTTACTTTACTAGATAATCAACTAGACAGTCAGACTCAATCTAGATAAAAATATCTCAAGGAGTTATTATCTCAATCTCTCAATTTGATTTACTCAAGAAAATACAATCTGCGAGTCTTAATCAAAGAGAGATAACTTGGATGGTACCAAAGACCAATATCCAAGTGTCAATCAATTTAAATCAGCAACCAATAAGGTCGGATATTCTAATTGATTGAATAACGCACAACCTGTATTATTTCAATTATATAACGAAATATAATACGGAAAAGAAATAACACAGACACCAGAATTTTGTTAATGAGGAAACCGCAAATGCAGAAAAACCCCGAGACCTAGTCCAGATTAAACATACAATGTATTAAGCTACTACATACACTAGCCTACTCCAAGCTAACTTCGGTCTGGACTGTAGTTGAACCCAAACCAATCTCACACTGATCCAAGGTACCGTTATGATCCTACGCCTCTGATCCCAACATGATACTGCGCACTTGATTCCCTTAGCTGATCTCACCCACAACCAAGAGTTACTACGACCCAAAGTTGAAGACTTTAATAAACAAATATGTCTCACACAGAAAAGTCTACAAGGATAGATAAATTCGTCTCCCACAAATAAACCTTTGAGTTTTGTTCCGTCTTTTGATAAATCAAGGTGAACAGGAACCAATTGATAAAACCAGACTTATATTCCCGAAGAACATCTCAGCTTTATCAATCACCTCACAATAAACTTAATCGACATAGCGAAGAAGATTATTGAGGAATCACAAACGATGAGATGAAGTTTTTGTGACTACTTTTATATCTTGCAATTCAGAGATAGAAATCTCAAGCAAATTATTACAATTATACTCGTACGATAGAAGATGCAAGATCAGATCACATAACTACGATAAAAGTAGTATCGGTCTGGCTTCACAATCCCAATGAAGTCTTTAAGTCATTAACCTGGTTTAAAAGAAGAAAACCAAAGTTTAATGGAAAATCGACTCTAATTTAGCAAACTAGTATCACACAGAATGTGTGGGGATCAGGTTTCCCAGTTGCTAGAGTTCTCCCTTATATAGTATTTTAAATCAAGGTTTGCAATCAATGATAGCTTAGTAACAAAGCATTCAATATTCACCGTTAGATGAAAACCTGATTAGATACAAGCTAATATTTATCAACCGTTAGATCAAAAACACAGCTTATTATACACACATGTACTACACGTTTGTAGGCTTGTGAAAACCATACCCAAACTTGTACATTAGTTGGTTCAACACTAGTTAACCAAATGGTTAGCCAAATGATAACTTTCATATCAACCATATTCTACTTCACCATAGCTAGTCCAAATGACTCAAATGAACTAGTTAGAGAGTTGTTCAATTGCTTAGATATTTATGTACTACACAAGACACAATTGAAGCAAAAATGATTTGATTCACTCGAATCGAATCATGAACTATAAATCCACGGTTTGCAAAAGCATTCCTTAGTTTATTAAGAGTTTTGAGAAAACCTAATATTGGAAAGAGTATCCTTTTGGAATGGTATAAGCATATAAATAGAAAATCTTTCTCTAAAAATAGAAATATCTCCATTAGGGAGAGTTGTTGCTACTTTTGTGTTCTAGGGTTTCACATGATAGTTCTTTTTTGCTTTCTATGATGATTTCTAAAAACACAAATACTTGATTTTGTTATTGGTTAAAGATGTAGTTGGATTTTGAAAACAAGTTATGGATTTTATGAATTAGTTTTCTCTCAATATTATCGTTTGATTTCTACTGATTATAATAATTGCATGATTGATGTATTGCAAGATTGAATGTTTGTTTGGTTGAGTATAGAATTGATTGAACATACATCTATATCTATAGCTATTTTAGGGTTTTCATCAAGCGATAACCTTGAATACGAGTAGCATGATATGGTTACGGTTTGTAGTGATACACTCTTGTAATCATATGTAGAAATTGACCATTGTTCGAGTTGTTTGCGCAATGTATTACAATTGCATTGATTAGCCTATTTCTGAAACTTAATGCTCCTAGGAATTGAACTTAATTAGTGCAAGGCGTTAGGTTATTCTTTAGGTAGAATTCACATACGCGGCTCTAATGTGTGTGTTGATAAATTTAGGAAATTTACGGAGTATTCTTGCAATAAGGTATTCTAGGGCTTTTGATGATAGCGAGATTAAATACGAATTCTATTCATATATTCAAAAACTTGTTTACAATTGAAGATGAAATCTTTACCCAATATTCTCACTACCTTGATTTGTTTGTTTATTTCTTTGTTTGCTTTTATTTTATTTTTACTTTATAAAAATAAGAAAAAAAACCCATTGGTATTTATAGGAAACCGAAAATATATTGACAACCTAGTCCTCTCTGTGGGAACGATCCTTTCTTTCCCTTGCTATATTTATATTTTGATTAGTAAGAAAGTGTAATTTATTTTTGACGCCTACGACAGCGATCACTTAGTCAATACTCCATCTCATATGGAAACCACTCCCCCTTACATAATGATTCGAAAACCATATGTATTTGTAGTGTGAACTACATATTAATTCTCCCCATTTTTTTCAATAAAATTGGCAAAGGTACAAGAACGGGATCCTAATGAAATTTCTGTAAGAGATATTTCATGACCAAAGGTAAATGTATATCATCTTGTTTAGATGCAATCATAAAGCCGAATATAAATGCTTTCATCAAGGAGTTCATAAAGATACAAGATAACCCCTCTAATATTCCACATCCGCACTCCCCACAAAGATTTGCCAATTAAGCACAAGTTCAAAAGAACTCTCCCCCATAAAATGTCATTCCCAAGGGAACAACAAGAGCGACCTTAATTTCAAAAGAAAAGAAGGATTTCTTTAGACTCAACAAATCACATACAAGTATGAATTTGGAATCCAAAAGGAAATATTCAATCATATTAACCAAAGCGAACCAAGATTAATTTGACTAAATATGCTCAACTCAAGTAAACTTATGGAGACTTAAGAAATAAACTATATTAATCACAAAAAACTTGCAAATAATCTAATTGTCATACACAACCAAACTAATTACAAAAGTACTCAATTTAATTGGTCACACTCGACATAAGAAAATCTATGGAGCAATGACTAAGTTAATCATGAATAACCAACCCAGTCGAAGAAATGCTCAAACATAAGAAATCTTATGGAGTGCTAACTAAATAATCACACAAGATGATTAATTTAGTTTAATTATGTTTAACATAAAGTACCTTACGGAACAACAACTAAGCTAATCACAAAAGCAGTCAACTTTTGTTGTTTTAGTGCTCAACATAAGACACTTCATGGAACAACATAGTATTTACACAAAGATTGTGGATCGGAGAATCGACCTTATACCGTGGAATACACAAGGATTCATTCTATTTCTATCACCATTTTCACAATGAAATACAATAGACAAAATCCTTGAATCACAAAATATTTTAACCTATCTTACATCAATAATTGATAATATAGGCTTAACTTTTGTGTTTGTCAAAAGTCTATTCATTCTTTTATCAATATTTGCATATCAATTCACGAACGACTTTACTTTTGACAATATATGGGATAATCAAGTTCACGGACGTAAACATACATATCCCATAAAAATATTGCAATATATAAAATCATAAAGATTAATACTGCAAAAATCATCTTCCAAAAAAGTTTAGAATTTAAGCCAATAAATCTAAAAACAAGAAGATGAAAACATTGGATATAGCTATGTGTAATCACAATAATGGCTATTCCAAAACAGTAGATATTCTTCTAAACAAAACAAGAAAAATAGAAGATTTACTAAGCAATAATACCTTTGAAGAATTCTTTATCGTCCTCGAACTCCTTGTCGTCAACAAATATTGGAACATAAGGTTCATTAAGGTAGGAGTTTATATCAATAAACCTTCTGAATCTCGTGAGTCTTATACACAAAAGCCTTTTTTTTGTTGAATATCCTTACGCAACTCCTTCATTACTTCAAGAACATCAGAAAACTTCTGAGAATTTGAAGGAACGTCTCTTGGCTTCCTCACATTCCCTCTTTTTCTTTTCAATGTAGGAGGCAATGGAGATTGTTATTTTCCTTCATGATTGATGGCTTAACAATCATATTACCGTCCTTTCCATCTGAATACATCATTCTTGGAGCGTCCATGAACGTATGGGTTTGTGAGAGGCATTCACAATTAGCTCAACAAGTAGTTTTGAGATAAAAAGAGGTTTTAGAGAAGAAAAGAATAGGTTCGTAAACGACCAACTCTTAACCCTATGAAGAGTAGAATTATTGATAGTACCTTTTTTTTTTGTTTGATAGACAAAAAATAAACCTATGAAAAGAAAGAAAAAAAAATTTCCTAAAGCCTGAGAGGTACAAAATCATTGTCTCTTTTGATCAGGCACATGAGACAAGATTTTAAAAATAACACAATCATGTTATGCTGTGGTGAACAACAATTTGTCCACCAATTTCCACTTGGGAGGAATTCACAGACCTTTATCTATCAAAACTATTCGACCATACTTTCTTCTCAAATGGTCTTAGTTTATCCTTGGAAACTAACTTCTTAGACGAAGATAAAATCTTACATACCTCAGCGGTCTTTTGAGAAAGTTTAAGCTTTCTTGATGGATGATTTGATCTTCTTTGAAGTTTGTTGACATGCCTTTGTTGGTGTTTGAACATGTAACACTAAGAGAGTTCATGACCCTTTAATGAACAATATGAGCACGTCATACTTGGATAAAAATCAGGCTTCTGGAATGTGCAAGCATCTAAGCACAAATTGGGACTTGAAACATTATAAGCCAAGTTTCCAAAGAATGGGTCAACTTTGTCTTCCAGAATAGTTGGATTATCTTATGAAAGAATATCAAGATTGATATATGTATTGCTACAATTATGAAAATAAATATTTTCACCAAGAAGTGCAACATTTGATTTCTCGTCTTCATTAGAATCATAATTGTCAGACATTTTATCAAGAGTTACAGCAAGACCTTTGTTCACAGTGTATTTTCTCCGATTTGGACAGTCATTCGCAAAATGAACAAAACCCTTACACTTAAAGAACTAAGGCATATCCTTATCATCAGTTTCATCAATATCCCTGTTTCTAGGAGGAACACGATTATGAGGTTTGACTGATGCCTTGGGCTTATCTCCGGAGAACCGTTTACTTCTCTTCAACAGAAGATCCCTAAACTGTCTTGTGATCATCGAGACTGATTTGTCAAGATCTTCATCTGATGAATCTGTCTCAGAGTGATCATCTTCAGAGATATACACTTTTTTACTTTTATCAAGTAATTTAGTATCTTTCGGTGCTTTGAACACAACATCCTTAGATTTGGATGAATGTTCATGATCAAAGATCTTAAGCTTTCCAACCAGCATATCTCTGGAGAGAGTATCAAGGTTATTTCCCTCAACGATGGCATGCTTCTTAGAATCGTATCTAGATGGCAGCGATCTGAGAATTTTCATCACAATGTCCTTTTCAGGAATAGTCTTACCAAATGCAAAAGATGCATTAACAATTTTAGACAATTTGTGATTAAACTCATCAAATGTTTCTTCATCTGCCATACGAAGGTTTTCCCAATCAGAATTAAGATTTTGAAGTCTAGCTTCCTTTTCGCTGGAATTACCTTCGAATACGGTTGCTGAAGATTTGGGGTAATGGCATGTATGGTGGCATTCAAACCGTCGGAGTTTTGCTTTGCAACAAGAATCTCGGCAGGAGTATATTCACCAATATTCTTAGGAACGTTTACACCTCCAACTGCCTCAACGGAGCATCATAGCCATTAACAACATATACCCATGATTAGAAATCACGTGCTTGAAGAAAAGCTCGCATAGCAATTTTCCACCATAAGTAATTGGAGCCATTGAAGACTGGTGGTACTTTAATTGAGATAGCACCTCTATCCATAGAGTCAAATCGCAAAAAACATAGACTTGTAAGTTCTTGAACGTGTTTGCCTGCTTTTATACCAATTGAAAAATCGGGGGTCTAACAACCACACCCAATATTTCAATTAGCAATCTGCATGGACAAACTCCGAGTTACTTTACTAGAGAATTAACTAGACAGTCAGACTAAATCTAGATTAAAATATCTCAAGGAGTTATTATCTCAATCTCTCAATTTGATTTACTCAAGCAAATACAATCTGCGAGTCTTTACCAAAGACCAATATCCAAGTGTCAATCAATTTAAATCAATAACCAATAAGGTCGGATATTCTAATTGATTGAACAACGCACAACCTATGTTATTTCAATTATATAACGAAATATAATGCGGAAAAGAAATAACACAGACACCGGAATTTTGTTAACGAGGAAACCGCAAATGCAGAAAAACCCCGAGACCTAGTCCACATTAAACATATACTGTATTAAACCGCTATAAACACTAGCCTACTCCAAGCTAACTTTGGTCTGGACTGTAGTTGAACCCCAAACCAATCTCACACTGATCCAAGGTACAGATATGCTCCTACACATCTGAGCCCAGCATGATACTGCGCACTTGATTCCCTTAGCTGATCTCATATACAACCTAGAGTTGCCACGACCCAAAGTCGAAGACTTTAATAAACAAATATGTCTCACACAGAAAAGTCTGCAAGGATAGATAAATTTGTCTCCCACGAATAAACCTATGAGTTTTGTTCCATATTTTGATAAATCAAGGTGAACATGAACCAATTGATAAAACCAGACTTATATTCCTGAAGAACAGCTCAGCTTTATCAATCACCTCGCAATAAACTTAATCGACGCATCAAAGAAGATTATTGAGGAATCACAAACGATGAGACGAAGTGTTTGTGACTACTTTTATATCTTGCCTATCGGAGATATAAATCTCAAGCCAATTATTACAATTGTTCTCATACGATAGAAGATGCAAGATCAGATCACACAACTACGATAAAAAGTAGTATCGGTATGGCTTCACAATCCCAATGAAGTCTTTAAGTCGTTAACCTGGTTTTAGAAGAAGAAAACTAAAGGTTAAAGGAGAATCGACTCTAGCTTAGCAAACTAGTATCACACAGAATGTGTGGGGATTTGTTTTCCTAATTGCTAGAGTTCTCCCTTATATAGTCTTTCAAATCAGGGTTTGCGATCAATGTTAGGTTAGTAACAAAGCATTCAATATTCACCGTTAGATGAAAACCTGATTAGATACAAGCTAATATTTATCAACCGTTAGATTGAAAACATAGCTTGTTATACACACATGTACTGCACATTTGTAGGCTTGTGAAAACCATACCCAAACTTGTATATTAGTTGGTTCAACACTAGCTAACCAAATGGTTAGCCAAATGATAACTTTCATATCAACAATATTCTTCTTCACCATAACTAGTCCAAATGACTCAAATGAACTAGTTAGAGAGTTGTTCAATTGCTTAGATATTTATGTACTACACAAGACACAATTGAAGCAAAAATGACGTGATTCACTCGAATCGATTCATGGACTATAAAGCCATAGTTTGCAAAAGCATTCCGTAGTTTATTAAGATAAGTTCACAAACATCGTTTTTATACATAACCTACTCAAGTTCGTGGACTGGGTTCGCGGACTTAAGTTCCCGGATGGAGTTCACAAACTCCATCATAAATTCTTGGTCGAGAACTTCCGCCAGTTCGTGGACTGGATTCGCAGACTGAGTTCGCGGACTGAAGCTCACACACTTCTCCGGTTTCCCTTGATCAACAAAGTTCGCAAACTTCGGTTGAAGCAATAAGGACTTGAACATATATGTGTTACCACAACAATGCTTATATCCTCCAATGGTTATATTGTCTAAACTCTCATTTTAATCATTGAAACATTCTCAGAAGGCGTTATATAGTTGTTATTCACAAGCTATTTTTCGTCAGAGCAATTTCCAAAATGATTGAAACATAACATGACTTTCGTCACTAGGTAAAGATGAACTTGGCTAAAGCGAAATATTTACCAACACATATTTTGAGAAATAGATAAGCAAGCTATACTTAGATCGAAATATCATATGTGTATATTCTTAGTCTATATAGTAATACGACTTTTGTCTCAAGATATGAGGTAGAGTAGATAGACTTTTGAGTGATAGATAAGTTAAAGTTTCCACATACCTTTTAGTCAATGAAGATCCACCGGTTCCTTGAGTAGTCCTTCATCTTGTATGATGATCTCCATGGAGTTATTGAGCTCAACTACACTTTTCATCCTAGTCCGAGACCTTATCTATAGTTGACTAGAAATCAAAGACTTTATAGTTTTGATCACTAATATTGACAAACATGCTTGAGATAGCAACGCATGCGCGTTCGATCGAGCAATACTCTAACAGATACGATTCGATATTTTGTTTGCTCAAAACACCAGTTTGATTTCCATTTAGATATAATCAAGGTTTTGGAAATCTTGTAGATTAGGGTTTTAACTTACAATCAGTATGCGTACTCACATGAAGTCCGTGAACCTAATTTTCGTATGTGAACTTGGGTGATTCCAAAGATCAATTTCTAAGTTAAGAAAACCCTAATAATTCCACAACAAGAACCACTAGATAAATCTAGAGATATCTTGTTTAAAACTTCAAAAGGATTTTTAAGAGATTCCTTAATTGAAGCTTTCTTTCTAGTCTCCGATTTCGACTAACAAGTGTTGGTATACGATCGGAAACTGAAATCTATCAAAACCTAGTGTTTATGATCAATAACTCTTGAATGGTTTTATATTAGAAGAGAAAACCTTAGAATAGACAAGAGGTGAAAAAACTATATTACAAGTTGTATAATCAATCACAAAGATTTAATCCAACTTGGCTTTGTGATCCCCAATACAAAGACTTTTATCTAACTCTTGTTCATGAAGAACATAAGACATGGAAAACAACCTGCATAGCTTACGCCAATTTTCCAAAGGGGATGAAAAAAGTGTAAACTCACGAACTCAATATATATAGTGAAACACAGCTTGAAAACTAAGCAAAACTATTTTCCGTTTTCAAGACTCTCCTAATTTTGGGAGTCTTTCCTAAGTTATAACTCTTGCCAAAATAATTAATTAGCAAATATTGTATTTATGTGAATAAATTACAAATTAAATTAGGAAGGAATCACAAACACTTTAATATGGTAATCAAAGATGTTTGGAGTAATAGCTAACTTGCCTAAATAAGAAAACATCACCAACTTGACCAAAAATGTCTTTTAGTCACGTAATTGGGCCCAAGTCCGCGAACTGTTACAAACAGTCCATGGATTGTTTCCTACTAACGAACCGTAACAATTACAGCAACACTTATAATTGTTACTTTAATAAATCACTCATAACTTCATCGTTATAACTCGGAATTGAGTGATTCTTGGCTCGTTGGATTCGCAAGGTCATTCACTATAACATGATATTATTTATAAGGATAAATGTTATTGTATCCAAGGTCATGAATCAAATAACCTCAAGTATATATACATAAATGTATATTTACCGTCATTGGAAATGTTCCATAGAATGAGCATTTATCTCGATAGATTAGAATGGTAGAATTGAACAAAAATCCAAATGAAATCAATCACATACCTTGTTAATGAAGTACTTGTTGATGTCTTCTTGTAGTCTTCAATCTTCAATCTTTAAGGATAACTTCGATTTAACCTCTTAGACCTAATCTAGTCTGAAACTATCTTTAGTATGCTAAATCAAGAATGCATTTTGGTAACTAAAATTGACAACTAACTTGTCATACCAATGCTAGTAGGTTCAACCGAGTAGCGCTCTAACATGACTACTCTAGTTAAGTCAGTTTTAGACCCTGTTTCCAATCATATTATGTCCATGCTCAAACTCCCCAAGAGTCTAACTTTGAAAATTGATAGGTATAAGCGTAAATTTCTCTGGGAGGTGATAAGGATAACAAAAGTTCGCACAAGGTTAATTGTAAGAAAGTCTGTAGTCCCTTGGATCATGGTGGTCTAGGAGTTAGAGATACTGAGATTAATAATTTGGCTCTCTTGGCGAAAATGGCTTGAAGGGTGTTTTCCAATCCTAATTCGAATGTGTCTAGACTTCTTAGAGATAAATACTTCCCTGACCACGAATTTTGTAGCTGTGAGGCTAAAAGTAAAAGCTATGTTAGTTGGAAAAGTATTCTTAAAGGTAGAGATGTTGTTAAGGCTTGTTTGAGGTGAAATATATGAAATGGAGAAAATGTTAACTTATGGAATGATCCATGGGTGACTAATCTCCCTTTACCTGCTACTGCAAATATTTCAGGTAGTAACGTTCCTCAATTTGCTAGTTAAGGATGTCATTAAATCGGATACTAGGACCTAGACAATTTCATCTCTAAACAATTGACTGATGAGATTAGAGTTATTCCCATTGGCAGTAACAACAATGAAGATCGGCTTGTTTGGTCCCATGGTAAAGGAGGTGATATTACTGTAAAAGAGGCTTATGACTATCTTTTATCCAACAAGATGGATAACTCCGTGCCGAATCTTGATTGGATATTTCTGTGGAAGCTTAAGTTCCCACAGAAAATAAAATATTTTTTGTGGCAGTTGTGCCATAATCGGCTTAATCTTAATGTGTCTCTTTATCGTAAAAATATGTGATTATCCTGGTTGTAATCTTTGTGACATGGATTTCGAAACTTCTATTCATTTATTTTTTGGATGCAGAACCGTTGCCCCCTTATGGAAAAAGATTAAAGATAAGATTGGCTTCCAACCTAATACTAATTACTTAACTCCAACTTCTCTGAGAAATTATTATAGGTTTGAAGGGAAAATTGGTGTCGCGGAGTGGAAGCATTTATTTCCTTTCATTCTATGGTCCATCTGGAATGGGAGAAATGAGTTTGTGTTCAACAAGAAGGTGTTTCAACCTCCTAGGTTTCTTGCTAGAGCTCTTCGTAGCACCAAGGAATACTTATGTGCTTGTGATTCAAGGGAGGTAGTGGAAAGAAGAACATTTGATATTGTCGTTCCTTGGATTTTCCTTACTAATGGATATTGTAATCTGAATTGCGATGTCGCTTCTAACAAGAGAAGAAATGATGGCATTGGAGGTATCATTAGAGATGATTTAGGTGCATTCCAAGCTTGTTATGCAAAGCATATCTTTAAGAACGACAACAATGATGTTGAAATCTGGGCAGTGAGAGAAGGGCTGCTGGTCGCGAAGGATTTGAACATAAGAAAGTTGGAAGTTGAGACAGATTTTGTGTATGTTGTACAACCGTGTAAAAAAGAAGTTTATATCCCATGGGTTATGAGAGGCTTGATTAAAGATCAGAATTAGATGTGCATTTAGGATACAGAATTAGAAAGAGAGAGGGTGTCTGAGGATCGGTGAAACAGGATCGGTGAGTCACCTCCGACTCATCTCCATTTTTATCATGGATCAACAAAAATCTTTTCAACTGGAGTGGAAGACTTTCGAAATTTCTAAACAGAAGCTTGGTAAAACTAAGGGATTGAAGCTGGGGGAGAAAAGCAGAGGCGGACGATGTTTTTGGATTCTCATGTCGGAAGAAATTGGAATTTGGATCATAGATCTAATTCACAAGATTTTAACAGGGAAAGCAAAAGATGATGAAGTAAGATGGAATAGAAGAGACGATTCCTTCTCATTCTTATTAGAACTCAAGTCGAACAACAGGGGGGAATTTATGAAGTTAACTAGTTTTGATTCTTCAAAAAACAGAAACTCAATTATTTGTATTCCAAAAGGGGAAACAACATAGGATGGTGGAGTCTTGGAGAATGCTTAGTTGCTCTAATTAATGGGAAGGAAATTTCTCAACGAACTCCGGTTATTGAAGATTTTCCACATCAAACACAGAATAACCCTCGGCAAAAATCAAGCATCAAGGACAAACTGTCAAGAATTTTGTCAGTCACAATCAATGGATCCTTGTCCTGGAACGCAGTGGCCAAATCAATTTCACAGACACTGGGTTGGAATCGACACATTAAATTGAGTACAATGGAAAAAATAAGGCTATATTCTATCCTGACAATGATGAGGAGTGGATTAACACATGGAAGCCGAAAAAATGGAAATTCCAGGATACTACAATAATGGTGAAGAGATGGTACTGTGATGAGGAAACAATTTCACCAAACATATTAAACGAGGGTTCAACATGGATAAACATTAAAGGTTTGCCTCTTCATCTATGGTCCATGGAATCATTTGAATCGATTGGTGAAAAGCTGGGGGGGAATGGGTGAAATTGACATGGAAACTTTGAACAGAAATCCGAAGATCTGTCGAATTGAGATCAAGGGAGATGTAAGGAAGATTCCGTTAGTTCTTGAGATAGATCTTAACGGAAAAAATACGGTTCTATCTTTGGAATGGGATATCACCAAACGAGGGAACAAGTCACCGTCTCTGAGAGAATATTCGAATAGAAAGAGGATATTCTAGAAAGTTACTGCCAAAAATTCAAATTCAAATTCGAATTTGAATTTGTTGGCAAACAGCCAAATCAGCCTAGAGAAGGAGATAGAACCAAGATTAGAACTAGGAGACAATAATGAAGCATCTGCAGAAGAATTCTTTCGGGCAAACAGGACAACAAAGCTGAATTATGGCAAAACCGAAAACAACCCATTCAACCCAATAAACTCTCTTTTTGATAAGTTTAAAAAAGAAAACCCAGATCATAAAATTATTCAAATTGAGATACAATCGGGAGATCCAGTGACTCAAATAGAAGAAGTTGAGGAAAGTGAAGAAGAGATGGAGGAAAGTCAAGAAGAGGTGGAGGAGACACAAATGGAAGAAGCAGACCAAATAGATAGCCAAATCATCACAGAACTACCTCTGGCAATTATAGAGAAGGATCAGACTAAACATCAATCTGGTAAGCACAATGACTCTATCCTTAATACAGTAGAACTACTCATGGAAGTTAGTTCAAATATGGGCACAATAAATAGAGGACAAGAGCTACAAATTCAGCGTATTTTCGCTGAAATCATTGAGAGACACGAAAGGCAGTCGACAAAATCAAAAGACAAGGAGGAAAATGAAGGGAGAATGTTGGAAATCACAGATGGGGCTCAACTAGTGAATCAATGAGTACACTGGTTCTTTCTTGGAATGCAAGAGGACTAAATACAGTCGACAAAATGGACAATTTAAAATATCTAATCGAAAAAACATAAGCCAATTGTGGTGGTGGTGCAAGAAACAAAAATGATGAAAATAACTTCTTGGTTAATTAATCATGTTTGGGGAAATGATAGTAATAAATGGAGATGGATACCATCTCAAGGGTTAAGCAGAGGAATGCTAACAATTTGGGATGATGAAAAAGTAGATTGCATAGATGAAGAATTTTCACCAAGCACAATCAGCAATAAGTTCAGGTTCAGGAATGAATATTTGGAATGGACTTTGACTAATGCTTATTCCCCTTGTGAGAATGAAGAAAGGAAGGAATTTTAGATTGAATTAGTAAACACAACAGGTTGGGCTTCGGATGCTTGGATTATAGCTGGGGATTTTAATGCTGTGAGAAGAAGTTGGGAGAGGAACAAAAGGGGTGGCTCCAAACCTGGAAAGACTTTTTTCAAAAATTTCATGGCGCAAGCTGATTTGAATGATTTACCAGCTGCGGGAGGGTTGTACACTTGGTCAAACATGCAACAAGACCTAGTCTTATGCAGATTGGACAGAATTCTAGTCTCTCCAACAATAGATCAGAAATACCCGACTATAACACAAATTGTGTTATCTAGAGAAACATCAGATCACTCTCCAATCTTACTGAAAACAGGTAATAAGTCTGTTTCTAATTCCCCTTTCAGAGTGGAGCTTTATTGGCTCAATAATAAAACTTTCTTGGGAAATCTGGCAATTTGGTGGAGTACAATGTTATTCACAGGGTCTCCAAGCTTTGTGCTAGCAAAGAAGCTCCAAAATCTAAAAAAAATTCTAAAGAATTGGAGCAGGGAACAATATGGACAGATTGAAAAAACAAAAGTGGAACTTGGAAAAAAAATACATGAATTAAACATTAAGGAGGAAGGGACAAAGCTCACGAATGAATAATTTATTCTCAGGGCACAATGGAAAACAACTCTTAAACAAGTAAGATTTGATGAATTCAGGAAATGGCAGAGTAGAGCTAAAACAAAATATTTAAAAGAAGGTGAGAGCAACACAAGATACTTACATCATCTGGCCAATGGAAGGAGAAGAAGGAATACGATCCACAAGCTAGTAATAGATGGACAAGATAACTTCAATCAAACAGAGATCAAAGAAGAATTTACTGAATACTTCTCAAATTTATTCGAAGAAAAGTTTGAATAGAGGCCTCAACTTGATTCTACAGATTTTCCTAAAATTTCATCAGAGGTGAAGGATTGGTTGGAAAGACCAATTGAAGAAGATGAAATATGGAACACAATCAAAAGTTGTGGAAAAATCAAATCGTCGGGGCCAGATGGATATCCGATGGAGTTCTTTAAAGTGGCATGGCCAATTCTTAAAGAAGATATATTGGCAGTGGTCAAAGAGTTCCAAGAAGAGGAAAGAATTGACTGGAGAATGAATTGTTCCTTTATAAGTCTAATACCAAAGAAAGAGGACTCATCAAGACCACACATGTTCAGGCCAATCAGCTTAGTTGGGAGCATGTACAAGATTATCTCAAAAACTCTAGCAAACAGGTTCAAGACAGTAATTCATAAGTTTATTTCAGAACACCAGGGAGCATTCATTAAAGGTCAACAAATACAAGATGGTATTCTAGTGGCAAGTGAATTACTGGATGCAAGAATCAAATCCAAAGTACCAGGAATCTTATGCAAATTGGACATTGAAAAAGCCTTTGATAATGTGAACTCGCACTGCTTGGATTCTATTTTAGAAGGATATGGTTTTGGAGAAAAATGGAGAAATTGGATATACTGGTGTTTATCTTCTACCCAGTCATCAATTCTAATAAATGGGTCGGACACTTCACAGTTTAAACACCAGAAAGGTTTAAGACAAGGTGATGCACTCTCACCTTTTTTATTCATTCTTGTAGCTGAAATTTTCACTAAGCTTCTAAAGAAGGGAGAAGAACTGAACATGATCACAGGGTTCAATATACATAACCAAATTAGTGTGTCTCATTTGCAATTTGCTGATGAAACACTGATTTTCTTAGATGCCAAGGAAGAGATAGTGGAAAACCTGGTGCTCATTCTTCAAGTTTATGAAGCCATTACAGGGTTAAGAGTAAATCTGGAGAAAAGCACTGTCATCATCATTGGAGCAGACCATAAAATAGATGATATTGCAAGAATCATGCACTGTAAGGTAGAAACACTTCCACTAAAGTATCTTGGAATGCCACTTGGAGCAACTTTGAAACAAGTTACTCTCTGGGATACAATCTTAGACAAATTCCAGAAAAAACTGGCAAAATGGAGGAGGAGGTTTTTATCTAAAGCACAAATAATTATATTAATCAACAGTGCATTAGCAATCCTTCCGGTGTACTTCATGTCTTTACTGCAGATTCCTGTGGATGTGGAAAGGAAGATGGTGAAAATTATAAGGGAGTTTCTGTGGGGTGGTAGCTCAGAAAGGAAAAAAATATACTGGGTGGCCTGGGATAGAATACACTTTCCAAAAAAACTAGGAGGGCTGGGGATCAGAAATTTGAGAGCCAAAAATATAGATATTTTGTCCAAGTGGAGTTGGAGGTATGCAAAAGAGAAAGAGGCTCTTTGGAGAAGAGTAGTCCAACTGAAGTCTATCTCAGATGTTGAATACTTGTGTCCTGTGGAATCTAAACTTCCTCATGGAAGAGGTATGTGGAAGGGTATACAACAGGGAGGAAATATGATGCAAACAAACTCTTAGTTCTCAATTGGGGATGGAAACGCAATCAAATTCTGGATCGATCCATGGACTTATCAACCACCTATGTGCCATACTTTCACCTTAGATTTTAGAGCTGTATTGAACAAGAAGGCCAAAATTGCTGATCTGATTCTAAATGGGAGATGGTGCATTCAGTTGAAACAGACGGCATCTGCGGAAGCCAAGTTTCAACTCTCTAATCTCATTGCTACTATTGGAAATCCACCTCTTCTGACAACAACAACTGATCAAATCTTCTTCCAAACTGGAAATTATACCGCAAAGGAAGGTTATCAACTCATTATGAAACAGATGCTTTCTGATCCGCAGGATTTTGATTATGTCTGGAGAAAACATGTACCACCTAAAGCGCAGGTGCTTGCATGGTTGGCAGTTCAAAATGCAATACCAACAACGGATAATTTGAATCATAGAGGCTGCAATATCACAGAAACTATGTGCAGTCTATGCAACAATGAGCTAGAGTCAGTGGATCACACTATGCTTCTTTGTCCCTTCTCAAAGGACATATGGGACTACTTCCTGGAAAGAATGGATCAGCAGTGGACTCATCGGGCAACTCTTAAAGATCAATTGAGAAGTTGGCAGTGCAGAAGAGGAACAAAAATAGGCATGAAAGTATGGCCAATACTTCCTTTTGCCGTGATTTGGTCTGTTTGGTCCGAGAGAAATAGAAGAGTGATGGCAAAGAAACGTGGCATGGATAAAGAAGAAGTCATAATAGTGATTAAGAGGAGGATTTTTCAATGGGGAGAGCTACAAAATTGGTTTAAATTTCACCCTTTTAGGGAGTTAGTTTCTCACTGGGCTTCTGTAATGGATAGTAATGTTTCACAATTGTAATTGGTTTTGGGCTTGAGCCATCCCTCAAGTTGTTTATCTTTTGCCCTTTTTCATCAAAAATAAAAAAATAAAAAATAATAAGAGTCTTGATTAAAGATATTGAAGAGTTAATGAGCAGCTTTGAAGTGATTGAAATAAAACAAAGGTACATGGAGTCGAATTTTTTTGCAGATTATTTGACAAAGGCTGGCGCAGCAAGAGATTTAGAGGGCATTTGGTTTACTAACCCTCCAAATGAAGTTGTTAGGAGGGTAACTGATAATGTTGCTGGTAGAGCAGTCTTGAGGACCGTTGGTTTAAGTAGTTAGTTTTTTCGGTATAATGCCTTTGTATAAAAAAAAATCATATTAGGCTGTTTTCCATCGCGATGATCCCTTGGTGTGTGGTTTAGCCAATCGGTTATCAGCCTTTGGTGAGATCCATATTAGGTCCACAAAACCCCCATTGATATACAATCCGGGGGGCTTTGAAAATTGAGTATATAATAATAAAATTAAACTTACGACTTCTGAACAGCAGGTGCTGTGGTGTAGTCGGTTATCACGTCAGTCTTACACACTGAAGGTCCCCAGTTCGAGCCTGGGCAGCACCAAATTTTTTTTTTTTTTTTTGCCAATTGAAAATTTTTCGTTATCGGCTTCGAAATTTAACACACCTAACTTCACGACCACAGCTGAGATGACGATGTCGATGTTCATAAACTCAATTCTTAATCTTATCTTGAAAATTTTTAAAAAACGAAGAAGAAGAGGAAAGACCCTCTTTAAGTTGGTGGAATGCTAATCTCCCTTACATCACAGCCGACTTCCAGTTTTAGGGTCCTCCACCAAAAGAAAGTATAGTGTAACACACGTATGATTTAAATTAGAAAGTATTTTTTGACTTGTTATTCATTTTACATTGTTGTTCTGGATAGCGTCCACTGACTCAACCCTACTACTCAAGAAGAATGTTTTGACAACGTGTCACCAGCTGTTATTACACGTCAGTTGCTGTTCTGAATAGTACATGTGTTTGGTCACGAGTTTATCTCAACCACTAAACTTTTATTTAATAATCTAGTTGCTCATAACAGTGATGCACTACTTTGTTCATGGTGTCGACTGGAATAGTGTTCGTTTTGGCATGTCCGGCTAGTAATTAACTTAAAAAAAGTCGTCTGGACTTGATTCATGAATCTGCCCGTACAACTGTAAGTCGTCTATATGTCACAAATATGCAGTTCTTCCTCTACGGTCTGAGAGCAAACACTATGGCGCAAGGTTTTTGGAGATATCTAGATAAATCCTACTATGCTGCCGTATTCATTTACCCTTTGGCAGGGGCGGAGCTAGAAGCTTCACTAAGGGGAAGCAAAATAATATTGGGGGTGCAAAATAGAAAAAATAGGCTTGGGAGCCCAAAATATAAGAAATTCTAGGCTTGGGAGCTAGTTTGAGAGGGTTTGCTACAGCTCCGCCTCTGCCCTCCGGCAGAGATAGCTTAGGCTTTTGCACACATACGTACACAAACTATATGTATATTCAAAGGATTGTTTTACAATCACCAAGGAGCGTTGTTTTTTCTCAGTGGACTGAAAAGTCATGTCCTAAACCTAGCTCTGCATCTATCCATGCCTGCTAAGGGGTGTACAAAAAATACATGTAAATGTTGTTTTGTCTTTTATGAATTTTAATACACCCCAAACAAAATTGTATCCCCTATTAGCAATGTCGTTAAACTTGGAAATTTCTTCATGCAGCTCCTATGGACCGTGGTGGCCTGGTGGGAATCGCTATACTTTCTTCTTGAAAGGTATTTGATTCTAGTGAAAATATAGTGGTGCCACTAATTTTCTTCAAAAAAATAATATTGGTGCCACTAATTGCGGAATACTAAGAAGCTAACCAAATTAAACTGAGACGCATCATAATGCTATGCTTTTGACACCCAAAATATTTTCCCCACATATTAGTTACCCAAGAGCTGAGTTGCACGGACGCGGACGTGTAGACGCGGACGCAGACACTACAAAATTCTCAAAAAATTAGGACGCGGACATGTATATACATATTTTATTTATATATTATTTATATATACAATTATGTATTTATACAGCAAAGTCAAGTGTTTCGATCATAAAAATTAGAAAATAATACTACATGTGTATAAATTTCAAAAGAAAAGGAAAGATCGTTTGTTTATACACGTCGAAGGTCAAGCAATCAATCACTATTAAACACATGGCGCAATCAAATTGCATTCTTAGAACAACACATGCTCAAATTAAAGGGTATATGTGATGTATTTCCAATTACAAAACCCTAATAAAGACTTAAATGATTGATCTAAATGTTTGTCTTTCTTCATTTAGTTAATAATAGTAAAAATAAAGGAAGAAGTTTAAATGAAAATGGAAAAAAAATGTTTCAAACCCAAGTCATCGGTGCGTCCAAAAAGAACACGAGCGAGACGCTATTTGGTGTATCGGACATGCGTCGTGTCAGTGTCAAACGCGCGTCCGACGTGAGTCGGACGCGGACACGACTCCGAAAACGGAGCGTCCGTGCAACCCAGCCCAAGAGCGAGTTCAAAAAGACAAAAAAAAAATCCCAAGAGAAATTTTTACCTGCACTGAGCCACTGACTATAGGTTGCAAGTGAGATAAGCATTGACTTCCACTGACAATAACTGGTTGCAAATTCACTGCAATGATGTTCATCTCAACATAACAAAACTCAACCCTTTAATTCCCATTCAACTGTTAGTTGGAGATTCTACATCGGAGCCCACCATTCTTAAAGTTGTTAACCTTCTCACACCCAAAGTAACAATCTTTTGAAGAAGAAGAATAAGAACCAAAAATATCTTAAAACCGACCAGAATCATATTTAGTTGATTAGTTCATGGGAACCCACACAAGAGAAAGAAAACCGACTATCTCACATCTCTATCAGAAAAAACAGTGACTCATCAGCACTAGGTTTGTTTTTGTTAGTTTTTAACAAGAAAAAGTTTTTTTTTTTTTTTTTTTTTTTGAGAATAAATGGTTTAATTAACAAGAAAAAAGTTGATTAAGAAAAAATAGTGACATTTCTTTTGGTCAAAATCGGATATATTGTACACGTGTAACTAAAACAGGTTTAATTTCCAGCTATAAAAGAAGAAAACGTGTTCAGCTAAAACTTCAAAGAAAAGTAGAAAACCTTCCAACCAAACACCTCTCATCTTCCTCTTCCTCCTTACCCGCCAAAACAAGAAAGTTTTTTGAACAGATTCAGCAGCTTAGATGTTCCAAGAAGATTTTACGATGATGGGTTCTAATTATCTTCCATCAGCGACGCAGTCGTCGCAATTTTATTCGTCTCGAACACCATGGCCTCGTTCTTTAGATAAGTTGTTTGAGCAAGCTGTTGCAGTTTTCCCAGAAGGAACACCAGATAGATGGAGAAAAATTGCTGCTCATGTTCCAGGGAAAACACCATGGGAAATTCGAGAACACTATGAAGCTTTAATTTATGATGTGACAGAAATTGATTCCGGAAGAGTTGAATTGCCTCGTTATGAGGATGATTATGCTGGTGGCAACAACGATTCGTTTTCAAAGACCTGGGGTTCTGATAGTGGGAGAAGGTCGAATCAAATTTCGTTTGCATCGAAGTCCAAAAATAATACAGAGGAGAGAAAAAAGGGGGTTCCCTGGACTGAAGAAGAACACAAGTAAGTAATTTCCACTTTACTCTATAAAGGAGTCTAGAGATACTTACTCTGTATCCCATGGTTACTGACTAGGTGAACAACTTGACCAGACTGATATTGGTCTGAGCACTGACAGGCTACTAATTTTTGCATGACAGGCTTTTTCTAATTGGATTGAAGAGATATGGGAAGGGTGACTGGAGAAGTATATCAAGAAATGCTGTAATGTCAAGAACACCTACTCAAGTTGCTAGTCATGCTCAGAAGTATTATCTTCGCCTGAACTCAATGAAAAAAGAAAAGAAAAGATCAAGCATCCATGACATAACCACTGTTGAGACCTGCACTGTTCCTCCACCACAAAATGATCAGTCTACGGTTGGGTCAGCATCTGACAGTTCAATGAAAATGGGGATGTCAATCGACCTGCCAAGATCATTTTTTGGTCAAGGATATGCTTCATCAGGGTATCAGCAATTGGGCTATCCTATATAAAGATTACGAAAGTTTAGATGAAGTTCTTGTAAAATGGATAATATTAACCAACTTAGGTTTTTCTGTTTCTTCTAATTTTCTAGTAAGGATTCACAGTATACTAGCTTGCTTTGTATCATTCCATGAACAGGAGATTTCTGTGAAATTGTGAATGTAAACCTAAGTTCAAGAACTTACTTTAATTGCTCGTTTCATCCAAGTGACAATCCTTTTGCATCAAAAGATTCTTAAACTATGAACAACTTGCAAGTAATAATTAGTGTCCATCCTCATCTAACAGCAATTATAATGCAAGATATAAAGGTAGTGCAGCAATCAAATCTAACATTATGGTAAAAAACAAAACCCGCACTTTAAAGTATTGAGAATATAAACTCAAAGGTCAATACAGGTGTGCAGTTTTACAAACAAGTATATAATAGCCACTTCTAATTAAGAAAAATGGTGTTCAAAAGCCATGACTGTAACTATTTAGAGAAACAACAGAAGGGTCTGGGAAAAACTCCATGTTACCAAAGATATTGAGAGCTTGCATCCAGCAAGTGGGACTTCACACCTTTAGAGCATCAATCTTTAACTGAGGTCCTCAGTATCTTGACGTCATGAATAGGCCTGGAAATCAGATATCACTTTAATGTCAACTTCCACCAATAACAAGAAAAGGAAATGACAGAGAAAAAGAATTTGTTTGACTTAGAGATCAATCCTAGGCTAAAAGCATTTTGTTACTAGAACTGCAAAAGCAAGAAGTATCCTGATCTTACCATAAAAGATAAAGGTGTACGAACCTCCTATTTAGTACTCTTATGTAATTAGTGTAGAGTTTTTTTTTCTTTTGAATAAGATTTCACCTCTTAAAATAAAGAATCAGGAATTGCTCGCCCCTATCCAATCAAGAATGGATTTACATGCCAGGAGAAACACAGGTACCTAAAGCATTTTACAGTATAGATACGGATGGCTGGTCCACTCATGCAACAGATTTTATCCAACATAAAGAGTCTTCAGAATGACGTTATTACATTTGGGTTCCAGGAAAATCTAGACAATCACTAATTGTGTTTGTACACAATCACTTATAACCTAAGAGCTCCCATGATGGTCCATGCTCAGGAAGATGGGTTTCATATTATTGTAGACAAAAGAACTCGAAAGAAAAGGCATAGCCCACAGAAGCATACCTGTCATTATTATTAGTTTGAACACTGCCAAGTCTTTTGACGATTTCCATCCCTTTACAAATTCTCCCGAAAATTGTATGTTTACCTGGAAAAGTGAGAAACAGTAAGGAAATCGACTTAACTTTGAGTTTGAAGCAGTACCAATATAACTCCTACAGAGCACCAGGTTCCAGTTAAAGTGAGAAGATGTGGGAACCCTACGAATCTAATCAATTGTGAGATATATATACTTTAGGAAATGGTACGATATGATAGAAATACATATGGCCATTTGAAGCTTGGTAGGAGATGGAGTAAGACCTACCGCCAATGTCAATTCAGCGTGACACAAATCGTACTATTTGAAAGCAATTGCAGCAATCTAATTCCAATTACGAAGCAGTTTAAATGGAAGGTCATTACCATCCAGTGATGGAGTGGGTGCCAGGGTAATGAAGAACTGACTTCCATTTGTATTCGGACCAGCATTTGCCATGGATAGAATACCAGCTCCAGTATGCTTCAACTGTGTTGTTATCTCATCTTCAAACTTTGAACTGCATAAAGTTATAAAAATTGAGTCAAAGACTAATAAAGAAAAAATAGGCTGATTAAGCATACTAACAAGTAGCTCATGCTAGAGATTGATAGTATCAAATTACACTCAAATTTGAAGTTTTCTTCGAATTTGCCAGGGAGCACAACTTTCTCTCAATCATAGCAGCCACCTTTTGTGGTGACCAAAAGTAATTCCTATTAGTGTCTCGCAAGCAAAAAGTAACTACAGTTTGTTCTAATTTCACTACAATTTCTTCCACTGCCTTGACACTTGGAATTAGGTCAAAACTTACATCTGCACCCCTCGGGGAAGCAACTACTAGTTTACCTCAAAAAACCCTCACTGTTTTGGTCTCTCTTCATCACATAGCAAAACTACAATGCTAAAAAAAAATCAATCCCCTAATTTCATCAAACGCAACAAACATCTAACCACTAACTAAGTTTGAGTAAACTAATCATACCCAAATTCCAAAAAACAACAGAAACCCTAGAAATTGAAAGAAGAAGGAAGAAGATGAATACCCATAGATGGATTCTCCACCTCTGCCAGTCCCAGTAGGATCTCCTCCTTGTACAATAAAATCCTAATTCATACACACAAACACACAAAATCAGCCAAACAAAAAATCATCTACTAAAAAAAGAAGAAGAAAAAAATATCGACAAACACTAACAAGTGAGTAGTATTACCTTAATAATTCGATGAAATTTAACGTTGTCATAGTAACCCCTTCTAGAAAGCTCCAAAAAGTTTCTGCAAGTTCTTGGTGCATGCTTATAGTATAGCTGAACACACAAAAACCCCAAAACAAAACCCATCAATATTTATCAATAACCTAGATTGAATAAAGTAAAAAAGAGTTGAAATTGAGAGAGAAACCAGACCTCAATTGTAAAAGAACCCATGGATGTTTCAACGGTAACTTCAGGAGCTTCTCCTTCTGCGTTTCCCCACATCTTCACTCTTGACGGATTGAGACTCTGGAGAGATGTTTCGTTTTTTTTTTCTTTCTGTGAGCAATGGCGCTAAATCGACGAAGGTATATAAAAGAAAGACCACCGCAGTCACTAAGGCACCCGTACTTTCGTTAAAAACGGACACATTATGAGTTGAGTTACTGAGTCAACTCAGTGAGTTGGATAACAAACAACGAGGATTCCGAGGGATCATGTGCAGATGCACGTGGAATAAGTGTATGTGTGGGACCACTTTGGACTTCTTGTTGAGAGAAGAGAGAACGGCTCTTCTCCTCAACTAATTTCTCTCTCTCTCCTCAGTTTTGAGTTTTTGGGGAGAATTTAGGTTGTTTGATTTGATGAAACAAAAAACCTAATTTTAATTTTTGAGAATTGATTGATTGAGAAAAGGATATGGCGATAGTATATGCTGTAGTAGCGAGAGGAAGTGTAGTATTAGCAGAATTTAGTGCTGTATCCGGTAATACAGGTGCTGTTTGTAGAAGGATCTTAGAGAAATTACCATCTGAAGCTGAAACTAGGCTATGTTTTTCACAAGATCGATATATTTTTCATATTTTGAAAATCGATGGGATTACTTTTCTTTGCATGGCCAATGACACCTTCGGAAGTAAGTAGTTTTTCGTAAATTTATTTTCTGTGTTCTTGATGTTAAATTGTGTAGTCATTATATTTCGGATTGAGGTGATTTCCTCAACCTGTTAAGTCATTGAGAAGATTGGGTTGGTTTTGATTTTTTAATTTAGGGTTCTAGTTGGTGATCGTAAGAGCCCAATTTGGGAGAAATTAGAGTTTTTTCAGTCTTTGATTAGTTCATTCTGTATATCAGAAAAGTTTGAGGTGTTTTAGTGTTGATTGAAGTGCAAGACGTTGAGGTTGCACAGTGAGATCAGAGCTCACATTTTTGTAATTTTGCTTGTTTGTCAGAGTTTTATCACCAATAGCGATCATTATGCTCTTCTTTCTAGATTATCAAATGGATTCTAGAAGCATAGTTTGTACCTTGATTGATGTCTTGAGCCATGAAAAGGAGAGATGTTCTATGTATTATGTAATTTGATGTAACTGCGTATGATTTGTTGTTGGTGTAAAGCCTTAGCGCATATGTAGCATGATTAGTCTTCTTATCCTCGGCTGATATTGTACAACTGACATGAAGTCTGCTATTTTCATGTTTGAAACCTTGATAATTTCTAGTTCTTCATACATAAATCCATTCCTTTCATCATATGCAGGTAGTTAGCCTTCTCATTAACTATGCCCAAATCGTGGTGTTTGATCTGGCAATATTAGACCTATTATGTTGTTTGAACGTTATAGGCAAATGATATGTTTATGATGACCATACTGAGTAGAGTAGACTCAAGGTTCCTGCATTATTACAATTTAATCACTGATTCACTATGGTAGGTGAGATATTCGTTGAAGCTTTACTTGTTATGGTGCATGTTTATTTGTAGAACATGATGTTGTCTGATATAGATATCTTAGTGAACAAATTTCTGTCCATCTGACGTATGATTGTTAAATTGGCTTAGGGAGAATTCCTTTCTCATACTTGGAGGACATTCATATGCGATTTATGAAAAACTACGGCAAAGTAGCTCACTCTGCGCCTGCTTATGCAATGAACGATGACTTTTCAAGAGTCTTACATCAGCAGATGGAATTTTTCTCTAGTAATCCCAGTGCAGATGCTCTTGATCGTGTAAGAGGCGAAGTTGAAGAGGCAAGTATCTTTTTGTGCTAGATTCTTTTTTCAAATTTTTCTTTTCAATAATAAAATAAGAAACTTCGATGTTTGTTATATAATTGTAAACTGAAAGATCTGTATCCTTTACTTTATTCTTGTATTGGTTCCTAGTTCTTGTTTCCACTCTGCGAGAGTGGATGGGGTACATCATGTCGTTCTTTCTAGCTTGCTCGAATAGAACATGGAAAGCAATCTCCATTTACCGATTATTGATTTACTTAAAAAGTTGTATTCCAGTTGCTTTTAGTATTGAAATACTCTTTTGGCCGTTTTTCCGCTTACTTTGCTTGGTATGTGGTATAAATTCATCTTATCGGCTCATTTCTTATATTCTGATCACATTATGGGTTGATATTCAGGTACGTACCATCATGGTCGACAATATTGATAAGATACTTGACAGAGGTGATAGAATTGAACTTCTGGTTGATAAAACTGCCACGATGCAAGATAATACCTTTCATTTCAGGAAACAGTCTAGGCGTCTTCGCCGGGCTCTTTGGATGAAAAATGTGAAGCTCTTGTGAGTAACTCCCCCTCTTTCTCTTCTTTTCTTTTCACCTTTCTCTTTTTTTTTTTTTTTTCCTGATGTTAATATTTTGTAAATGGTTACATGGTTACTTCCACACAATTATCATTGGAACGTCTCACCTTTATCATTGTCATGGCACCTTACTATGTGAATTTCATAGTTGACTCTTCTTTTTCTCTTCATTTTGCAGGGCCATGTTAACAGGTGTAATTATTTTTGTCCTGTACTTGATTATTGCTGCTTGTTGTGGAGGCATCACTCTTCCTTCATGTCGTTCTTGAACTGAAAAACCTGGTATTGATCAGCTGCAAGGGTTTGCAGTATCTAAAACTCAGAATCGTTGCTTGCCTCTATAAATCTCAAGATTCAGATTTCTCAAGTGTGATTGCAAACAGAAGCATGTTATTGCATCCCAAGAGCCTCATAAATATCATAGAACTAAAGTTTTATTTGCTCAAGTTCTTTATTACGAGGTCCACTGCATATTTTTGCTTGCTGGGTGGTTGCTACGTGCAAATTTATCTTCATTTCCTGTAAAATATTGTTGGACTTCTGTATAGTTTTCATTTTACTGATGATGATGGTAAATTGTCAAAGTTCAGCTTGTGCTTTCCGTGTTGATTTATGTCTAAAGCTCGTGCATATACTTCGCTCCCTTCTATAAGCTCGTGCATACTAGGGTATGTTTAACGCCCATAACCCTTTTGTTCTTGTTTGGAACCTATTTCGTCAAACCTGATGATGGTACTTTTAACCTTTAAGTCATTTTGGTTTAGTGGCATTTGGATGCATCAAGATGATTAAAGTTGAAGAAAGAAAAGTTGGGGTTTAATTTCTCACTGGTAGTAGTGTGGTGTCCACTCATATTCCACTACGCGTTGACCTGATGAATGCTACTTTTCAGCTCCCTGAGGGATGTCCACCTGAATTTCATTTAGAGGGATTCAGGAATCAGGAGGTGCATCATGTATGAATGAGCTCATATATTTTATCCAGTTAGTTGCATATGTGAGAGAGAGAGAGAAATAGAGCATAATTTTCTTTGACAGTCCTTAGGATTCCTCTGTCTGTATACCAAAGTTCATCTCATTAGAACATCCATAGAAAAAACTTGGCAGGAAGAATTCTGATTTCTCAAAATCTTTACATCTCGTACTTTTAGATTTCTCTCATGGCAACTTTTCTCAGGAGTCCAATGTTTTCTCCTCTCAAAGCACCCATCACCAAAGCCCCTCCAAACTTCTATCCACTGAATGAGACAAATTCAAGAAAACAAACCAAACCCAGAACTCATATCACTTCTACACTAAAATCCTTCCTAGATTTAAAGCCTGAATCAAAGCCAGAGTTCCTAACTTTCGACTTACCTTTTCACGACAAATCTGATCGTGTAAAATACGAGGTGATCATCATCGGTGCAGGTCCAGCTGGTCTTCGTTTAGCTGAAAGAGTTTCTGCATATGGAATTCGAGTTTGTTGCATTGATTCTTCACCTCTTTCCATGTGGCCTAATAACTATGGAGTTTGGGTTGATGAGTTTCAGAGTTTAGGTCTTGAAGACTGTTTGGACAAGACATGGCCGATGACTACTATCTTTCTTGGTGATCAGAGATCTAAGTACTTGGATCGTCCTTATGGACGGGTCAATAGGAAGGATTTGAAAACAAAGTTGCTAGAAAAATCCGTTTTAAATGGTGTCAAGTTCTTCGAATCCAAAGTGTGGAATATTGAGCACCAGGAATTCGAGTCCGTGGTAATATGCGAGGATGGGGTGGAACTGAAAGGGAGCTTGGTTGTTGACGCAAGTGGATTTCGTAGTCCTTTCGTGCAATTCAATGAACCAAGAAACCATGGATATCAAATTGCTCATGGAATCTTGGCTGAAGTTGATGAACATCCATTTGATCTAGACAAAATGGTTTTAATGGATTGGAGAGATGATCATCTAGGAAATGAACCGGTATTACGAGGTAATAACAACAAGCATCCAACGTTCTTGTATGCAATGCCGTTCGATTCAAATTTGATCTTTCTTGAAGAGACTTCATTAGTAAGTAGACCAGTTTTATCTTACACTGAAGTGAAGAACAGAATGGTTGCCAGGCTAAGACATTTAGGGATTAAAGTAAAGAGAGTAATAGAAGATGAGAAATGTTTGATTCCCATGGGAGGACCTCTTCCTACTATACCTCAAAGTATACTGTGCCATGGTGCAACTGCTGGTTTAGTACACCCATCAACTGGATACATGGTGGCACAAACTTTATCTCGATCAACACTACTCGCCGACGTGATTGCTGAATGTCTAGGATCAACAAGAATGATTAGGGGGTCTCAGATGCATCAAAGAGTTTGGAATGGTTTATGGCCTATGGATAAAAAATGCAGCAGAGAGTATTACCGTTTTGGAATGGAGACTCTTTTGAAACTCGACCTGAAAGGAACCAGAAAGTTTTTTCATGCTTTCTTTGATTTAGATCCTTATTATTGGCAAGGATTTTTATCTTCTAGATTAAGCATTATGGAGCTTGGGATGTTGAGTTTGTCTTTGTTTAGTCATGCTTCAAGGAGTACTAGGATTGATATTG
This sequence comes from Papaver bracteatum, assembly GCA_023529315.1. Classification (NCBI taxonomy): domain Eukaryota; kingdom Viridiplantae; phylum Streptophyta; class Magnoliopsida; order Ranunculales; family Papaveraceae; genus Papaver; species Papaver bracteatum. The sequence goes on along the minus strand of JAJJWX010002237.1, from coordinate 659,153 downwards.
TTACCAAATGTCCTTTACCTTTGGCTAGAATGATCGGTAAACTAGTCAATAGTGCAATCTAATAACAAGAGCAATGAGCAATGATATATACTTGTCTTCCTCCAGAGAAAAAAATATAAATGCGTGTTCTGTTTTGCTTGAATAACACCACTTTTTTGGAATATCTAAATTGTATCTATGAATGTGAAAAACATAATCCACGGCAGGTTGCTTATGCAATTTTTTTTGCCATCCCGCATCTAATCTGAGTTGGTGTAACCCTTGCTCTCTAAGGAGAGTTCACGAAAAGCAATCACTATGGTGAGTCGGTGACCATAGTTTGTCAAATTTCTCTACAATCTAGCAATGGACAACCACTACGACTATAAAATTTGCTAAATTGCAGTTGTTCGTTAAGAGCACCATAAATTTCCTAGTTTTTTAGTCCAGGTGGATGGACAAACTTAATTTTGCAGGGGAGAGAGGTTTTTCGAAGCGAAAATAGGCCGGATCAGTTAGTTGAGCCAAGGCTCGGCCCAATGTGGTTTGGTCGTCCCTAATTGATTAGGCAATGGTCGAATTCCCAACGACAATTTTTTTCCCCTATAAATATTTAATCCATTCAAACTTTCAACTCACACCAAAATTCAATTTTCTTTTGAATTTTTTCCACTATAAATCTTTCTCTTGAAATGTCTCATAAGGCAATTTCATTTTTCTGTGAAGCCACTTGAGACTGTTGTAAATAAGATATGTGGTAATTTTTAAAAAATTGAAAATGGTAAAAAGGAAAGAGTTTTGCAGGTTTTAATCCAAGAAAATGTGTTGTTAAAAGGCAAAGAAAAGCTTCAGTCTTGAAAGTTAACAACCGAAGTTTCAAAAACACAGAAGAAACAGTTCCCGAGCTAGTTGAATGGTTATGTCTGAAAAAGCAGGGGTATCACAACCACACCCAATAATTCGTTCTGCAATCTGTATGGACTAAACTCCAATATAATTCCGAGAGCACCAACTTAAAAGTGAGACTCAATCAAGAAATATATCAAAGATCTTTATCTCTATTTCTCAACACAATTAGCAAATCGAACAGATAGAAATCCGTGAGCCTGATCGATATGATAAATAACTTGGATGGTACCAAAGACCAATGCCCAAGTGTCAATCAAGTTATATCCAACAAACAAGGTCGGATTTATGATTGAACTACGCAGAACCTGTGATATTTCAATTATATAAACAAATATAATGCGGAAAAGAAATGACACATACACCATAAATTTTGTTAACGAGGAAACCACAAATGCAGAAAATCCACGGGACCTAGTCCAGATTTGAACACCATACTGTATTAAGCCGCTACAGACACTAGCCTACTACAAGTTAACTTCAGACTGGAATGTAGTTGATACCTAACCAAGTCTCACACCGATTAAGGTACAGTCGTGTTCCTTACGCCTCTATAACCACACTGGATTCTGCACACTTGATTCCCTTAGCTGATCTCACCGACAACTAAGAGTTTCTACGACCCAAAGTCGAAGACTTATAAACAAATTTGTCTCCCACGGATATGTTTATTCTTTATTCGGTTTTTGTTCCGTCTTTTGATAAATCAAGGTAAACAGGAACCGATTGATAATCTGGTCTTATACTTCCGAAGAGCAGCCTATAAATATCAATCACCTCATAATTACCCAACTGATTAACAAAAAAAAATCTATTACGGAATCACAAGAGTCTGAGACGAAGAACTGTTGTGATTACTTTTTATACCTTACCTATCGGAGATAAATCTTGAGCAAATATGAGAGAAGATAATACTCAACATGATAGAACTAGTAAGATCAGAATACGCAACTACAGAGAAAATAGTTGGATCTGGCTTCACGAATCCCAAATGAAGTCTTCAAGTCGTTAACCTAATATAGTTTTGGAAAAACCTAGGTTAAAGGAGAATCGACTCTAGTTTGCAACTAGGACACAGTAAAGTGTCAGGATTAGGTTTTCCAATTGCTAGAGTTCTCCCTTATATAGTCTTTCAAATCAGGGTTGCTTACAATTAAAGCTAAGATAGTTTAGTAACAAAGCATTCAATATTCACCGTTAGATGAAATTCTGATTTGAGATTCAAGCTAAGTCTGCTTAGAAATTAAGCAATTAATCTCCACCGTTAGATGGTCTTAGCTTGTTACACACAAATGAAATATACTTGTATTTAGATATGGGTAATCGTACATAAACGTGAATATTGAGTTGGATAAATAACGGTTACCGAAGTTAGCCATATGAACACTTTTGTCTGAACCATATTCATCTAACACTTCTAGATAAAATATGATAATCAATCAATCATGAAAGATAATAAAATGAATCTAATTGTGTTTCAAATATAGTTGTTCATTTGTTCACTATCTCATAGAAATATATATGAACAAATTAAAACAAAATTGGATTGATTCGTAATCGTACAAAGTACTTATACAAGAATCAATTCATGAACATTAATCCACGGTTTGCAAAGTTAATTTGCATTCCTTAAATCATAAATGATTTAGTTCATGAGTATGAGAATCATACATAACCGATTTTAGAACTTAACCACTGAGTTCGCAAACTGGGTATGCGAACAACAGCTCCGATCCTTGGCCTAGTCATGCTGTTCGCAAACCCGGTTCGCGAACAACCATCCCGGAACCAACTCAGGTAAACCTGTTTGCATACTAGGTATTCAAACAATAGTTCCGGACCTTTTCAGGTAAATCCGTTCGCATACTAGGTACGCAAACAAGAGTTTCGTACCTGAATCGTTACAAAACAGTTCGCATACTAGGTATGCATACTGTGTTGCATCCAGACATAGGTAATTGTTCTAAACTCTTATTTCAATCATTGAAATATCCTTATAAGGCGACAATGGTAATCTCACACATACCATTAGCTTCAAGTAATTTTCAAGTGATCGAATGATTAATACGAAACTTCCCAAGCTAACATCAAATGATTGTCTCACACAAATCATGTAAGATGTTCAAGGTAATTTTCACATGATCATATTTTGACTTAACATTTTGTTTCCAACTAATAAATTATTTCCAACTAAACTCGTCAAGAATATGATGAACATAGCTAAAGAAAAAAGCTTCCAACACATATTTCGAGAAATAGATAAGCGAGATAAATTCAGCTAGAAATATCAAATGTGTATAATGTAAAAGTATATATAGCTATACGACTTAGTCTCATTAGAAGATAAAATAGAATAGACTTCTGAGTGATAGATAAGTTTTAGTCCCCACATACCTTTTGTTGATGGAGTTCCTCCAAGCTCCTCAGTAGATCTTCGTCTTTAATTGGTGAATGTCATGAAGTCTAAAGCTCAACTACACATTCTATCATACTCTGAGACATATCTATAAGTAGACTAGAAATCAAGTATATAGTTTTGATCAACTAAACTTGACAAACAAGCTTAAAAAGCAACGCTTGCGAGTTCGACTGAGCAGTGCTCTAACAATATCAAATAAATAAATACAGGAGGCCAAAGAAGTGGCAGTAATATTAATTAATGAAAATATTTAGACCTTAAATAAGACTTCCATTTTATATCAAGCACTACTTGTTACATTTAAACTTATATATATGGTAACTTGATTTCAAAATGCTTAAACTCTCTTCCATTTTCTTTGATAAACTGGGCTTGAGCCATGGTTTTCTGAAACACGAATAAACAACAAGTTAGTTAATATGATTTTAATTAAACTATGATGTAGTTTCTCAATGAGGACAAAAGTCAGTTCTTCATTGGACAATCCATAATTATTACGGTGAACCATCCATAAAACTTTTGTATAACGTTTGACATCCTTACTGATGAATACAAATCTTAGTTCTAGGCTCGTGTTGTTTCTTAAATATTCATTTCGCAACACTACAAGCCTTTGCAACACTCTTTCCAAAAATAATCACGGGTCATATTTCTCGATATAATATGTATCCAAATCGAAAAAGAGTAACATCTTCTTCCATAGTAAAGATAAGGAGAGCCCTTCGGGTGCACTAAAAATATGATTGAGATGGACCAATTCTAAGGATGTTGAAACAAGATTCGTAAAGAAAAGGTTTGCAATGAGTTTCTGTCATTCATCCAGAGCTATTTAGATCACTTCAACTTCAGTTACACCGTTAAATTTTTTCTGATCAATTTCCCTTACCGGGTCAAGGAATCACGTGACCTCGCGATTAATTGATTGAAAACGATCATACAAACCACTGGCATCTCGGTTTCCATGGTTCCCCATTTCTGAAAACGAACATTGTTAAAATGTTATGCCAAAAAGACGTGTCTGACATGTCTAGATCGAGCATAACATTTTTTACCTTATGAAAAACGTGGGATTTGCATATTGTTAAATCCTTTTCTTCATTAAATTTAGGACCACGAATTCTAGCAGACATTTTTTAAAGAATTTTTGGTACAAAAGTTTGAGAATGAAAATAAGATAGAGAAGGTGTGGTTTTGGACTTGAAATCATTTTAATTTCATAGGGAATGAGATAAGAGTCGTTGGATAAGACTAGCCGTTACCGGCTCAACCAAGGCCGATTGGATCAATGTGAGACGAGATAATAACTTTATTATTGCGGTCATATTTATCTTACATAAATAATACATTATAACCAATATTTTCCAAACACAACCAAAAACATTCTCAACCAACAACGCCATATTTTATAAAAGCAATGGAAAACAAATATTATGTATGGACGCAAAATAGGTTTGTCCATTATGTTTCGTGAATGACCATAGTTTGATGCAATGACGTTGTTATTCAAAGTGTTCACAAGTTGGTTGTTCATCTAACATAATGGTCATTGCATCACAACCAGAAAAGCTCAGGTATTTGCAATGTCAAGATCATAACTGTCGTGAAGAACCACGAATGTTAGCTGATGTTATCATGGAGCAAGACGATGAGACGGCAGTAGAATCATGGAAAACTTGAAACTTTAAGCCAGGTTGGAGAAGTTACAGTATGACCACTGCGGATAAACAACATCATGGAAAAACTTAAAGCTTAAAATCAGGTTGAAGAAGCCACAACCCGACCACTGCAAAGAAGTAGAGTTTACAAAACAAAAGATTAGTGAATGCTCAAGTCTCGGTTGCAATTTTTTTATGCGTTTGCACACTTCTACAGAAGAAGACATATATGGAAAATACTTCTGGGAATGTCTTTCGTGTTTTAAGTTGGAGTGGATTGATTAAGTGTATGAACTAATTACAACATCGTTATGTTGTCTCTAGCTTAACTAATGGAATGTCTTTTGTATTTTCACAACTCTTATGTTTATATCAAACAACATTAGATTCCATTAAACAGTAAATTAGACCCACTTTAAGATTTCATTAAATATCACATTAGACTTAATTACTACTAAATCAACATCCTCATTCATGGAACGACTGGTGGAGCACCTGGAGTGCAGAAGGGATCGAACATGTGAATATCTCTAAGGATGTTAAGACAAGCTAAAAACTGAAAAAGTCTCTCGTTAGTTTGTTGCCACATCGCTGCACTCTTTGGATAAATTCAACTTCTATTTAACCATTAAATCTATTTTCGGATAATTTGCATTACCATACCAAGAAATTTGTTGACATCATGACTAATTGATTGAAAAAGATGAGACAATCCAAGAGCATCACAATTTCTCAGGTTCCCCGTTTTTGCAGCGAACATTGCAAAAACTTGTTGCCAGAAAGTCGTTTGCATAAAATTCATGACACTATGGATATTAATTATTGTTTGAAAAATATAAGTTGTGCAAATTGCTAAATCTTCTTTAAGAGAAAACTTAGGACCGCGAACTCTGATAGCTATTTTTTTATATTGAAAGATTTTCGGATTGAAAGATGAAGATTGAAGTGGAATTATGAAGAATCTGTAGGTGTAATAGGTGGAGAAGGTATGATTTTGAAGTTGGAATCAATTCAATTTATAGCTAGGGGATTGATAGTTGTTGGATGGACTAAACGTTTAAGGCTCAGTGTGCACCGACCGGGTAATGGGACGATCATCGTCTCTGTTTGAACCGAGCCTCGGCTCAATGTGAGCTGGTCGATCCTTATTGATCCAATCGTCTCAGGCTGATTCGTTCCACTCAACCTGATATGCAATGGACAAGCCCTTTTATTTGAGGGTTTGTCCATCCATTTTACTCGTTTTCCAGTCCCACTATAGGAGGTGAACTGACAAGTCTGCTTGTATATCAGTCACATTGGAGTTGCCCTAAGTGACGGATGATGAGAACTGTACATCTGTAGTACTGGTAAGCCATAATTTAGCTCGCGAAAAACTAGTATCCACCACCGTAGGAACTTAGTTTATGTTGAATACTATGGTATGTTTTCATACCTTTTACATTTTAACCACACATTTCAACAAATGCGAGAACGAAGTTTCCGTTAAATTTATTTACTTTTTCCTTTAACTAGCCAAGGGTCATTGTGGTTACGATATTTCTCACTTGACTAAGTTGTAACTGGTTTTCAGCCGAGAAGAACACACTGTAATGTTTGCTCGAAATTTGAAAATTCTTTATGTCTACCATTTTTTTACACAAAAAAACACCCCGCCTATATGTGACTACCGGTCCATGACATTCAGACCAGGTCCCACTGCGGGCGCATACGGATTCACCACTTCCCAATCAAGGAATTAGATCCGGGACACAGGGGGTGTACAGATGTGGGGGAAAGCGGTAGACCTGTAGCTTCGAAATAAATCGGACCCGGCTAACCGGCTTCAGTATTTTACGCTTTATGACTTTCAAAGCAAGCAATATATGACCACCACGTAGGACTAAAATCTAAAAAACAACAACCTATTCTATTCATTTCTTTTCGTACTGTTTTTTCCTTCGTCTCTCTGAAAATTGTTGTAAGAAAACCGATCGAAATAACTTAAAATCTTTGTCCTACAAAATCACAACGAAACCCTAGATTTCTTATATCCCTGCACTTTTATAATCAAATTCTATTCCCTCCTTGTATCTGTAATCGAAAACCCTAATTTAGACAGAGTAGAGTAATTTGAAGGATATGTTTTTTGTTTGTTTAATTGTTGAATAGGAAGGGGGATTTTGAGATTAGTGTATTGAGTAAATTAAAATTGTTGAGATGAGAACAATTAGACTACCTGAACCGCCTAGCGGTACTTTAGGTATGCCTGAAATTTTTGAAGGTGGGGTTTATAGTGTTATACGAAGAGCAGTTATAATTGGGAATGGTTTTTCTGGTGCTGAGAATCAAAGTGTTGGATTAGTTCGTGCTCTTGGTCTTGGTGATAAACATTCTATTTATGTAAGTCTCCCTCTCTCTAAATAATTATTTTTGTGTTTTCTCGATTTTAGTAATCATCAAGTTACTGTAATAATGTTAAATTATGTTTGAGTATTGTGACATCTTGTTCGCTTAATGAAAAAAATGAGGAAAAAAAAGGAATGGTGGGTCATTGTTTAGGTTAAAGTCTAAATTGATAAACTAGAATGTTAGGGCGCATACCACTTACTAGCAAGTTGCTTGCATACCACTTACTAGCAAGTTGCTTGCTGATGACTATGCGGCAACCTCATGACAATCACCCAAAGGTGCACCATCCAGAGGAATTAAGGTGTATGTATGAGGGGGCATGTCATGCTCGTGTGAAATTTCCACGCGGCTTGCATTCTAGCACTATTAGTTGAGAAATGGGTAGTGTTGTGCAGTTGATAGAACGATCAGCTGTTTGTAGACTGAGAAGCTGCAGTGAGTTGTAGTAGTTGAGTAGTAGTACAAAGCTGCTTGTTGTGTTTACAGCGTTCTTTAGTGTTATTTATTTTTGCTTGTAGTTTCTTTTATATATGCAGTACATTTGGTATTGAAATTTATCAATAATCGTTGAATTTAGTTTGTAAGATTTAGTAGCAATCGTGTATCTTATTTCTAATGACTTATGCAGCGTGTTATCAGGCCACAAGGAGGAATCAATGATTGGCTTCATTGGCTCCCTGTGTCTGTTCACCAACAAATATATTATATTATAAGGCGGATATGTGGTACTTCACGATTTGGAGTGGTACTTGGGGGGAAGAGACTGTCGCCTATACCTTATGATACAAGTGTTAGCGCTGGTTTGGCATCTGTTTTAGATGCTGATGCAAAGCGCATTGCAACAATGGCTCGTGAGACTTTTGAGAAGTATGTATCTACAATTTCTATGCACGTCAGTCCACTTTCATTTGCCCTTTTTTTAGTTTTGATGTTCGTTTGTGCCACTTGGAATGAAGCAAAAATTAAAATTCGAAGTATCAAGTAGATAATAGTAGTAATGGTACCATTACCATGCAATTTTTTTTTATTTGAACCAATGTTAATCATCTGGACGCGAACCATGCCCATTTCACTGTGAAGTTGCTAGATGGCTTTTACTGAATACTGAAAATTGAAAAACATATCTTAAATTGTGAAAGTCCCTTGATTCTGTGCTCTTTTGTTATAATTCTGGTTTTATTTTGGAGAAGCACTTGAAAAACATTCATTCATTATACTTTTAGGCCTGATAAAATAACATGTGATTGTATTCATGTTTTAGCTTCCGCTTTCACCAAATGGCTTATGTTGCATGCTTTGTTCCATTTAGTACTCTATTTACTTTCCTGATCTACTTCAATCTTCCTTTAAATAATGTTGTCATTTCTGCCAGGGATGGTCCTCTATTAGTGGTTGCATCTGGTCGGGATACCATCTCTATAGCAAGTTCCATAAAAAAATTAGCCCCGGAAAATGTGTTTGTGGTTCAGGTTTGTCTACGACCTTCTGTTATTGTATTTTCTTGTTGAATGCATTGTACACTATGCTCTTTGCGGACACGGAACAGTGTATAAACCTGTTAAACCATCTGCTTGTTTTATATTGCATTTAATATTCACTATTATTGATTTTTCTGTTTTAGCAAGAAAGAATTTTCGTGTGAAAAAACTCATTTTCCTGGTTTGTGATTGCTGTTATTGTTTGTTGGTAGAGATTCGAGTAACTTGAGTTCATGATGCTGGATGATTTGAACTTCCTTAGGTTAGGAAACTTGCTGTAATTTTGAAAAATTAGGGATGTACGTCATCTTTGGAAAATTTTGTATGCCACGGTGCTTTTGCTTAATCAATGGATCTTATGATTATTTGATGTCGGAAAATAGTGGCCAAGACATTCAGCACATTTTGACTAAGGTTATATAAATTTCTAGGGTTATGTGTTACTTGGCAGGAAAAGATTTTATGAACTTGTTTCTTGTACTGTCGGTTATAGAAGTTGTTGATTTTTCTGGGAATGCCGAACAGTCTTTTCTTTTCTTTGCTTCTCCAAGTAAATGCTAGTTGTTTTAAATGTTTTATTAAGTCATTCAAGTTTTGTGGAATCTCTTTGTTATACTAGGATGATTTATGTTATTATCTGATGCGCTGTTGCATTTATTGGATGCAAATGTGGTTAAAAATTTTATGCACTTACATTATCAGATACAGCATCCAAGGAGGAATCTAAGTAGGTTTGACCTGGTGATTGCCCCTCGGCATGACTACTATCCACTGACTCCTCAAGCACAAGTACAGATCCCTAAGTTTCTTCGGAAGTGGGTAACTCCATATGAACCACCTAGTAAGAATGTGGTGAGTTTCTCGACTATGATCTTCTTGAGCTCCGTTGGAAAACCTTCTTTGATGATGAAATGCAACTTCACTTTCACATTTTATTAGGATGAAATATGAGTATTCTATAAGCGTTCAGAAAAAGAAATATGAGTATTCTGTAAAGAGTTCCTTTTCCTTTTTTGCTTGTAGGTCTTAACCGTGGGAGCTCTACACCAGGCTGATTTTGGTGCACTTCGGGCTGCTGCTGCTGCATGGCATGATGTGTTGGCTCCTCTGCCAAAACCCTTGCTTGTGGTTAATATTGGGGGACCTACTGGTAATATCCATTGTGTCATGTTGTTTAGTGAATTATTTTAATTTATCCATAATTTTCTTGTGTTGTAATGGGTGTTATTTTTCAAGTGGCTCATCACTTCTTCTTAATATTATAATATCCTTAACAAAGGAAAAATTGTTAAGTACAGTTGTTGAGTTAACAAGCCCCTCCGGATTACTTTGACTACCCTGTGTTTGGAGTCTTTGGACGGATATAGAAACAGTGGTTACGTGGTGGTCATATAAGGAGTATTCTCAATGTTATACTGATTGAAGAGAAAAAGAGGCTCGAGATCCTAATTTCAACTTGGCTATTTTTTATTGAAAAGTTTAGATTGTATGTCCCTTGGAGTTTCCTCTTTGTATCTCATGTTTCAGTTTCTTTTCATTTTTTTTACAAAAAAAGGCTCTCTATGATTACTGAGTAACTTGAGTTCGTTAGGAAAGGAAGATTGGCAGCAAATACCTGCTTCTCACTAAAATTTCTCCCTCCTTTTTGTGCTTGTATTAGGCAAAAGTGGCTGCCTCCCATGTTTACTTTTTACTTGTATGCATGTCTTTTTTGTCTAGTTTGTTGGTTCTGCCTATAGATGGGACGTACTAAAAGTTGTCCAATAACCTTAACCTTGTTTTCCCTCATTTGTTATTGCAACTTGTTATTTGACCTTAGTGTTTCAACATCTAACAAGTTATTCAAATTCCTATGACAGGCCACTGCCGTTACGGTGCTGACCTTGCCAAGCAGTTAATAGGCTCTCTACAGAATGTGCTAGCAAGCTGTGGAAGTCTTAGAATATCTTTCTCTAGGAGGACCCCTCAGAAGGTACATATATGCATGAAAAGTAGGTGCTTCATTATTTTCCAGTGCACCTCCGCAACCATTTTCCAACAAGTTACGAACATTGGCTCTTTGTATACACAGGTATCCAGCATGATAGTGAAAGAACTTAGCGATCATCCAAAGGTTTACATTTGGAATGGTGAAGGTAAGATCTTGCTTGTTTTGTCTGCTAGGGGTTTATTATAGACCTTTGGACGTCTAAAAGATGTTTCTGATATGGTTTCTCTTGTGTATATAGAGCCAAACCCACACATGGGGCATTTAGCTTGGGCAGATGCGTTTGTCATCAGCGCAGATTCAGTTAGTATGCTGAGTGAGGCCTGTGGCACAGGGTATTACTCAAAGAAGAACTTTCTTTCTGGTTTATGGTGAATGTGATTCCTACCTGAGACTGCCTTAGTTAAACTTTTTTATTGATCTCGCAGAAAACCTGTTTACGTTATTGGAGCAGAGAGATGTACATGGAAGTTTGAAGACTTCCATAGGTCTCTTCAACAACGTGGTGTAACTAGGCCATTCACGGGTAAAGAGGATGTAAGTAACTGATTTAATCCTTTGTATATCCTGGGAAAAGATTGCCTTGGATGGTAGACTTTTCAATGATAAGGTGCTAGTCTATTATTGCAAACAAAAATTGATGTTGAAAATATAAGTCACTATTCACTCTCTATTACTTCTGTTTTTGAATTATCAGATATCAGAGAGTTGGAGCTACCCTCCTCTTAATGATACTGCAGAAGCAGCTAAGCGTGTACAAGAAGCCATTGCAGAACGTGGATGGAGGTTGCGGCCCTGAATGGAAGAATCTTTTGATCGGATTTATCAGTTATCATCGCGATGAATCACAAATCAGTAATTCAGTTGGATGGTGTTCTGATTGCCTACTTTAAAGCTTGGTGGTGTGATAGCTTCAGACAGACTGAACAGGAAATACAGTGAAAGTGAATGCTAGAAAATGACATATTCCCCATACATTGTTCTGAAATATTTTCATATCCCAACACCCAACACTATTTTGTTGGGTGTCGGAGGTCATCTGTAGAATAAAAAAGTTTTTGCAATATTTTCATGTTGTAACTCCTAAGGTAGCAGACGCATCAGCATCAGCATCAGCAGCTCCTTCGGCTTTGTAAATTATGAAGAGTCAGGGAATTTGTATACGATCAATACTTCTTTACACATCATGGCACAGAGACATGAATACAAGAAAAACCCTTGATCGTTTGATTGAGATGATCAATTGGTTTAAAAAGACGGTTATTTCTGCCAACGGATGGTTTGTACGGCTTGTGCCTTTTGTTGAAAAAAAATCTTCATGCTCTAATGTGTTTGGCTTAACAGTTAACATGATGTTGCTTTGGCGTGCCAACACAGTTACAATAGCTTTTGGTTCCAACCCACTTCAAGTTTCTCTGTTTGTGAGGTCGGGTTTCTTGAAGGTTTACAGTCGACAGTTAGTCTAATCCTCAAAAGGCTCAAAGGTCGCTGAAAAATAATTTACTTTTATAGAATTATAGTGCTGTTCTTAGTTTATCTGGCTAACAGGGAAAACTCAGAAGTACAGCAAATAGAGAAGATAAGAGAAGCTAACAAAACTGAGCAATGATGTCTAATGTTTTCTGGTGTTCTTTCTATCATTATAAACATCATAAAAATCCCATTACAACGATGGGTTCTGTTGATCCACACACAAACTTACAGATAAAGAAGAAAGAAAATGGTAGGAAACACAGATAATGAGAGAATGCTGAAGTACGTCTTACTCGTAACAAATGATAAAACAAGAATTACGGGACAGAGACTTAACATGGAAGAAACTAGAGTCGATAAAAGAACTCCAGTTTATCATTTAGGTGTCTGGAAGGCTTGTACAAATTTATAGAATGCAACACAGACACGCATTGTAAGCTTGTACAAATTTTAACTCCCCGGCTATTCTTCACTGTAATAATAGCACTGCTCTGCATTACAGATTATGGGATGTAATGGAGACTAGAGTTATCAAAATGAAGCTTCAAACAGAAACTCCCAAGCTGAAAGTAGCATCTGGACCTTTGCTTACGTATTGCGTGAATGAAGATGATCTCTAGATTAATGGGGCGCAATGGAGATTAATATCATGTTTCCGACAATTTTAAAACTTCCATACTTGAATTGTACAAATCATTTCAATTCATCTTTGCCAATAAGTTATCATATATGCACCAGAGAATTCACAAAAAGAACAGAACACTACAGATACACAACAAAAAGTTCAGGTCGGACCAGGTTATCAGAAAATGACCAAACACAATAAGAAACTGGGTAAAGACGAAGAGCTTTTATGAAAAATTTCGGAAAAGAAAATCAGGAAAAATGATTCTGGTGCCAATTCACTTAACTTCACGCTACTGGTGCAATGACTGCTTTCTGACATCAACGAAAATATCCAATGGCTCATCTAAACAAGTGATTTTCAACTGGAATCAGCCTTTCATTATGGACCAAGCAAGAAAATTAATAGAATTAAGGGCAAGATTAGACGATATCTGTGAGTTTGTTATCTCTATATGCTAACCAGATAAAAAACAGGAGTCCAAGGGAAAATTATGTAATACCATTACCGTAGAACTTATAAATCTAAAATACACATTTGGAGTAAGCTAAAAGTGATTGTTACATGTCGCTAAGCTTTGGTGAACAAACACAAAGTGAAAGAATCTTTGAGTTACTGATAGTTGTTAAACAATAAAGATAGTCCATGATCAAATAATCAGGACAACTATACTAATGAACTAATGAATTACCAATATCCTGGACTCTAAAGTATGTTTCTCTAGGTTTGGTGTACCAACACAGTTATACCCAACATTCGGTTCCAACCCATCTCTTTTCTTCAGTCTAACAAGAGCTAAGTGTTTGTTGTTTTTTTTAGTTCGAGTTTCTCTGTTTGTTGGGACAGAGTAAAGATCACTAAGAATCTTTTTAGGTGTTTATTAATACACACAAGGGAATCTTATACTATATCTACTTTTCAAATAGCTTATGGAAAATCCAAAGGTGTAATCCACCCAAATTATTTACTTTGATGGTGCTGTTATTTGTTTATCAGTCTAACTAACCAGGAAAATGCAGGCACACAGAGATAATACAAAGGGTAGGAAAGATAACTAACAAAAATGAGCAATGATGCCTACTGTTTTGTGTTGTTCTTTCCGTAATATATATTGAAATCGAAAATTTCTACTATTAAAAAAATCAAAAAGATCCTAATGCAAAGACAGTACTGTTGCAGTCGCAATAGAGAACCTTCCAAAAGAAAGAAGGAAAATATAGAAACCGAGTTAATGAGTGAATGCTGTATAATCATGTTTCCAACAATTTTAAAATTTCCCCTACTCTGAATGGTACAAATCCTCTCAGTTCACCTTTGCCACTAAGTTATATTAGTAATATATACGCACCAGAAAATTCAGCAACAAAATGGCAAAAGAACTAAACAAAACACACACACAAGTGCCCAAACCATAGTGGAAGTTCTATTACATATACAAAGTTCAGGACTTACCAGGTAATCAGAAAATGACCAAACACAGGAAAAAATGATTCTGGTGTCAATTCAGTTCAGTTCACAGTACCAGTGCAACGACAGCTTTCTGAAATCAAGGAAAATATCCAATGGCTAATTTAAACAATTGATTTTCAACAGAATCAGCCTTTCATTTATGGACGAAGCAAGAAATTGATAGACTTGAGAATTGAGGATAGGATTAGATGATTTCAAGAGAACCCAATTGTGAGTTTGTTATCTCTATATTCTAACTAGAAAATTAAAATCCAGAAGTCCCATGGAAGATTATGAAATACCAGTAGTGTAGAACTTATAAGTCTAAAATATACTATTCGAGTAAGCTAAAAGAAAGTAAAGGGATTGTTATTTCGCTAAGCTTTGGTGAACAAACACAAAGTGAAATCTTTGAGTTACTGGCAGTTGTTAAGCAGTTAAGATAGTCCATGATCAAATAATCAGGACAAGTATATCTTGGACTCTAAAAGTTTGAAAGCTTGAGGTTCTTGAACTCAAAGTTATCAGTGAGTTATAATTCACCCGACAGACAGACCAAAATGTATCCTTTTAGCGCTTCGATCATAAATCTCAAAGAACAGGAAACATGATAACCATATGTCAAATAAAAAACGGAAAGATCTCAAGCTTAATACCTTAATTAAGACAAGCTACAGCACATTTGACTCTGAAAGTCTGTCAGAAGTACTACTAGTAGCTTTAGATTTAATTGCACCTGGATACAGCTTTAATAGTTCCGGAGCTTCTTGCTCAAACTTGATCACAAACTTCTTCAAGAAAGACTCCTCGGCCATTTTTAAAAGTGTACCAAAGGAAAATTGATGATGCTTAACCAAACCTTTGGAGGTTATAATTTTGTAAACAGAAAACCTAGGTATGATCCTCTTCTCTAAGCTACAATAAAAAAATCTGGGTTTCTGGCAATAAGCTTTGAACTATAACCCTTCTGATTCACAAGGTAATCCATTATCGAGGTATCTTTTTCTCAGAAGTAATCATACATTGAGGATGCAGCTTAAATGCGTTTATAATTTCGATCTTCTGACCAACCCCATTTCTTGAATGCATTCACCTTTTTTTCCCATGTAGATTTGCTCATTGCTGTAAATCCCCTAATAGCACAAAGAAATGCAGTTTTATGAGGATCAAATCCCATACCCTTAACCTCTTCTACAATCTCCTTGAATTTACTAGTGCTTAGCGTAAACACTCTTGGTTAGAAACTTGATAATATTGGATTGAGGGACACCTTCATCTCTCAGTAGCTCAATGTTGACCATCATCTTTTTTTCGTATGGCTTGTTCCGAAGAATCCATGGTTGGCGTTTGAGGATGGCAAGTACACTCTTATCAGAATGAACAATGTTCTTGAAGAAATCAAATAGAGGGATAATTTCTGTTCTAAATCTCCCTGTAATGACTTGTGAGTAACCAGAAATGAACTTGGCAAGTTCAATTCCAGAAAGCCCTTTAGATATGAAAAAATCAAACTTGGGTTTAAGAAATATCTCTGGTTCAGATGAGAGTATGGATGGTCTCTTGGTAATGAGTTTTGAAATGTATGGCTTGGTGAATCCATAGCTTTCAAGTAGGCTAACAACTAAGTCTGGTTTTGTTGTTACTTTGGAATGGACTTTCTTGGAAGCAGATATAGCTTCATTTTCTGATAATCCGACTGAGTTTATTACAATAGAAGAAGATGGGTTGTGAATTTTGGAAGTATTAACAACAGTTACAGAGGAGGAGAATGATTTGGAACTAACCTTAGTAAGAAAAGGAGATGGATTTAGAGCAAGAAGAAAAGATGAAACTTTTATTGTTGAACAATACCCGTTAGAGTACCTGATTGAGCTACTGTATCATTGTCGATTGAACAAGTAGAAAATTAGGGTTTTCGGAATAACTCAATGGTTTTAGATGCAATAGTGTGGGTTCAAAGGCTTTTTTGCGTGAGGAAGGTGCGACAACTCGGTGCAGCTCCTGCCTTGGGTTAAAAACATCTTCATAATCTTATATTTCTGGTTCCAAAGGTGCCCAGATAGGTATACTTGAAATTTATCTACTTCACTCCTAACATTTGACAATTCAAGTTTTCCCTTATAGCCTGTTTGGATGCAGAAGTAGAAGTCAGAAGTACTTCTCCAGAAGCAGAAGTCAGAAGTCCAGATTTTTTGCTCCACAAAAAGTCGACTTTTCTGCTTCTGGAAGTCATTCTGAAATTCTACACCCAAACTGACTTCTTGCTTTTTGACTTCTAGAAGTCAAAAAATTACTTCTGGATGTGTATCCAAACAGGCTATTAGGCCTGTGTCCTATGCATATTGCACATGAAAAAGATTGCCCATTTTGCACCCACTATGAGTATAGCAAAGTCATTGGCGGAGCCAAGATAATGAGGTTGGGGGACAAAATATGAAAGTCGATAGTTCTAGTGAAACGAGTATCTATCAAAACAAACTATCAGAAATTGAATCGAAAGTTCTTAATTTTTAACATGAGTGTCATGGTGTGCAACCATTCTGGATAAAAAAACAAGAAAAAACAAATATGAAAACCACATAATTGGAAGGGAATTACTCTTGATTGGAATCGGTTAATGAGAGCCATTAACTTGGTTTTTTCGGTAGAAACTTGAGATGCAAATCTAATTATGGCGAAAATGCAAATCTAAACCACACTAGCTGTCATAGGTTCGCAACACCCAAATGCTAAAACCAACTCGACAATGGCAACTATGCTCCACAGCACAATTTCAGACAACTCGCACTTAGCCAATACTTCAATTTCTTGACTAATTCTCTATTTAGCCCATACTAAATAGAGGTTCTGCTCACAAACCTTTCAATCCTTCAATCAAATGCACACACTCCGCTTGATGCAAAAACAATAAGCCAAAACCAAAGAGGAATATGCACCAACAGAACTTTTCTCTAAATCAGGCCTTAGCCTTTTTATTTATTGCACACTTAGGGTTACAAACTCTTCTTGTTCCAGATTACCCAATCCCTTCACAAGATCAGGCTTATATAGCCTTACAAAATCTATGTACAACTAACCGCCACGCGGTTATAAATTTACTTTACATGTGGCAGTTAGCTAACTATGCCAACCTTTGCCAAACCGTTTACTAGCCAAACGGGACCTTCCTATCCGTTAGAAAGCGTAAAGTAAACCCACTCTCGTGTAACCAACTCTAAACCGTCAAGGTCATGTGCCCCGCACATGTCATCTTGCCTTGTTGCCAGATCAACGCATTTGCCAGCCAAATATTGCGCCATCACGGCTGTGCATCTTTCTGCCAATGATGCAAGTCTTGCTTGCATGCCTGCACGCCCCATGCATACAGGTAACATGCCAAACTCATTTGGCATCTCGTGATGCTAATCTCGCATCCTTGGCCATGTCCAAACCCTGTTTGGCATATGCCATTCTCTTGTTGTAACTCAGACATGCACTTGTACTGAATACCGCTATTATGGCTTCATTGCACCATTACGGCGGAGTACTCGCATCTCTGACACTTTGTCAAAGCCATTGTGATGCATCATCACTTGGACACTTGACAGCACTGTTATAGACCTCCCCCACCAGCTGAACTCGATGCCCTCGTCGATTCCTTACGCTGCAGGTAGGCTTGAATTTGTTCTTCAAATTGCCACAATGTAGCATCCTTCTCCCAAGAAGCTTCGGAGTCTGGCAACCCTTGCCACTTAATCATAAAATAAGTTCTCTTATTCTTCTTACTCTGCCCCATAACTCGATCATCAAGTATTGCCTCAACTTGCTTCTCAAATTGTGATCTGATCACTGGTAGTGCACGCTTTGTTTGTCGTCTCGAAGTGTCCAGCAAATCAGGATGATACTTCTTTAGAAATCTGACATGAAAAGAGGGGTGCACTTTCAATCGTTTCAGCAACTTCAGTCTGTAAGCAACCTTACCAACTCTTTTCACCACTTTAAAGGGACCATCATATCTTGGAATCAGGCCTCTATGCAATGTCTTGCTAGAAATCTTCTTCCAAATTTGGGGTGTTAGCTTTAACAACACCATATCTCCCACCTCAAACTTTACATCTCTGCGATGAAAATCAGCATACTTCTTCATTCGTCTTTGCGCTTTAGCCAAACTATCACGCGCTTGCTCAGTCATCTCCGTCTTTGACCTTGCATAATGATAAGCTGCTGGACAGGAGCCTTGCTTCTTATCCTTCGGCACCTCATGAGGGGTTAATGGTTGTTGTCCCGTAGCCAACTCGAAAGGACTCAACTCTTGTGCAAATTGTAACAAAATTGGGTCGCATCCATCAATGCTACCCAATTTTCCTGACCTGTTGTCACACAATAACGCAAGTACTCTTCTAGCAATGCATTTATCATCTCCGTCTGACCATCGGTTTGGGGGTGATTGCTAGTAGAAAACTTTAGTTCGGAACCAAGCATTCCAAACAAGGCAGTCCAAAACCTGCCTGTAAACCGTGAGTCTCTATCACTCACAATATCTCGAGGAATTCCCCAATATTTTACTACATTCTTGAAGAACAGCTCCGCTGCGACGTCTGCATTGCAAGAATGGGGACAGGGAATGAATGTAGCATACTTCGAAAAGCGATCAACGACGACCATTATCGAGCTAAAGCCTTACACTTTTGGCAGCCCGTTAATAAATTCCATCGACAAGCACTGCCATGGCTTGTTTGGAATCGGCAAAGGTTGTAGCAATCCTGCCACACTTCTCCTTTCCGTCTTATCCAATTGACACACTAAGCATATCTTCACATACAATTCAACATCTTCTTCCATTTTAGGCTAGTAATAAGAACGATCTATCAAAGCGTGAGTTCGTTCCATGCCTGGATGACCATCCCAAATGGAATCATGCGTCTCTCGCAAGAGTTCCCATCTCAGTCCACTTGAATTAGGTACATAAATTATTTCTCACTTGGCATAAATGACCCTATCATCTAGCCAATATCGACGAACGATCCCATCACAGATCTGATTAGTCAGGCGCACACATGCCTGATCATTCTTCGTCTCTTCTTTGATTCGAGACAACAACTATGTCTCAATCGTGGTCAGTGTTGTCACATATTATGCTACCACCTTTCTGCTTAACGCATCTGGCACAGAATATAGCCTTCCTGGCTTATGCTCGAACTTATTTTCGAACTCGTTCAAAAAATCAAGCCACCTTGCTTGTTTTGGCGAAAGTTTCTTCTGGATGGAAAAGAACGTAATGGCCACATTATCCGTCCTTATGATGAAATAAGTTCCTAACAAATAATGGCGCCATGTTCTTAGGAAATGTATCACTGCCAACATCTCTTTCTCGTGCACAGTGTATCTCCCTTCAGCATCATTAAGCTTACGACTCTCGTAAGCCACTGAATGGCCATCTTGCACCAAGACTCCCCCTAGAGCCCTTTCTGAAGCATCCGTGTGCACTTCAAATGGTAAATCGAAGCTAGGCAAGCGAAGAACTGGTTCTGTCAAGACCGCTTCTTTTAATACATCGAATGACCGTTGACACTCGTCATTCTATGCCCATGATTTTCCTTCATCAACAAATCAGTCAAAGGGGCGACTTTCTTTGAATAACCAACTATAAAACACCGGTAATAGTTAGCTAAACCCAAGAAAGAACGAAGCTCTCCAAGCTTCTTAGGTTCTGGCAAATCCATAATGGCTTATACCTTTTTCGGGTCCATATGTACACACCCTTGTGATATCACATGGCCAAGGAAAGTAATCATGGTCTGGGCAAACTCAAACTTTTCATTCTTCGCATACAAACTTGATTCTCTAAGCTTTGCAAACACTTTGCGAAGATGCATCGCATGCTCTTCCAAAGTCTCATTGTATATGACTATGTCATCCGAGTATATCACTACAAAGCGATCAATGTACTTGGCAAACACATCGTTCATCAGGTTGTAAAATATTGATGGAGCATTCGTCAATCCAAATGGCATTACACTGTACTCAAATGAGCCATACCTTGTTACCATTGTAGTCTTTGGTTCATCTCTGTCTTATATGCGCACATGGTAGTAACCTGAGCGCAAATACAATTTGGTGAAGTACTTGGCCTTAGCTAACTTGTAAAACAAGTCTTCCACTAGCGGAATTGGGTATTTGTTCTTCACAGTTAACTTGTTCAAAGCCCTGTAATCTACACATATACGAAGCGAGCCATCTTGCTTCTTTTGGAACAGAACCGGAGCACCAAATGGAGCTTTAGACGGTTGTATGTATCCTGCCTCCATTAGTTCGGAAATCTGCTTTCGCATCTCCTCAAGTTCTAGTGGTGACATATGATATGGGGCTTGTGCAGATGGCCTTGCCCCTGGCATTAATTCAATCATATGACCGATCCCACGCCGTGGTGGTAGCGTCTTAGGAAATTCTGCAGGCATCGTATCTATAAATTATTCTAAGACTTCAGCTATTCCATCTTCAACTTCCACTACCTTTCCAGGTTTGATCTCAACCAACACTCCTAGGAAAGTAGCCAATCCTTGGTGTATACCCTCTTTCACCTGAATCGCAGATAGATATGGCTTATGTATCTCGTCTGGTTTCACTTTGCCTCACCATAGAGACAAAACATGGGTATTGAGTGTGTTGTATCAATATCCCATTTCTATGAGGTAATGGCGACTCCTTCGTCGCGCAAAATAAATCCATGCCCAAAATCAGGTCATAATCATCCATGACCATAACTAGCAAATCTAGTTTTACTTTCCATTCTCCAACTTGCACATCTGCATTGCGAACTTTCCCTCGACTAGCTTGTGGTTCTGCGTTAATAGTTTTGATGGTGCTAGCCGCGCTAGTAACTGTTAAGTTCAATGCCATGGCAACGTATGGATGAATAAAGGACTTCATAGTACCGATATCAGCTATCGCTAATACCTGTTTTTCGTTGATCTTCACATCAACGTACATCAGTCCAGAAGACATCTTATTCTTACTGTGTGCTTTGCTCCCTTGCAAATGATTGATGTATGGACATTGTCCCCTACCAACATCATGTTGACCTTCCCAGCATCATGTTGTTTCTTATCAGCACTTTCAGCATCTATGGTACCCTTGGTGCAGTTCTGATATGTAAAACAACTCGTTTCACCCTCATCAAGTTATTCCGAGGACATCCTTCGTGAATGATTATCACTTGTAGATTCTTGGGTATAATGTTCACATAGACTTAGTGTGAACTTTTGATTCAATTTTCTACTTGGTTTCCCCATGTCTTACACTCTCAGTGTGGATCCTTCACTTTAAATGCAATTCTCAGCAAACTTTAGGAAATCAGCGAACTCAATCATCCTTATATCTCAATGTGAACAGAGAGACCCTTAACCTGGCTCTTATACCTGAATTGTCACAGGTTCACTACACCCAAATGCTACAACCAACTTGACAATTGCAACTATGCTCCAAAGCACAATTTCAACCAACTCGCACTTAGCCAATACTTCAATTTCTTGACTAATTCTCTATTTATCCCAAACTAAATGGAGGTTCTGCTCACAAACCTTTCAAGCCTTCAAACCAATGCACACACTCCACTTGATACACAAACAATAAGCCAAAACCAAAGGGGAATATGAACCAACAGAACTTTTCTCTAAATCAGGCCTTAGCCTTTTTATTTATTGCACACTTAGGGTTACAAACTCTTCTTGTTATGGATTACCCAATCCCTTCACAAGATCAGGCTTATATAGCCTTACAAAAGTTATGTACAACTAACTGCCAGGAGGTTAAAGATTTACTTTACATGTGGCAGTTAGCTAACTATGCCAACCTTTCCCAAACCGTTTACTAGCCAAATGGGACCTTCATATCAGTTAGAAAGAATAAAGTAAACCCACTCTCGTGTAACCAATTCTAAACCATCAAGGCCATGTGCCCCGCACATGTCATCTTGCCTTGTTGCCAGATCAACGCATTTTCTAGCCAAATATTGCGCCATCACGGCTGTGCATCCTTATGCCAATGATGCAAGTGTGTTAATGCAAGTCTTGCTTGCATGCCTGCACGCCCCATGCATACAGGTAACATTCCAAACTCATTTGGCATCTCGTGATGCTAATCTCGTATCCTTGGCCATGTCCAAACCCTGTTTAGCATATGACATTCTCTTGATGTAACTCAGACATGCACTTGTACTGAATACCGCTATTATGGCTTCATTGCACCATTACGGCGGAGTACTCGCATCTCTGACACTTTGGCCAAGCCACTAGTGAAGCATCATCATTATGCATCATCACTTGGCCACTTGACAGCACCGTTATACTAGCATACTATCGGACTTCGGACTTGAATGTATTTAAGACCGGATCCACCTTCCAAGAAATTTAGTGACAATCGCACTCCTTGCGTATCTTGATTAGTTGCGTGAGATTGGCATCACTTTATAGTTTCTTTTTGGAATCTATATTGATTGAATGAAAATCTAAACTTGACTACTTTGGTAGTTATTGGATAGATTGATCTAACCAGGCAAAGGAGTTTATTAGATTAAACGGAAGAGCCTTTGCATATGACTTGAGATATCCTTATCTTGAAAGAATCGAAAGAGTTGTTACCAAATACATTTGTTGTTCCTTTACTATTTGGAATACGATCCAAATGAATTGTTCCACTGCGTGCACTCATTGAAGTCGGAAGCGCATGGATATTGAGGAAACTAAGTGAACTAGGGGTAGTTGCTTGGTCTCAACTATACAAAGTTGGTAAAGATTTTGTATAGCGGCTTAATTCTGAGAGTATTCAATTCTGGACTAGGTCTCTGTTTTTTTTTTTTTTTTGAATTTGCAGTTTTCCTCATTAATAAAATCTTGTTGTGTCTTTTACTTTTCTATTTCCGCAATTATAATTGTTATTTTCATATGAAGGTCGGATAAAACCGTTATGATACTCCACTCAAAAATCATAGAACTACTCACAAATGTGTCGGCTTCAGCATGAGTTGATCTATACCGGGCAGGGGCTCTAACAGTCCGCTTAGGTCTTGAATTATGAGAAGAAGATGGATTCTTTTGATTATCCTGCAAAAAATCATTTTCTTATGATCAATAACTCTAATCAAACGGAGATGAAGAAAAACACACAACTTACTGAGACGGACGCTTCTACTTCATGATTCGACCGAGGTTCATTTCGAGAACAATTACTACTGCTGTACATAGTGATGAAAAGGTATGATAATCAAAATTTCCTCTGCACGATGAAACTGACTCAGGAATGGAAGAGTATTTGCGTAAATGCCAAACCCTAAGTCTTGAAGATATATATACAAGATATGGTGGATACTTATCTTCTACGGATATTCAATTCTGTTGCGGGTTTTACTGAAACCCTAAGATTCAAGCAAGGTCAATACTGGAGATGCGGAAGAAAAATAACCGGGGACTGATAAAAGCTAGGCACAGTCAGAAAACCACACGGATTCGTGTGTGACGCGTGTTTTCTCAGTACATGCAACATATCTTAGCATTTTTTCGCAAATGGAAATCACTAAGGCAAGCCGAAAGGGATCATGATGAATTTTGGAGCGTGAACATTGGTCAATTTCATTCAATTAGGGAAGAATCAACATTCATAAAAGGGTTTCTCATTCGAAAGAAAATCCTAATTCAGAAGAGAAGATGTTCAGGTCATCAAAGAAATATCTACTACGAAGATTAAAAAAAAACATTCAAGTGTTTAAATAAGATCATGAGCAAGGATAGTCATCCGATTCGCCATCTTCATCATCATTATACATCTCATCCTCTAAATAATATTCTTCAGATTCTTTCTCGGAGTCACTGTCCCAGTCAGGAATTCTTCTTCTTAGATATCACCATCTATTGCATCCTGTAGATCTTCATCGTCACGTTCATCTTGGAGATCAGCCTTAACCTGTCGTTTAATTTCCCTGTGCGGTGGATATGACTTACTTTTGTGTGTTGTAAAATTCCACACAAGCTCTTCTTCTTGATCCCCAGCATCTGAATCTGAATCTACACCATAAGGACGGGATCGGAGTCTCTCCTCGTCTTCTTGTGTTTTTCGCTGAATTCTACGCCTTTTCTCTCGATACTCTGGAAGTATCTCCTCCCTTCCTTTCCTATTCAAGAGCTCGTCACGATCAGCTTTCATTCTATCAAGAGATATGTTATTCGCCAGTAGAGCACGATCTATGTTGGCGCGTGCTTTCGCCTCAAAAACCCTCGAATCCTCTTCAGAAGAGCTGGAAGAAGAATCACTGCTGGAGGACACCATTGTCAGGAACCAGAGACACATAATTAAGGATGTGCATATATCAATTTCACAAAATAGTAATTCTTAATTATTACCTTTTTACAATTCTACTAACAATTAGTGATTGCAACGTAAGAATTAACACTTCAAAACTTGTTTGCTTCTTTGAACCTACAAAAGACGGGCAAAACTCAGATTTTCATAAAATCATGAATATTTCCACTGCATGAACACTCACCATGGAATTATGAAAACTAAAACATTATTTCAGCATAAATAATTGTTTACTTCTAAAGATTACGAAAAACTCAAAGTTTTGATTTTTAAGGAAAATAATATATATATTTACATTTATATATGAAAAACGTGACTTACTCACGTAAATAAAAAAATATTTTTATTTTGACGTGAGCAAGGCTCACCAAATAAAATTTGTGAGTGTTCCACGGTTTCAAAAAAAAAAAATCGTGAACATGTCTGAAAAAAAACTCTTTTCCTTCGTACGATCGTCTTTCTTTGAAACGAGGGTTTATTTCGGTTTTGCGAAAGCTCACATCTTTTCAAGATAAAGTTTTGGTTTTCATGAAAGCTCATAAATAAAATTTTATCACTGGACTCAAGTCTATATATAAAAAAAAATCCCTCCTGAATCAGGGATTATTATTAGTTTCATAAACTAACGATCGAACGAACATACGTTTTCTAAAAACAAGGGTTTTCTACAAAACTCACACTCATATATGCACATGTATATAATTTCAACATGATCAAATCATGAACAAGTCATGGGATCAGGAAAAAAATATATATATAAAACAAAAAAAAAAACAAAAAAAAAAATTTACCTGGTCGGCGGCTGGAAGTTGATCGGACGAAGATCGACGACGACTGTCGGCGGCAATGCTCCGGCAAAAAAAAAAAATCTATGACGAGAAGATGAAGAGGAGATGAAGGTTATAGTCGGTCATGGGAAGGTGAAATAAAAAAAGAGAGGGATTAATTCCTTTTATATCACATTTTATTTCCAAAACCTAATTTTACAAGGATTTCCTTATTGGGCCCGTCCCGTGAATCCTAAAACGACCAAGGTCCCGTCATCAAAATCAGCGGTTCAACACCAATTTATGCTCATTATATGATACTCTATCATGCCACTGAGATCTTCATTCAGGCCATGGATCGCTCGTACAATCAAAAATACGGTAAGTTCTTATCTCACGACTAAGTTTAATTGCTTATATCGTTTGTAACAGGAAAATCACCATTCGGTGCTGACTTAGGAACATGACTGTCCCTCACTAAGCATGGGACTTAATGTAGATGGTGGATTTTCGACAAGGGATAAAATCGTAAACCCATAATTGTATGTACTCCTGATCCAGCAATCAGATGAGTATTGAGGCTCATGTATCTTATCGAAAGCATGAAAGCTCATGCCACAAGAATATCTGACTGGGAATACTGTCTCTCGGAGTATATATAGATATGTAGTCTCTCAGTTGAGGCAACGACATATCTCATGAATACTGAGCAATTTCAGTAATTACTTCTATATAGAATCGAAGGATTGGACGGCTCTTGGACAGCTTGCCTGCTAGTATATATAGAGCAATAACGTCTTCAGGATGTAACAATGTTTTCCCTGACTATATAAAAGAAAGTGACGCTTCAACAAGCTCATATCACTCAATTCCTGAATAACTAATGCTCCTAGATGATCGTACTAGTATAGAGCCATTAATTAATTATTCTGAAACCATTAGATTCATTAACTGAATCCCTAGAAAATATTCAATGTTTTTCATAATATTTCGTTATTTCAATTTATGGTTCTTCACAGCAGAATTCCATGGGTTAGTAATAAATATTTAACACACGGGCATCTGAGCTACCTTCGAGTAAGCCCCGATCAAAATGATGCAAGTGTACTCAGCAATAATGCACTAACGAGCATCTGAATGCACGAATAAGTATTTCAAAATACGACGAGACAATGAACCTATGCAAAATAGGAAGAAAATAATAAATAATAAAATATTAACCAAGACATTGAGGGACTGGGCCCATCGGCAGGCCAATCATGTTGTGGCCAGTCCCACGCCTTATTCTATATTTTATCATATTTTTTATTATTTTCCTTGATCTTATGAAAATCCTTTCATTTGAACAAATATTCTTCGTTTTAAGGAAACTCCTCTGTTTCATGGTGTTTCCTTCGCATCAAGAAAATAATATAAAATTGGGAAAGGTGTCATGGGACCGTGTCTATTAGCCGGCCGGCTATGCCCTAGTCATGGTCGGTCCCATACCTCATAATTCCTCATTATTTTATTATTATTTCCCTAATCTCATGAAAACTCTTTAATAATCTCATGATATTTCCTTCAAATCATGAAGATTAATAAAAAATTAGGGAAAATCGTGGGTTCGGGCCCTATCCGGTCCCACACGCCCCTTATTTATTTTTATTTTTTTATGTTTCCTTGATCCCATGAAATTCCTTGATTTCATGATGTATCCTTCAAATTATGAAAATTCCTTCAAATCATGAAATAATACATAAGATTAGGGAAAACTCACGGGACCGGGCCCTAGCCGGCCGGTCATGCCCAAGCCGGTCCCACCCGCCCCTTTTTTTTATTATTATTATTTATGTTTTCCTCATCTCATGGAAACTCCTTGATTTCAACAAAGTCCTTGATTTTATGATATTTCCCTAAAATCATGAAAAATATTATAAAATTAGGAAAAATGTCGTGGGACCGGGCTATTTGGACGTCCGGACATGCCTTGGCCATAGCCGGTCCCACACTTAATGATTCCTTTATTTTTATTATTATTTTCCTTCATCTCATGAAGTTTTCACGGTTTCGGCAAAAATCCCTGATTTCTTCATATTTTCCCAAATGATTGCTCAAACGCACATCAGAAAATATCAGAATTCTCAGGACTGAGACACGAACATTTTGGTGATGTGAGCATGTTACCTTGACCTACCATGGTTGGATCTTTGGATTACAAGGAGCCTGTCCCACGTATTTTCACAATTTGACCTAATTTGCGCAATTGCACGTATTAGGTCCAAAACTCTTCCAAATAATTTGGAACTTCATGGAACGATCGTTATTCGATCCCGTAACCACCCAAGGACGGTTTCATGACCCCTTGGTTAGTCCCTCATCTTATTATAATTAATTAGGTTTTATCACCTAAGGCTCAGACGAGCATTATTTTGATTAAACCAGCATTTAATCGTCCTTTCATCAACAAATCAACAAGTCTTCAAGAGACCTTGATATTTGCTCACGTAAGCATCTGGGCGCTACATGGTCGACCTGTAATCCCATGTAGTCGGTCTCTCCTTCACTATGTGGTTTATTTTCAATAAATCATCAATTGATCAAATTAGGGTTTTGAGTCCAGGGTTCATAATTCCATATTCAAACGCTAAAAAAATTTGCGTTGATCTCATGACCAACACTTTACTAATTATACTCGGTTCAGTTGTCGGTATTCTGATTTAATACTTTATTTGGTCATGTTACCAACAATTCATAAAACGAGCAATATTCGCTCAAACCAAGGAATATTGGTTCAACTATCAATATTCAACGACTCATCAAATGAACAATATTTGTTCACTTTATCTATTAAAATTTATTCGAGAATTATACCTCTGTCTCAACAGACATGTTCAATTCATGGGTCTCAGAACATTTTAAAATCATGTTCGACTCAACAATACAAGGACTCATCGTCCCAGGAAGTCATGAAGTCAGCAACTGACTAACTAAATACACGTCTGCCTTCCAGACTCCAC
Source organism: Papaver bracteatum (assembly GCA_023529315.1). Classification (NCBI taxonomy): domain Eukaryota; kingdom Viridiplantae; phylum Streptophyta; class Magnoliopsida; order Ranunculales; family Papaveraceae; genus Papaver; species Papaver bracteatum. The sequence continues at coordinate 630,693 of JAJJWX010002237.1, read as the reverse complement.
AATCACACGAGACATCAATCGTGTTACATGGGGGGATATTAACTAGGGTTTTGGTCTAGCGGTCTACGGCACGTGTGTTCATACACACGATGAGAATGTGAGCAAGTCGTGCAATTAATTGGAGGAGTTAACAAAGTAGTGGATGGAAAATCAACCAAGTCTCCGCACGTTGAGCAACTGGTTTTAACATGATTTTCACTTCTCCACTCTTTGATTCCATCAACTTTCACACTTCATGGGATCATGGTGTTTACAATTATAGCAATATAAATAAGTCTTTGAATCATGATTGAGAGAAGGACAATCTCACGTCAAACAGACAACACGAGATTAACAACTCAACATCTGAGCAATTACTCTCAACAAAGCAAAATTCAGTCATTCAGAACTTATCTTATTTCAGAATACACAACACACCTACAATATCGATCACCATTGATCTCACACATTTCTCAGCTTCCCTCCTACAGATCGACATATCCTCTCTTGTGACCGAATTTACTCTGGAACGGCTATTGTCTTGGTTTAGGTCGGAGTACTACATATTGATCTCTCGAATTCAAAGCACTCCCTTCTTGCAGTGCATCTGTGTGAGATTTAATAGTTCGCTCGGTTTAAGGAGTTTCCTACGCACGGTCGTCTCCTCAATTCCATAAAAACCAGCAACTTGTTGTGCCCCATCTACAGTAATACATGACTTGACTTGTTTTCATTTATGTATCGTAAGCTTTCATGTCGTTTCTAATTGAAAATATAACATGCGAAGTTATATACATTAAACTCTAGTATAAAAAACTTGATCATCATATTGTGATCAAAATGTCAAGGAACAATATATCAATAGTGATGAATGTTTTATATTGGTATATTGTATAACGAAGTATAATGCTTATCTTTTGAACTTCGGAATTACGACATCAACATAATCTTTGTAACTCATTACTAGATTTTGTAGTGAACATGAGTTTGATTTCATGCCTAGAAAACTATGTTTAATTACATGAGTTTAATGAAGTAGACTTACGAACTTGTTTGGTAGTTGAAATAAACCAAGAGTATTAAATGTTCGGTTTTCATTGAAGATCTTAAGGTTTGACCGATCCTAACCTGTATGGCGAATCAAGGTAGAACCGATCCAACTTATGTTGGAAGTTAAGGTACAATTTATCCCTACCTATATCGGGAGTCAAGGTAGAACCTATCCTAACCTATGTTGGGAGTCATGGTAGAACCGTCTTAATAGGAAAAAATGATTTCTCTAAGTCACATACACTTTTTTGTGTGATTTAGAAATTGGTTTGCAAAGTAGGAAAGTTCAAGATGTCGAAATAATGAGTAATTTGAACATGATATAAAACTTATTTATTAATTGTTCAAAGATATTCCTTGATACTCAAGGTGAGATCCCAAACCGAAAATGTTTGAGAATCTTTTTAAGATTTATGAATGAATAAGTTTTTGTTTTACCAAGAAGCAAAACATATCTCTGGAAAGATATAGTAGTTAAGTGCTAGCTAATTTTGAGTTTTCCAATAGAGATTTCGGTTATACAGTTGGATATTGGTTGGAATTAGACAAAACCGAACGTAGGTGCTTTCTTGCATATATTGAAAATATTTTCGGTTATGTAAATTCCTTGGTATCTAAACTACCTTGGTTTATAAATAGTAAAGTTTGTTATTCTTACAACTTATCTTGAGGCAGGCACTTCGTTTCGTAGTCATTGTTGCAGTCGACTAATTGTACTACTTGTTATACTATCTTGGAAGAGAGTAACCTAATTAGATGAAATCTCTTATGTCCACTAGTTTAAAGACTTCTTGGGATCAAGAAGCGTCTACTAGTACCATTGGTGGGAAACTAGAATATGCAATGTTATTTTAGTTTTTAATTATTGATTTGATTGACTAATGGTTGTTAACTCTTGATTGCACCTAGTTTGATTAATCTTGAGAGCCTTCTCTTCTGACATAAGGTATCAAACTAGATCAAGAGATTAGCGGTAGTTCAGATCTATTTTTAGATTTTACATTGACTTGTGATCATGCATTGTTAATAGACTATGTTTTGTGCGTGATCAATCATAAGTTGGACTCAAGTTTGTTATTGTGCGGGTATAGAAGACTATTGAAGATTTGAAGACAAGAATATTTTTTTATTGGTTTCGCATCTTTGTGATTTGCTTAATGCACAAACTTTTTCGACTGGGATCCGAATAGATCTAGTTTATCTTTTTATAGACTTCTTATTATTAGTCGTATTTAGATTGACATGCTATCATTTGGTGGTACTCTTCAGTATTCGAATCTGGTAGATCTGTTTAACTTGATATGGTTAACTTGTTAATATAGATCTTGGAATATCTAAACCCGATAATGGAGTTTTATTAATTTTAAACAGAAAAGTCTTTGTCACTCTCAGCAACATATCTCTGATTAGCTTTATGATATATGAGAGTGGTTACCAAACATATTAGTCCTTCACTATTTGGAAGGCGGTCGAAAAGGTTGAGTGCTTAAAGTATTCATAGAGGCTAAAACAACTTAAGATTGTGAACTCTATCTTAGGATTCATGTGCGTCGGCCAGATTGGTCGTAGGCGCAGAGATACTGAGGAAACTAGGTAATTATGGGTAATTTACTTAGTTTCAAGACTCTCAACTATACGAAGTTTGTAGTGTCTTTGTATACCGGCTTAATTATGAGAGTATTAAAAATTGGCCTAGGTCCCGGCGGTTTTATGTATTTGTGATTTCCTCGTTAAGAGAATCTTGTTGTGTCTTTACTTTTACTTTTCACACTTATAATTATTATTTTAGTTATAACTAAAAGTAAATACATTGTATGTTAATCCTAAACACTTGGGTTGATACCTATGGTTTTATGTTCAGTTCCAAACTTGTAACTATATATCAAGTGTATACCTTGTGGTTGCTATCTTCTTGACAGTCTCTGCCTATATTTGATCACGCAAGGTATAAGACTTATAGGTTGATGATATCAAAAATATTGTGGTGTACTTGGTACCCTCGTCATTTTAGTTTCCGACTAGTTTCTTTTAAAAATAACTGGGATATTGTTGGACCACATGTAATTATGATGATTCGACAATTTTTTTCTCTGAAACTCATGGACAGAGATATTTACATACCTTCTTTCTGGTACCGAAATCCAAATATCCCAAAGATCCAAGTCAATTTAGACCCATAGGGTTGCGTTCACAACTTATAAACTAATAACAAAAATCATATCCAATAGAATCAAACCTCTATTAAGCAAAATCATATCTCCTTTTCACTCTGCATTTTTATCCTCTCGACAAAATTTTGATAACATCATGATTATAATAGACAATAAAATGATTCATTCGTTTTTTTTTAAAGTCAGTTGTTAAGAATTACAAGTCGAAATCCTTCGACGAAGCCGATTGAGATTTTCTTCTTAAAGCTTATGGATTTAATCCTGAGTTTTGTACTCATATTGAACAGTGCGTATTTATTACCTCTATTTCTGTTTTGCTAAATGGATTATTAAGAGACATCTTTAAACATGTAGAGGTCTTAGACAATGAGACTTATTATCTCATTATCTACTTATAATATGTATGGAAATTATCTCTAGGTTTCTTATATATCTTTAGGAAAAGAAAAAATTCTTCATGGAGTTAAATGGTGTCAGAATGGTTCTCCAATTTTTTCATCTGTTTTTCACAGATGATGGCGATCTCTTTAAATATGATCTTAAAGAATGTAAAAAGCTTCTTAACACAATTGAAACTTTTAGTAGAGCATCAAGACAATCAATAAACTTCGACAACTCGGGGTTTTTTTTCAGCAAAAAGGTTCATCCCAAACATCAAAGGATGATATCCAAACTCCTTAAAATCCAAAAAAATAAACCTGAAAGATTCTTATTTAAGAACCCCTTTATTCATTGATAGGTCTGAAATAAATAAATAAATATTGATTTCATAATGGATAAAATGGAACACAAAGTACAAGGTTGAAAGAGAAAAATGCTTCCTTAGATCAATAAAATGGTCTGAAATCTCTCATTGCTAGTATTCCGACTTTTCGGATAGGTTGATTCATCATTCCAAAAAAACTAACTCAAAAAATAAATGCAATACAAATAGATTTTTTGATGGGGAATAGATTCTAAGTCCAAAGGTTCTTACCCAAAATCCTGGAAAAAACCTTGTAAACCTTTGTCCAAAGGAGGTTTAGGCTTCAGAGATGCTCATCTAACAACATGGCCCTGCTAGCAAAGGTAGCATGGAGGTTGTTAAATGAACCGATTTTTTTATGGTCTTCTTTATTAAAATCGAAATATTTTAGTAGAAAATCACCATTGAGAGTCAAACCTTCATCTAATAGCTCTTGGATATGGAAATGCATATGTAATGGACTAGCTCCCATTAATCATAACATTATTTGGGAAGTGGGGGATATATAAGAGGAAAATCAGTATTTGGAATAATAACTGGATCTTAAATTTATCCAGTAACTTGTTGCAATCTCGTAATAGTTATAACAGCCATTTAACACTGTTGCAGACCTTAGGAATCTAGACGATAGACAGTATAATCTTGGTTACCACTTTTATTACATGTGCTTGAAAGTATATTCGCAACTATTCAACATACTTGTCCTACAATTATATCAACCAGAATAGTCAAAATTAATATTTTACTGACTCCGAGAATAACCCTAAGGTGATAAACTCAGATGGCTTTTAATAACTTTTACAGAATTCAAAGTAAAATCTATATACAATAAATTGAACACCCCTGGATTGGAATCAACTAATATCAATTTTGATGATAATTTCTAGAAAGAAAAAAAAAGAGTGTGAAACCTACGAATTTCCCAAAAAATAAAGTTATTCTTTTTGGAAATGTCTTTAATTAGAATTCATTTATTAGATACTAAATGAAAAACCGGGGGTCTAACAACCACACCCAATATTTCGTTTTGGTAATCTGTATAGACTAACTCCAATATATTTCCAAGAGAATCAACTAGACAGTAAGACTCAATCAAGGAAAATACATCCAAGATTTATATCTTTGTTTCTCAATGTAATTAGCAAATCAAACATATAGAAATCCGCGAGCCTGATTATTATGAGAAACCACTTGAACGGTACCAAATACTAATGTTCAAGTGTCAATCAATTTATATCAACAACCAAAGGTTGGATTATCTAATTGATTGAATTACGCACAACCTGTGATATTTCAATTATATAAAAATATAATGTGGAAAATAAATAACACAGACACCAAAAAATTTGTTAACGAGGAAACCGCAAATGTAGAAAAACCCCAGTACCTAGTACAGATTTGAACACCACGCTGTATTAAGCCGCTACAGACTCTAGTCTACTAAAAGTTAACTTCAGACTGGAATCTAGTTGAGCCCTAACCAATCTCACACTGATTAAGGTACAATCGCGTTCCTTAAGCCTCTGAATCCCAGCAGGACTCTATGTACTTGATTCCCTTAGATGATCTCACCCACAACTAAGAGTTGTTATGACCCAAAGTCGAAGACTTGATAAACAAATCTGTCTCACACAGAAAAGTCTATTGAATAGATAAATTTGTTTCCCATAGAAATACCAACAAGTTTTTGTTCCGTCTTTTGATAAATCAAAGTGAACAGGAACCAATTGATACCCTGGACTAGTAATATCAATCTCCTTACAATAATCTTAATCGTATGGTAGCAAAACAATATATTGTGGAATCACAAACGATGAGACGAAGATATTTGTGACTACTTTTTATCTTACCTATCGGAGATTGAATCTCGAGCAAATCTTAGAGAAGATAGTACTCAATATGATAGAGAAAAAAAAAAAAGTAAGATCAGAACACACAAATACAAAGAAAATAGCGGGGTTTGGATTCAGAATCCCAATGAGGTTTTTAAGTCGTTAACCTATAATGGTTTTAGAAAAACCTAGGTTAACGGAGAATCGACTCTAGTCACAACTAGTGTCACGCATGAGGTGTGTGGATTAAGTTTCCCAGTTTCAAGAGTTATCCCTTATATAATCTTCAAATTAGGGTTTGCAATCAATGCTACCTTGGTAACAATGCATTCAATATTCAGCGTTAGATCAAAACCTGACTAGATTCAAGCTAATATCTTTCAAACGTTATATTGAACTTATCTTGTTACACACAAATGAAAAGTGACTTCATTTAGATATGGGTAACCGTACCTAAACGTGTACACCTTGTTGGCTCAAAAATAGTTAATCGAAGTTAGCCATATGAACACTTTCATATCAACCTTGTTCATCTCAATCACAACTAAATCAAATGACTCAAATGAAACTAGTTCTAGAGTTGTTCAATTGTTTATATTCTCATAGAAGTATAAAAGACACAATTGAAGCAAAATCGATTTTGATTCACTCGAATCAATTCATGAACATTATAGCCAAGGTTTGCAAAAGATTGAATTCATTATTATATAAATGTATTAGTTCATGAACAAACCGATTTTAGAACATAACTTACTCAAGTATGCAAATGGGTACGCATACCTAAGTAGCCGGACTTGGTCTGGGTTCGCCAGTATGTGAACGGGTACGCATACTGTCGTATAACCAAACTCATTTGAATTCCCTGAGTTGAAATGTTACGCCGGGAAGACTAGAATAGTTGTATCACACAAACTATTAGCTTCAAAGCAATTTTCAAGTGATCAATATATCAATACAAAACATTATGAGTCTACATCAAATGACTGTATCACACAAATCATGTAAGATGTTACTAGGCGATTTTCACATGATCATCTTTTGACTTTCGTCAAGAATATAAGATGAAATTTGTTAAAGCAAAAGCTTACCAACACATATTTTGAGAAATATGTAAGAGAGTTAAACTCTCTTCGAAATATCAAATGTGTATAATATAAAGTCTATATAGCTATACGACTTTTGTCTCAATAAGGGATAGAATAGAAATAGACTTCTGAGTGATAAATGAGTTCAAGTCTCCATATACCTTTTATTGATGAAGTTCCACAAGCTCCCCTTAGTAGTTCTTTGTCTTCAATCGATGAACGTCGTGAAGTCTAAAGCTCAACTACACATTCTATCCTAATCCGAGACATAGCTATAAATAGACTAGAAATCAAGACTTATAGTTTTTGGCAACAAAACTACCAATACATATGGATTACAAAATAAAATAAAAATTAGCGTCTCATCCAAATGCTTGATTTCCTTGGTTCTTCAACATTACCCGAAATCTTCATCACTTCCAAGTACTCTAGTTATTCTTAACGTGTTCAACTCAGCATCATAGTTGTTGAAGATCCGCAGCCATAACAATAAGAAAACCATTGTTCTCAATTATTGTTATACAGTATCATAGTATTATTACACAACATCAAAGTTCAATTGTATCACAACTTTGATAATAATACTACGGTGATATGTATCACTCCCCCTTAGTCAATACTTCATCTCACATGAAAACCACTCCCCCTTACATAATGATTCGTAAACCATATGTATTTGTAGTGTGAACTACACAATAATTCTCCCCATTTTTGTCAATATGAATTGGCAAAGGTACGAAAACTAGCGGGATCATAATGAAATTCTCTTAAAGATACTTCATGACTAAAAGAGAACATATCAACTTTGTTTTGATGATTTCACATAGTCGAAACTTAATGTATTCATCAAGGAGTTTATAAAGATACAAGAAAACTCCTACAATATTCCACAGCCGCACTCCTCACAAAGATTTGGCAATTAAGCACAAGTTCAATTAAGAACTCTCCCCCATAAAATGTCATTCCCGAAAGGAACAACAAGAGCGACCTTACTTTCACAAGAAAAGAAGGATTTCTTTGGACATTAACAAATTACATGAGACATGAATTTGTATCCAGAAAACCTAATTAATTAACCACAAGAGAACCCGTGATTAATTTAATCGGAAATGCTCTGAAAAGACTAAGGTACCCAAATATACCTCAATCTAAAAAAATTCCACCTATAATTCATTTCTCCGAAAGTGATTGTTTATAGACCGAGTCGAAATAATACACCTAATCGGTTCACACTTCATATGATCGTCTATGGATACGAGATCGAGACAATACGACAACAAGATAACTTGCGTGATTGACTATGGATACAAGATCGAGACAATACAACAAAGAAGTATGTTTACTTGATAAATGGTTAGGACTTAACCAAACACAATAGGATTACTATCAAGCAAATAGGAATTTACGTTTGTGTATTTTACTTCTAATTATAATAAAACAATTATAATTGTGGAAATAGAAAAGTAAAATACATAACAATATTTTGTTAATGAGGAAACCGCAAATGCAGAAAAACCCCGGGACCTTTTACAGAATTGAATACTCTTAGGATTAAGCCGTTATACAAAATAAAACCAACTTCGTAGAGTTGAGACCAAGCAACTAAACCTATAGCTCACCTAGTTTCGTTTGTATCCCTGCACCTCCAACTTGTTAATAAGTCACGCACTTGGAATAATTCCTTTGGTTTGTATTCCAAACAGTAAAGGAACAACAAATCTGTTCGGTAACAACTCTATTCAAACAAAGTGATATAAGTTTGACAAAGGCTCTTCCGTTTAACCAATAAACTCCTTTGTCGGGTCCTTAGATCAATCTCTTAACAACTACCGAAGTAATTGTTAGACTATGCAATCAATACTATTAATAGTGTATTGATGTTGATCTACTCAACTAATCAATCCAATCTATCACAAAGATAAACAGATTATAGTTGGATCCTCTTTAACCGAAAAAAGTATTGTGTACACCAAAGATTATGAACCCAAATCAGAAATTGTCTTCGTCTTCAAATATTCATAGATCTTCAATAAACAGTTGCACACAATCAACTTGAATCTCTTGTGATCAATCACGCACAGAGCGGAGTCGGTTGATAATGGATTATCACAAGACGTCTTTAGATTTACAAACAATCTAAAGATTCCCGTCGAAAATTCTATCTAGTTTGAGTGAATCTTATATCAGAAGAGAAGATTATCAAGCATAAAAAAACTAGGTGCAATCAAAGTTCAACAACCATTAGTCAATCAAATCAATCGAAAACTAAAATAAACTGCAATTATCTAGTTTCCCACCAACGGTACTAATAGATCTTCTCAATCCCAAAGAAGTCTTTAAACTGAGCGGTCGTAAGATATTTCGCCTAATTAGGTTATTTTTCTCTCCGAATAGGCGGCTCCACCAGTAACAACACAACTGAGGTAGTTTTGCTGTCTCTGAGGATTAGTTTGCTAGGAATGCAAACTTTAGCATTTATAGACAAGGAAGTTTGGACACCAAGGAATTTCTAAAACTGAATATTCTCAATGATATGCAATAAACACAAAATCGGTATTCATAACTCCTGGAAATGCACTGTCCAAATATTGACCGAAATCCCAATAAAAAAATATATTATCAGTAAATGCACATTACTAATTATTATTTTCTAAAGATGTGCATTTAATTGCTGGAAATTAAATAGCATATAAAAAATAAGAAACCTTAATCAAAAGATTCTCAATTTATTTCGATCATGGGATTCTCCTTTAGCTATTAAGGAATATCTTTGAACAATTAAAGATAAGAGTTACTGCACATGTTCAAAGTATGTCGACATCTTTACTTTGCAGGTCCTTTTTCACACTTACAATCTTGGAAACAATTTTCCACACTTCCAAACAAGTTTAGAATTGGTTCATCTGAATTCCAAGAACTATGTGATTGATTATCCTATCAAATCACCAATCATGGGTTTAACGGTTCTACCAATACAAGTTTCAGTTCTACCTACATGTGAGTACTATGCATAGTCACGCTAGTTAACAAAACTCGGTTTACTAGGTACTAAGATCGGTTCCCCACAACCTACGGTAACAACCTGTATTCGGTTGCACATGTCTATAGGATCGGTTCCCCCAAAACTACAAACTTGTTTCACATGTTCATAGGATCGGTTCCTCCATCTACTAAAAATGTGTTGCACCTCTTACAAGGATAGATTCCCCTCTTGCAAATTTGTTGCACATCTTTTTAGGATCGGCTCCCCAATGGCTAGATAAAAGTTTCTATTTACAAGGCATCGATCATACCATCTTGAGTGATTACTTAAGATCGGTTTCACTAATAAAATCCATACCAATACATAAGTCAGGCCTTGTGAATAGTTTTACCAAGATACATAAACAAGTTTATGAGCGGTTATACTAAACACACATATTAGTAATTCAAAATAGATTTGAAATGAATAACAATACCAATAAGCCTAGCGATTTCCCTTTAGATTCACAAAATGAGTTTATGATCTTACTTCCTTCAAACGAATGTAAAACATTGTTTCCTAGGATGAAATCTTCACTCATACCCATACATAATCACAATAGCATTCATATGATCTTGTCGATGTCTTATATACAAAGTTTAATGGTTAAGCAATAAACCTCGTATTGTATTCCTTAATACTATGTCTAAATAGAGTATCATACACAACTTCACAGTTATGTTTTCAATATGCACGACTTGAAAGATACGTTAGGGAATGAAACGGTTCAAGTCAAATATTACTAACCTCAATAGGAAGGATGATGTTGTCGTTGTAGCTCCATACTTCTTTACATTCTTCAAGTATTCATGTAATACTTGTAAGTCTCATATCCTAACACTTTCAAGCTAACCTATACGAAGTTGACTCTAGTATATAATCAAGCGACTCTTTAAATGAGTTTTGATTCACTAAAATATGACAACCAAACTTGACATACCAACGCTTGGTGAGTTCAACCGAGCTATGCTCTAAAAATCTCCCACATTGTCAATTTTAGTGACAAAACTCTTACATCATATGGATAAAGAAATTACAAAAATTTATTTTACACATACGCTTGATTCCAAGTTCAACAACACAAAACCTGCATTAAATTTAATCCATAAATGCCGCTGCTGACATTATAATAACAAAGCTAATACTCCCCCTAAAGCTAAGATAGGTATATTTTCAATCAACACGTCTTTTTATTTTCGTGTAGTTCCTCATAACTACGTATCATATGATATGTGACTCCCCCTTAGTCTATGCTTTCACTCTTTTCGTTAGAATAAATGTTTTAGCACAAATATCCTTTCCCTTAGTGATACCAACTCACAATAAGTCATTATCACTTGTTTACTCCATATATTTCTCCACTTTTTTGTCACAAAATGACAAAGAAATGAAAAAAATAAAGGACAACCCGAAAGGATCTTACAAATCTCACAAAGAGAATTTGCAAACGTATAAGAATTGAGCACGAGGGTTTTGCATACCATTTTAGATGACAAATATCAAAACCGAAACTACAAGTAATTTGGTTTTAACATGTTATCTAGGAAATGATTTCCCGAAGCAATTTTCCCTAATAGTTCAGAAACTCAAAAATCGACTGATCACCTTAGTTCTTTTGCTAAACCGATTGTACAAGTACAATTGCTTGTTCGATAAGACCAAAATGAATATCAGAATTAACCTTATTTTTCTCATCAGGCTCTAATTATTCTCAATAATAACTTAGACCTTTCACTTTTAAACAAGACAAATACTAGGTTAGTTAACTAGTAATTCTTGTTAAGGCATTCGGTTAGACTTGAATAACCGAAACCTCCACATTTGATAAGTCTAACTAAAATCCGAAAAACTTAGTTTCTCTTATCCGGAAATCACTTGGACTAAACAAATGATCTCGAAATATTTTTGTTAAGCCATAAATAATCCATACAAACCAAATAAATCAACTTGCATAATCATTTATCTTAACCGGAAGAAATTGAAACAAACATAGACATTATAGCACCGCAATTGCACCGAAATTTTGTAAGCCTAAACAATTGATACCAAACAATAACGAAAGATAACAATAGTTTTTATTAATTGGAAACAATTGAATCACACTCAAACATCCATACACAAATAATGGAATCAATATCAATTGTACAAAAAAAATTGTTAAGCAAAAGCAATAAGGATATGAAATAAAATCATGCTTTTCTTAAACAGGAAAACAATTAACTAACAAGATTGTTACCTAAAATTCCGCATCATCTTCTCCCCTTAAGATATATCATTAAGCGCAAGTTCACTTAGAACTCTCCCCCAATGATGTTATCACCCTCCCGCCAAAACAAAAAAACAACAATAAAGACCAACCTTTACCAGAGAAAGGTTGAAAACCGGTTTTAACTAATGCGATGCGAAAGTTGAAACCTCAAAACACATATGATTTTATGCTAAACCAAAAGATTCAACATATTGTGACTTTTTCACATATTGTTTCTATAGGAACCCCTCATGATCCTTTGATAAAGCCTACCAACATGGGCTAGAACTTAATCCCGCTAAATCAAAAAGTCACACATTATGAGATCGAATATTAAGGTGATAAAACCGAAATCAAACATCCCATAAACACAAATGCAATGCACCAAAATTTTCAACAAATAATCAAGTATTTCAATTACCTCTATCTTGTAGGTAATTGAATTGCGAAACCAACGCAAAAAAAAGAGAGGTCATTCCGAGTTCGGACGAAGAAGTTATGGGAAAACAGTTTTACACTCCTTCTTATGGGGACCTCTCACTAGGATCGGTTCCCAATATTGCACCTATCACTAGGATCGGTTCCCAAGAGTTACATGTGACGGATTACAACACTAAGCTGTTTTTGACATAAATTTTGCATACGATGTCTGAATTCAGTGATTTTTGGCTCGTTTTAACCGTAAAAACAAGATATACACATATATGATCAGTAAATATCAACATCATAAACTCGAAATTACCGTTTCTATCAAAACCTCAAATATAGATAGAGAAAGTATTAGTATAGAAGAAAAGAAATCTCCTTAGAGATGTTAATTAGTCATATAATAACTGAGAGATCACGTGCTCAATTTCATGTACTTCCCCACCTTTCAAAAGATTGAGCACCAAGGTGAGTATGCACATTCTGACATAACTAGGTTGTGTTGAGTTGAGCCTTGTCTTGTTCGTCATGAGTGACTAAGACAAAATCATCATTCTTGACCTCTTGCTTGGTTTGTTTTCTCTTGTTCCATCTCTTGTTTTTATTCTTTGACTTATGATGAAGAGTGTCATTATCACAACCTTTACTAGTACAAGAGATTTCAGACATGATGTCTTTCTTTAGTCTTTCAAGAAGACTCTTGTAATTATTGTCACCAACAATTAACATCTGGGAATCATTCTTGTGACTAACTTTTGGTCCCTTCTTGGCTATGGAGGACTTAGGGACCCATTTAGAGTTGGGTTTCGCAGGAGAAGATTTCTCCTTCATACCATTAGGATCATTTTCCTTTTGAATATTTTGTGAAACACCCTTTCTCCAATTTGGAATATCAGATCTTGTTTTTGCATTTAAAAAGTCATCTCTCTTTCTATAATTGGGTCTTTTATGAAATGACCTTGTCGAGTGACATGAAAAATTTGAACTATCATTATAATAATTATTTTTCCTAAACTTAGGACAATACCGATATGAGTTCTTATGAGGAGAAAACTTAGCCAATTCGTTTGATACAATAGAAAGTGCATATTGCATCTTACAAACTTTACATCCCCATTGTAAGTGTCCTTTATTACCACAATAATAACAATGCTTAGTATAAATATACAAAGTATGAATTTTAATGTTACCTTTTTGTGGATCCTCTTGCATTGGAGATCGACGAGTTTTCTTCTTATTCTTATCCTTGTTCAACGTTGTTGATTTCTTGACATTAGCACAAGTGCTCTCTTTGATTGTTGTACTTGAAGAGAATGGTTGAACATGATTCTTAGGCTTGACTGGTTTTACTTCTTTACAAGAAATAGTATCATTTTTGACATCAGTGGAAGCCTCTGGTTGAGAAGAATTAGTAGCTTTAACAAATTTTACCTCTTTGTTAATATTTGAAGCATCTATTCCCTTATAGCCCAATCCTAGTGTATCACGATGATTTCTACTTGCTTCTAATATTGAGGTTAAATTGTTTGAGATAACATTGATATTTTTAAGGTCCAAAATTTCTTCTTCCAACATCTTGATTTTATCAAGAGCACTGGATAGATCAACCTTAAGGCATTTTTCTCATGAAGGATATTCACCTTTTTTCTCTTCAAAATTCTTTTGTTGAGAGTTAATCCTTGCATCAGATTCAACAAGTTTCTCTTCCAACAAATGTACTTTTTCAAGAATCGCATCACATTCTTTCTTTAATAATTATGTTTGAGAAAGACTAGAACATACTTTGTCATTAAGACTCTGCATTTGTTGTGTGAATTTTTCTTTCAGCAAGTTATGCTCTTCATCAAGATTTTCAAACTTTAAAGTTAAATCTCGTTCTCTTTCAAACGCTGAAATAAGTTCATTGGAACAAATAAGAAATTGTTTGCTCAATTCCTTTAGTTCAGATGTTTTTACACTTGATCTTTCATCAGAAATCTCAAGCATAGAACTCAAAAAATTCTCGTCATCAAAAAGAGATTTTTCAGAGTCTGAAGCATTGATTGTGAATACATGGCTCAACTTAGTCTCGTCTAGAGAACCTTTAGACTTATTCTCAGAAGAGCAAGTAAAACCTGATGAAGAAGCCCCTTTTAAACATTTTTTAAAATCAAAACTTCCAACATCTTGTGATACGTTAACTGAGTCTTTCTTTAGTTTTCGCTCTCGCTTAACTTTAATTTGGCTCATATATTATAGGTTGGATCGCATCAAACACAGATTGTTAGATCTTTTCATGTTTGCCTATCTGATACCAATTGAAAATACGAGGGTTCCCAAATATACATCAGTCTAAAACTTTTCCACCTATAAGTACTTTCTCCGAAAGTAATTGTCTATAGACCGAGTCGAGATAATACAACTAATCGCTACACACTTCGTGTGATGGGTTATGGATATAGGATCGATACAATATGGCAACAAGATAACTTGTGTGATTGACTATGGATACAAGATCGAGACAATACAACAATGAAGTATGTTTACTTGATAAATGGTTCGGACTTAACCAAACACAATAGGATTGCTATCAAGTAAATAGGAATTAATGTTTGTGTATTTTACTTCTAATTATAATTGCAGAAATAGAAAAGTAAAAGACACATCAAGATTTTGTTAACGAGAAAACCGCAAATGCAGAAAAATCCCGGGACCAAGTCCATAATTGAATACTCCCAGGATTAAGCCTCTATACAAAATCAAACCAACTTCGTATAGTTGAGACCAAGCAACTAAACCTATAGTGCACCTAGATCCGTTTGTATCCCTGCACCTCCAATTTGTTAATAAGTCATGCACTTGGAACAATTCCTTTGGTTCGTATTTCAAACAGTAAAGGAACAAAAAATATATTCGGTAACAACTCTTTTCAATAAAGTGATATGAGTTATGACAAAGGCTCTTCCGTTTAACCAATAAACTCCTTTGTCGGGTCCTTAGATCAATCTCTTAACAACTACCGAAGTAATTTTTAGACTATGCAATCAATACTATTAATCACAAAGAAGTGTATTGATGTTGATCTAATAAACTAATCAATCCAATCTATCACAAAGATAAACCTATTATAGTTGGATCCTCTTTAACCGAAACAAGTATTCTGTACACCAAAGATTATGAACCCAAATCAGAAATCTTCTTCGTCTTCAAATCTTCTTAGATCTTCAATAAACACCTGCACACAATCAACTTGAATCTCTTGTGATCAATCACGCAACGGAGTCTGTTAACAATGGATTATCACAAGACGTCTTTAGATCTACAAACAATTTAAAGATTTCCGTTGAAACTTCGATCTAGTTTGAGTGAATCTTATATCAGAAGAGAAGATTATCAAGCATAAACAAACTAGGTGCAATCAACGTTCAACAACCGTTAGTCAATCAAATTAATCGAAAACTAAAATAAACTGCAATTATCTAGTTTCCCACCAACGGTACTAATAGAGCTTCCCAATCCCAAAGATGTCTTTAAACTGAGCGGCTGTAAGAAATTTTTCCTAATTGGTTACTTTCCTCTCCAAATAGGTGGTTCCACCAGTAACAACACAACTGAGGTAGTTTTGTTGTCTCTAAGGATTAGTTTGCTAGGAATGCAAACTTCAATATTTATAGACAAGGAAGTTTGGACAACAAAGAATTTCCAAAACCGAATATTCTCAAAGATATGCAATTAACACAAAATCGGTTTTCATAACTCCTGGAAATGCACTGTGCAAATATTAACCAAAATCCCAATAGAAAAATCTATAATTAGTAAATGCACATTACTAATTACTATATTTTCTAAAGATATGCATTTAATTGATGGAAATTAAATAGCATATAAAAACTAAGAAACCTTAATTAAAAGATTCTCATTTTATTTCGATCGTAGGATTCTCCTTTAGCTATTAAGGAATATCTTTGAACAATTAAAGATAAGAGTTACTACACATGTTCAAAGTATGTCGACATTTTTACTTTGCAAGTCCTTTTTCATACTTACCATCTTGGAAACGATTTTCCACACTTCCAAACAAGTTTAGAATTGGTTCGTCTGAATTCCAAGAACTATGTGATTGATTATCCTATCAAATCACCAATCATGGATTTAACGGTTCTACCAAAATAAGTTTCGGTTCTACCTCCATGTAAGTACTATGAATAGTCACGCTAGTTACCAAAACTCGGTTGACTAGGTATTAGGATCGGTTCCCCACAACTTAATGTAACTACATGTATTCGGTTGCATATGTCCATAAGATCTGTTCCCCCAAAACTACAAACTTGTTGTACATGTTCATAAGATCGGTTCCCTCATCTACTAAAAATTTGTTGCACCTCTTACAAGGATCGATCCCCCTCTTGAAAATTTGTTGCACCTCTTACTAGGATCGGTTCCCCAATGGCTAGATAAAAGTTTCTATTTACAAGGCATCGATCATACCATATTGAGTGATTACTTAAGATCGGTTTCACTAATAAAAGTCATACCAATACATAAGTCAGGCCTTGTGAATAGTTTTACCAAGATACATAAACAAGTTTATGAGCGGTTATACTAAACACACATATTAGTAATTCAAAATAGATTTGCAATGAATAACAATACCAATAAGCCTAGCGATTTCCATTTCGATTCACAAAACGAGTTTATGAACTTACTTCCTTCAAGTGAATGTAAAACATTGTTTCCTAGGATGAAATCTTCACTCATACCCATACATAATCACAATAGCATTCATATGATCATGTCGATGTCTTATATACAAAGTTTAATGGTTAAGAAATAAACCTCGTATTGTATTCCTTAATACTATATCTAAATAGAGTATCATACACAGCTTGATAGTTATGTTTTCAATATGCACGACTTGAAAGATACGTTAGGGAATGAAACGGTTCAAGTCAAATATTACTAACCTCAAGAGGAAGGATGATGTTGTCGTTGTAGCTCCATACTTCTTTACATTCTTCAAGTCTTCATGTAATACTTGTAAGTCTCATATCATAACACTTTCAAGCTAACCTATACGAAGTTGACTCTAGTATATAATCAAGCGACTCTTTAAATGAGTTTTGATTCACTAAAACATGACAACAAACTTGACATACCAATGATTGGTGGGTTCAACCAAGCTATGCTCTAACATGCTCAACATAAGAAAATTTACGAAGCCGTACAGTACTTTCACATAGAAGTGGATTAGGGAAAGATCAATACTGCGGAATATTCAAAAATTCATTCTATTTTTCATCAATATTTTTATAATGACACAATAAGCTTAATCTTTGTTATCAAAAGTTAATTATATTTTCCATCAATATTTTCATAATGACATAATAGACTTAACGTTGGATATATATAGGATAATCATAATTCACGGACGCAAACACACATGTCCCATAACAATTTTTTTTGCAATATATAAATCCAATAAAGATTTATACTGCAAAAACATCTTCAAAATAGACTTTAGAATTTAAATAAATAAATCTAATAATATTATAAGATGAAAATCGTTGGCAATAACAATGTGTAATCACAATATAGGCTATTCCAAACCCTAGTTATCCTTCTTAAAACACAAGAATAAATTCTCATAAGAAGTTTCCTAGACATTAAGACCTCTGAAAAATTCTTTATCGTCCCCGAACTCCTTGTTGTCAACAGCCATTGGAACATAAGGTTCATGAAGAAAGGAGTCAATTCCAACAAACCTTGTTGACTGATGCCGAACTAGGGCCTTCTGAATTTCAAGAGTCCTTAAAACAATAGCCTTTATTTGCTGAATCTCCTTCCTTGTTTCCTTCAACTCTTCAAGAACACCATAAAACTTCTGAAGATTAGAGGGGATTCCCTTGGTTTCTTCATACTCTTATTTTTCTCTTCAAAGTTGTGGAGGAAGGAAACTTATCTTTTTCCTTCATGATTGATGGCTTAACAATCATATTGACATCTTTTCCATCAGAATACATGCTACTTGGAGTCTCCATACAAGTATGGAATTGTGAAAAATACACAAATATAGCAGCAAAACAAGCAATCTTGTGATAAAAAGAGTTTTTCAGGGAATAAAAAAGGAATGTTGGGTTACAGAACCTATAAACAGAGTAGGATTCATGTACAACTAATTCATAACCCTAAAGAAGGTAGAATTGTCGATTTAACCCTCTTTTAATGAAAAAGGAAATTATTTTCAATACCAATTTATGATATGAAAAGATCAACAGAATTCCAGAAAATATCAATCAAGAAAAAAGAAAAATAATTCTTTTCCTAAAGCCTGAACTGTGCAAACTCTTGTCTCTTTAAAGTCAGGCACATGAGACAAGACGCACTTTCAATACAATTAAGCTATGTTGGGGTGAACAATAATCTGGCCACCATACACTTCTCGTATGAAATTCTTAATACCCTTTTTCACAGAATGTTTAGACCTTGTTCTTTTTCTAAGAGGTCTAATTAATTCTTTAGAAATTAACTTTTTCGGAGAGGAATTGATTTTGTTACTTACCTCAGGTGAATTAGAATTCTGAACGAGTTTGAGCTTGTTTTCTAATCGATTTGCTCTCCGTTGAAGTTTATTTACATATCTATTTTATGTTTTTACTTGTAACACTTCGAGAGTTCATGACCCATAAAAGCACAATAAAAACATGTCAATGTGGAGGATGGTTCAGACTCCATAGCTAGGCATGCTGCTAAACAAATTGATGTACCTGAAATATGTGAAATAGGATCTTGAGTAGACAGGGAAAAATCCATTTTATCTTTCTTATTGGTTGAAGAAGTTTCTTCAAGAAGAATATCAAGATTGATGTACGTATTGAAACAATTATCAAAAATCAATATTTTCACCAAGGAGTGCAACACTTGACTTTTCATCTTCATATGAATCATAGTGATAAGACATCTCATCAAGGGTTGCAGCAAGACCTTTGTTCCCAGTGTATTTTCTATGATTTGGATACTCATTAGCATACCAAAACCTTTACACTTGAAGGATTGTGGCATATCCTCATCATCAATATCGACGGGTGTCCCTGTTTTTAGGAGGAGCATGGTCATGAGGTTTGACTAATGACCTGGGTTTATCTCTGATGAACCTTGTACTTCTCTTCAAAAGAAGATCCATAAACTATCTTGTGATCAGTGAAACTGAGTTGTCAAGATCTCTATCTGATGAGCCAGTCTCAATAGGATCAACAACAGAGTTGCAAACACTTTTACTTTTGTCAAGAAATTTAGTGTTCTTTTGTGCTTTGAAAGCAATATCCTTCCCAGATTTGGATGTATGCTCATGATCAAAGATCTTTAACTTCCCAACAAGAGTATTTCTGGATAAAGTATTAAGGTTATTTCCTTCAACGATGGCATGCTTCTTAGAATCGTATTTGGATGGCAACGATCTAATAATTTTCATCACAACGTCCTTTTCAGGAATAGTCTTACCCAACACAAAATATGCTTTAAAAATTTCAGAAAATTTGTGATTAAACTTATCAAATGAATCTTCAACATCCATACGAAGGTTTTCCCAATCAGAATTTAGATTTTGAAGCCTAGTTTCTTTTTTAGGGGAATTTCCTTCGAATACAGTTTCTAAGATATCCCAGGCTTCTTTAGACTTAGTGCACGTAGGCACATGGTGTTGAAGATCTGGGGTAATGGCATGGATGATAACATTTAATCCATCAGAATTTTTCTTTGCAGCAAGAATCTCAGCATGATCGTATGCACCAATATCCTTCGAAACAGTTATATCACCTTATGCAACAACCATAGGATCATAGCCATTAACTACACGAACCCATGATTGAAAATCACGCGCTTGAAGAAAGGAACACATAGCAATTTTCCACCATAGATAATTCGAGCCATCGAAGACTGGTGGTACGTTTATATATATAGCGTTTCTGTCCCATATAGTCAGATTGCTACAAACACATACTTATGAGGTCTTAAACGTGTTTTCCTGCTCTAATACCAATTGAAAAAGCGGGGGTCTAACAACCACACACAATATTTCGTTTCGGCAATCTGTATGGACTAACTCCAATATATTTCCAAGAAAATCAACTAGACAGTCAGACTCAATCAAGGAAAATACATCCAAGATTTATATCTCTGTTTCTCAATGTAATCAAAAAATCAAACAAATAGAAATCCGCGAGCCTGATTATTATGAGAAACCACTTGATAGGTACCAAAGACCAATGTTCAAGTGTCAATCAATTTATATCAACAACCAAAGGTTGGATTATCTAATTGATTGAACTACGCACAACCTGTGATATTTCAATTATATAA
Organism: Papaver bracteatum; assembly: GCA_023529315.1. Classification (NCBI taxonomy): domain Eukaryota; kingdom Viridiplantae; phylum Streptophyta; class Magnoliopsida; order Ranunculales; family Papaveraceae; genus Papaver; species Papaver bracteatum. The sequence goes on along the minus strand of JAJJWX010002237.1, from coordinate 609,801 downwards.
AAATATAATACGAAAAATAAATAACACAGACACCAAAAATTTTATTAACAAGGGAATCGCAAATGCAGAAAAACCCCGGGACCTAATCCAGATTTGAGAACCACACTGTATTAAGCCGCTACAGACTCTAGCCTACTACAAGTTAACTTCGGACTGGAATGTAGTTGAGCCTAACCAATCTCACAATGATTAAGGTACAGTTGTGTTCCTTACACCTCTGAATCCCAGCATGACTTTACGCACTTGATTCCCTTAGATGATCTCACCAACAACTAAGAGTTGCTACAACCCTAAGTCAAAGACTTGATAAACAAATCTGACTCACACGGAAAAGTCTATTGAATAGATAAATTTGTTTCCCAAATTAATACCTATGAGTTTTTGTTCCGTCTTTTGATAAATCAAGGTGAACATGAACCAATTGATACACCAGACTTATATTCCCGAAGAAAATCCTAGTAATATCAATCACCTCACAATAATATTAATCGTATAGTAGCGAAACAAGATACTGTTGAATCACAAATGATGAGACTAAGATATTTGTGACTACTTTTTATCTTTCCTATCGGAGATTGAATCTCGATAAAATCTTAGAGAAGATAGTACTCAATACGATAAAACAAAGTAAGATCAGAACACACAACTACAGAGAAAATAGTTGGGTCTAGTTTCAGAATCCCAATGAAGTCTTTAAGTCATTAACCTATAATTGTTTTAGAAAAACCTAGGTTAAAGGAGAATCGACTCTAGTTGCAACTAGTATGATACAGGAGGTGTGGGGATTAGGTTTCCTAGTTGCTAGAGTTCTCCCTTATATATAGTCTTCAAATCAGGGTTTGCAATCAATGTTACCTTGGTAACAAAGCATTCAATATTCACCGTTAGATGAAACCTGATTAGACTCAAGCTAATATCTTTCAACCGTTAGATAGAACTTAGCTTGTTACATACAAATGAAAAGTGACTTCATTTAGATATGGGTAACCGTACCTAAACGTGTACACCTTGTTAGCTCAACAATAGTTAACTGAAGTTAGCCATATGAACACTTTCATATCAACCTTGTTCATCTCAATCACAACTAGTTCAAATGGCTCAAATGAAACTAGTTCTAGAGTTGTTCAATTGTTTATATTCTCATAGAAGTATACAAGACACAATTGAAGAAAAATCGATTTGATTCACTCGAATCAATTCATGAACATTATATCCACGGTTTGCAAAAGATTTCATTCCTTATTATATAAATGTATTAGTTCATGAAAAAACCGATTTTAGAACATAACCTACTCAAGTATGCAAACGGGTACGCATACCTAAGTAATCAGACTTGGTCTGGGTTCGCTAGTATGCGAATGGGTACGCATACTATCGTATAACCAAACTCAGTTGAATTCCTGGACTTGAACTGTTATGCCAGTATGCATAAGGGTATGCATACTAAGTTCCTGGATTTCAGCTATCAAACCAGTACGCATACGGGTATGCATACTATGGTTCCTGAAATTGGAATAACTTGCAACAGTTATCATACAAGTACGCATACTGTGTTATACCCAATCAATGGTTAATTGTTCTAAACTCCTTTTTAATCATTGAAACATTCTTGGAAGACGGGAATAGCTGTCTCACACAAACTATTAGCTTCAAAGAAATTTTCAAGTGACCAATAGATCAATACGAAACATTCTGAGTCTACATCAAATGGTTGTCTCACACAAATCATGTAAGATGTTACCAGGCGATTTTCACATGATCATCTTTTGACTTCCTGTCAAGAATATAATATGAACTTTGTTAATGTGAAAGCTTACCAACACATACCTTTTACACAAGCTATTAGCTTACTTTCTTCAAGAATGTGAGCGAGTTAAACTCAGCTCGAACTATCAAATGTGTATAATATAAAGTCTATATATCTATACGACTTTTGTTTCAATAGGAGATAGAATAGAAATAGACATCTAAGTGATAGATGAGTTCAAGTCTCCACATACCTTTTGTTGATGAAGTTCCACAAGCTCCCCTTAGTAGTTCTTTGTATTTAATCGATGAACTCCGTGAAGTCTAAAGCTTAACTGCACATTATATCATAATCCGAGACATAGCTATAAGTAGACTAGAAATCAAGATTTATAGTTTTGGAAACTAAACTTGACAAACAAGCTTGAGATAGAAACGCTTGTGAGTTCAACCGAGCAGTGCTCTAACACTAACTTCAAGCTCTTCAACATAGTTAAAGACATGTCACTATCTTTATCTTTTGGATGTGATAACAATAAAACCTTTAAAAAATCTTTTTTCAGTGTCAATTTGCTAAAATCTGAGTGGTTGTTGCCTCCAAACCCAATTTACTTAAATTTCAATCATATTCTGATAGTTAAATTGACATATGTAAAGCCTAGATATTAAAATCTCAACACTCCATGTCATTTGGAAAATATGATATATGGCTTGAACCAGAATCATAAAACTTTAACATAAATACAGATAGTGCATGGACCTCTAAAGATGGGTTTTGCACTAATTCTCAAGAATGATGCAGGTATCTTTGGCAGGGCAATAGAAGGACCATCTTCAGTAAATAATTCAGAAAAAAACAGAAACTTTAGGTGTAATGACCCTACCCTCCACCGTTATTATCCCCACTTAGCCACTGCGGTTATCTAACAATGTGGGGTTTTCAACGGGCATCACTGCGGTAATACATCAGTAACTTCCCGGGAGGCCATCCATCCCTGAATTACTCCCGCCCGACCACACATAACTGTATAGTTTTATACCAACTCTTGATCCAATCATGCTGAAAATTCCTCGGTATAATGTAGACGTTCATTGCCTCGTGTGAGACTAGTATATGGCATAACCATCCAACATACTCTCCCACCCGAGCAAAAGAGAACCGTCCCTATTCATATCTCTATTGACACCGATATTGTTCCTACTTACCCATTGTGGTTATCCAATGGGGTGGTATTTTTAACGACACTATTGCGGTCATCCAGCAGCTTCCCGAGAGATCACCCATCCATTGACTACTCCCACGAAGGGGAATTTTTCCCACAATTCAATTAAGTGTACCGTGGTTATCCAATGGGGTGGTTGATCGATACAACGCACAACCTATGATATTTCATTTTAACGACTAGTCCAGATTGAACACCACACTGTATTAAGCCGCTAATCAATATAAAACTGATTCAAGGTAAAGATCCCACAATAATACATTGTCAAAGACTTTAATAAATAAATTTGTATCACACTGAAAAGTCTATGATAATAGATAAATATGTCTCCCACAGATAAACCTCATCCAGCATAATCTCAAGCCAATTATTCAATTGAACTTGTACGGTAGAAAATGGCAAGATCAGATCGCTCAACTACAAGAGAATTAGTTTCGCTTCCCGTTAAAGGAGAATCGACAGAGATCACCCATCCATTGACTTCACTCCCTTTCCGAGCAAAGATTGCATTCCTCATTGATTTATTGTTTAAGTACACGATTAACTGAGAATTTTTTCCCACAATTCAATTAAGTGTACCGATCAGGCTTTGGTGTTAGGAAAGAACAAACCATTACTTATATTCCATTAGGCCAACTACTGTCGAATAAACAATTGGCGACCACAACGGGAGTTTCAATCTCTCGGTTATAATATCTACTCCTAAAAATCGATCTCCAAGCGTCGTGCGTGCCATAGGCACATCTAGATACAAGCACCAATTCAAAGTGCAACTTGCGGCTAAGGCATTCGCACATGCCATTGGCACATTCCAAATGAAGGCAATCAACTCATGTTTGGAGATTTTGGTTTAAGCGGTCGGCGTCGCGTACACCTAAAGCAAGGCGTGCAAGGAATGAATACGACTTTCCACCTCCTCTGTTTTAATTGGCACAACTACCTTGGTGACACAACCCATTTGCTTTTACACTTCTGATACAAGTCGAGACACTACCTAGTAAAACACCTTCTTCGCTATCCTCCCAAATCAACCATTCTCTTCCAATTTGGAAACCTGGGACTTCTTGATTTAGGGACAGATTGATATCACGAATCAAAGTGCTCACGTGCAGCGGTTTAAGGGTTTTTCGAAAATAAACAATTGGCGACCACAACGGGAGTTTCAATCTCTCGGTTATAATATCTACTCCTAAAAATCGATCTCGCGTCTCGAACTAGGACTTGTAGATCTACGACTCAACTACCACACAACCCACTGGAAAAGTCACTGGCAAAACCACTTCTTATACGAGAATAGGAATATTTACGACGAAAGATCCATACATCAAGTAAGTCTAACCCGTGCAAGATATCTGATCTGTTTTTGGGTTCTCAGTAAAACCATCATACCATTACTTTTTGTGTTATTGCTAGCACACACTTTCATAAAAACAATATTCCCTTCGCAAGTCATAATCAAAGTTATATATTGAAACCATTCATCCCAGAAAATAATCCAACATCTCAAAAAACATCAACCAACTACCAAAATCAGTCAGACTCTGAAATCAAACACCCAAAGTGTTCCTCGAAATAAACAAAAGGGAATCTAAAGAAGAAATATTCAAGGGAAGTTGTCCAACAACGGTTTACTCTTCTTAGCAAGACGGTCCTTTGCATCTTCAATAGCCACTCTCTTCATAGCCAACACCTTGGACAAATCCTCAGCTTCCGCTTCTTGCAGTGTGATCTCCTCCGCAGAAGGGATTTGGACTACTGTATCCTTCGATTTTCGAATATCAGCAAGATTTTCGATGAACCACGAAGCATTGATTTCCTTATCCACATACACATCACGGTGATGCTCCCAGTTAGCAATGACGTCTTCATAAACGGTGTGGCCAGTCACCCGCACATGTCCTCAATAGAAGATAAAGCTTCTTCCACACGTTTAACCAACGCAATACGACTAGTGATCTTCCTGGTCATAGCCATGCGTCCATACTTCTTCCATATTTTGGTATACAACGCCTCATATTTGGCCAGCACGCTGAAACCGCCGACCAACACGTGACCTGGGTAAGGAACCAAGTACGGAGGATCGAAAATGGCGCCTGTAACCAGATCCGTAATCTACGAAGAGTTCCCTTCCGCATCTGCGCCAGCAATCAGAGAATTATTTCCCGGTCGAATTGCGTTCATGATTTTTGATTGATCAACTTCCATCCCCAAGCCATCATCAGCGGTCACAGTCACTACAAGCGGATTTTCAACTTTCATCTCCAGGTCATCACTGACGGTTGTTGTCACCAAGGGCAAGTCTTCATGTGCCTCCACCTCAGATCCATCTCCTGAGTCAGATTCCTCATAAAAGATTTGAGTTAGACATTTTCAAAGGGAGGAGGAAGAAAAAGAGGCGCGAAACCTACCGAGCCACTTTCCGGAAGGGATCCAACGCTGTTATCGGAAGAATCACCTTCATCTTCCGAACTTTGTTCTTTCTCTGGCGCATTACCGTTGTGAGAAGGCTCGATACCGCCAGAATTACTCGAAGGAGTTACCATCTCCTGACAGTGAGCAAGAGCAGCAAAAGCATTAACACTACCAAAGCCCTGGAAGAAACGAGACACACCCTTTCAGCAGAAATTCACACATTTGGAAACAAACCAGCAAAGAGGTGACACATACCTGGTTATTGGAAGAACTGAAAGACACAAGGGCTGCAGGAGAACCCTTTGAAGCCGTCCGAAACCCACCATCACGGTTTTTCGTTCTCTTTTCTTTCACTTTGGGACTTTCAGAATTGACAGACGACTTTCTCTTGAAATCTCTCAACATTGGGTACTTCTTCAAAACTTCTTGGGAAGGCTTACCACGAACATTCTCCACCGCGTCATCCACAAACTTGCGAATCATGAGATGCTCATGGCACCAGAACTCGTTGTAACTAAAGGTCATCAAGGGTGCTCTTTCCGGTTGAAAGAAGGGAAGATGGATACCTGGCCCAAGGGAACTGGCATCGAAGGCAGCATGCAATGAATTCTCAGGAAGCTCCAGCCGGCAAGCAAGGGGCACCCCCTGATCGAAAACCATGTTACGAGCTGCGCGATCAATATTGTACTCAGAAATCTGGAAACCCCCCTAAAGAAAGACGGCATGTGATCGGGGATGCAAATTTGAATAAACAAGGTTTCACCAACGCTCAAATCGTCATCTGAAGACAAAATCACATCTGGAGCAGAAGCAAAGGTATCAATTTGAGTCACGGACCTATGAACTAGCTCCCACGAGCGAAAATTGATCTCGTGTGATTTATCAAGAAGGCTAACCAAGCTCACACCAACTCTTGGACGCTTATTAGCCCATCGAAGAATTTGAGAGCCATCCCAACTCGTAGGAATCGTAGGCAACGGCTTTGGAGCGTACTTTTCAAAATGCTCCCATAGCCACGCTTGTAGAAAAACGACGTGCACATACGAATCCACTTTCATGAAACCATTCCAAACTCGCATATTCGCGACTAAGTGATCCAGATGCGCGTGCAAGTAGCCAATGAATAACCTGCCAATGGGGAGAACTTCACCTTTCGCCAACTTCACAGCAATTGGTAGCAGCTCTGCTCTTATCTCCTTCTTGCCGGAACCGTCGTCAAGAATGTCTCTAGACAACCAGAGGGACAAAAATGCTGCAACGTGGAGATCGCTTCTTTTCTGTCTAGCCTCCAATTCTTCCGGAAACCACTGAGATATCCACCAGCTGTAAAAGCACCTTTCATCCTCTTTCCGGACGGAATCCTTCGACTTCGCAGTAGAGTCTTTTCGGGGAAAATCTCCCAACTTAGCAGCAAGGTCATTTCACATCTTTTTCTCATCTCTGGATAATTGGATGTTAAGATCCCCGGTTACCGGAAGACTCAACAAGAGAGCCACTCTCTCCAAGGTGAAAGTTATTTCTCCCCATCTACAGATAATTGTGTGAGTGTCCGAGCACCACCTAGAATGGAAAGCAACCAAGCCCGGGATATCTTTCCTAATCTAGAGACTCACTGAAGCTCTGAAGGCATTAATAATCCTCGCTCGAGTCAAGTTGAGATTTATATGCTCCCTACTCACCATAAATTTGACCCACACATCAAAAGAACGCAATGGGCTTTGAAACATCCTGAAGTCAATACTGGAAGAGGCATACACTCCTTTATGAAGACAGAACTGTATGGTATGCTCCGGCCAAACTGTGCGGGTCTCCTTTTCATTTTTACCATCAGTCAATAAAGTTGGATCGAAGTCTGGAAGATTCCTCCGAGCAGGAGCAAAGGGTTTGGTAAAGAACTCATCATCTATGTTTGGTTTCAAACTATCAACATCTTTCGACGAAACGGAGCCTTGTTCAGGTAACATCTTGTCGGTTTTTCTCGCTTAGCAACAAGATATCTGCACACACAAAAAACAGGGAAATTATGAAATGATCTCCCAAACACATGACCGTGCACAACAAGAAGAAAAATCCCTGACACATGGGAGAATAGTATTTTCTATGGTTTTGAAATACATATGCAATATCCTACTTCGGGTTCAAAATTATATGCGCAGTGTATTTTCTGGTTTCAAGAGCATATACAATATTCTTCTCCAAGATTCATATACAATAATTCTTTCGAGTTCATATGAAGAGCATATACAATATTCTTCTTCGGGATTCACATACAGTAATTTTTTCTGGGTTGAAGAGCATATACAATATTCTTCTCCGAGATTCATATACAATAATTCTTTCGAGTTCATATGAAGAGCATATACAGTATTCTTCTTCGGGATTCACATCCAGTAATTTTTTCTGGGTTGAAGAGCATATATAGTATTCTTCTCCGGGATTCATATACAATAATTCTTTCGGGTTCATATGAAGCATATATACAATATTCTTCTTCGGGATTCGTATACAGTAATTCTTTCGGGTTCATATGAAGCACGCATACATTATTTTTTCGGGATTCATGTGCAATATATTTCTCGGGTTCAAGTGCATATACAGTATCCTACTTCAGGTTCGAAATTACATGCGCAGTATATTTCTCGGGTTCAAAAACATATACAGAATCTTTCTTCGGGTTCAAAATTATGCGCGCAACATTCTCTACGGGTTCGAAATCATTTATGTAGTATTTTCTACGGAATCAAATCATATATATACAATATTGTCTACAAGAAGCACGCCAACCGATCGTACGCACGATATCAACGCAAGATTTATAAAAGAAAAAGCACCTACTTCTAGGGTTTGCACCTACAAAGGGAAACAAGAGAAGTATTAGAATACACACCTGGGTAGCCAGTTTCTCATTTATCACTTTACCGCTAGCAAGGAAGAAGGAAGGAACAAAGCGCAAAATAAAAGAAAGGACTTCATGTATATATATGCGAGCAGTTTCCACAATAGGGAAGGATTCCTTTTCTCCCAAAGCCGCCCGTGTAAAGGAAGTTTGGGCCCACGAGGGCGCCCAACTTCCCAACGGCCGCTCAAGCCCCATCAACGGCGCCAATACCTCCCAAGCACGCTCCCTTTTGTACCGGTCCCACCATGCCAGCTTCTCAACCTTGCGCCAGTACCGCCCAAGATAGCATGCTCCTTTTGTGCCGGTCCCACCAATCGCGCCGACCTGTAAATGCTGCCCAAGTCACACCAGCTATCACGTCCGTCTCCCACCGGCCCCACCATCCAGCGCACGCTCAGTTTCTCAACTCGCGCCAGCAGCTCAATGCTTCTCAGCTGTCCATTTCCGCCAAATTGTGCCAATCTCCCGCTCCATGCAAAACTGCCAAGGACGAGGATTCCGAATCCAGTCCGCATCTCAAGAAAAAGGTCAGATAAATCTCCCATTTCTCTTTCAGATCTTGTCTTGGCACCATCTTATGCTTACCTCGCAACAAAGCTCATGTTCCGATCTAAGCAGGGGACTTAATGTCGATGATGGATTTTAGATAAGGGGTAAAATCGTAAAACCCCATGACCTAGTGTTACCAGCAACACATTAACTACGAGCATTTAATTCAGATGTTAATAATTAATGGGGGGTGTTCTTTCAAAAATACCAGATTAGGGGTTTCGACACAGAACCCTAATTCCAAAACCAAGCCGCATACTGCGCACCATGGTAACGACGCCAAAACCAAGCCGCATATTGCGCACCATGGAAACGATGCCAAAACCAAGCCGCATACTGCGCACCATGGCGCCGCATACTGCGCACCATGGCAACGACGCCAAAACCAAGCCGCATACTGCGCACCATGGCAACGACGCCAAAACCAAGCCGCATACTGTGCACCATGGCAATGACGCCAAAACCAAACCACATACTGCACTCACAGGCAACCATGCCAAACTAAGCCGCTATACCATTTGGCACATGCCAAAAATAGCGCCCTAGGCTTGCAAACCGTGCAACTAGGTCAACTTGGCCATGCGTACCATTGGCACATGCCAACACGCATCACTAGCCAATTTATATTTTCAAGCCGCTATGCTCAGCTAGCACCCGCAACTTGGCCAAAGTGGCCGTGCGTGCCATTGGCACATGCCAACACGTTACCACTAGCCACTTTCTATTCCAAGCCGCTACCCAATTGTAGCGCCCACAACTTGGCCAAAGTGGCCGTGCGTGTCATTGGCACATGCCAATACGTTACCACTAGCCATTTTATATTCCAAGCCGCTACCCAAAAGTAGCGCCCGCAACTTGGTCAAAGTGGTCGTGCGTGCCACTGGCACATGCCAACATGTTACCACTAGCCACTTTCTATTCCAAGCCGCTACCCAAAAGTAGCACCCGCAACCGCAACTTGGCCAAAGTGGT